>RJWM01000810.1:0-186735 GCA_004363535.1 Dasyprocta punctata | reverse complement strand
GTAGCTGTGTCACTGTTGTTATTCACATGTTGATGTTGAGCTGTGACTTACACATAGAATACTGGAAGTGAATTAGTGCAAATTAGACAAGGTGTTCTGTTTGAGTGACAGAAAAGTTCCACTTTTTTGGGGATGACATACCATTTTGGCTCCACTCTCCTCTGTGGCCAGATGCCTTTGCACAGAGACTACTTGTGCACCTTTATGTGGCTGAGTTATAGGGTAGAAGAAAAGAGGAGTGAAAGATGGGCATAGTGGTGCACGCCTTTAACCCCAGGACTCAGAAGGCTGATGCAGGAAGATCCTCAGGAGTTCAACACCAGACTAAACTGGTAGGACCCTGTCTCAAAAAACAAAAACAAAACAAAACAAAAAAAAACCAGCATACAAGGAGCAGTTAATACTTTTACAACTTTTTCATTGTTAATTTTGAAAGCTAATCCATTTCTGTAGCATCACTGAGAAATAAAAATAATTTATTTAGGTAAATTAAAATTTGCTTCTTATAAGATAAAGCCTAACAAATACTTTTAGGGAAGAACAGTATTTTGTCAGAATCAACAGGAAGGTTTTGTTAAAACAGATTGCTGGGTTCCCCCCTTGGGATTGCTTTTGAGTAGGTCTAGGTGGAGCCAAGAACCTGTTTCTAACCAGTTCCAGGTTGAAGCTGCTGCTGCCAACCCAGGGCTGTAGCCTCAGTTGAGATGCGGTCCCCTAAGGACAGCACTGCATGGAGAGAATGTAACAATGAGGCCCATCACTGTTCGTGTTGTCTCTTTTTTTAAAAAAATATGAGGTGAAATATATATAATATACAGTTTTAGCATTTTAACTGTCTTAAAGTCTGCAGTGCAGTGGTATTAAGTTTACTCACTTCGTTGAGTAACAGTCATCCACACATCTCCAGAACTTCTTTATCTTCCCAAACTGTAACTCTGTACCCGTTAAACACTCCCCATAGAGGCAACAATTTGATGTATTTTCTGTGAGGCTACTTTGATATGCAAATGAGAATGTAATAGTTTTCTTTATAAAGTTGTTGTTGAAGCCAGGTTTGGTGCAGGCCCATAATCCTAGCACTCTAGGAATCTGAGACAGGAAAATCACAAGTTTGAGGCCAGCCTGGGCAATTTGGGAGGACCCTATCTCAAAATGGGCAGGAGAGGTGGGGATGCTGCTCATTGCATAAGCCCTAGTTTCAATTCAGACTGAATACCACCAAAAAAGAAAAGAAATCATTAAAGCTGGGTACAGTGGTGCATGCCTGTGATCCCAGGTAGTAGGTAGCCCGAGGCAGGAGGATTGCAAGTTTGAGTCCAGCCTGAGCAGCTTAATGAGACCCTGTCTCAAAAAAAACCAAAGGAGTGGTGGGATATTGACAGGTGCTCTTCTTTTAGAGGTAAATAAAGAAAGGTAGTGTTAGGAATATATAGGAGAGTGAACAAGTGTCAACTCCGTTCTTCTCACTGGAAATTTATGGCAGTTCTCAAGGTTGGTACCTCATAGTAGCAGTGATCCTAAAGCAGTGATGATGAACCTTTAAAGCTTTTAATCATAATAAACAGCTCTCTCTGGCACGCATGTAAAAGGTCCTTGCAAGGCATTTCAAATCCATTTTTAAAAAGTTTTTACCTTACCTAGAGAAGTTTCTGTGCTGGGTGTTGAGAATACATGCCTAAATAGGAGTTTAAAATCCAGTAGTTGAGACTACAGAAAGAGGGAAATTTTGCTCTGTCAGTATGGGGTGGGATGTAGTTTCTTTCTTTCTTTCTTTCATTTTTTTGTCTTTTTGAGACAGAGTCTCACTATGCAGTTCAGGGTGGCCTTGAGCTCACTTTGTAGCCCAGGCTGATCTTGAATTTGCAATGATCCTCCTGCTTCAGCCTCCTGAATTCTGGGAGTATAGCCATGTGCCACCACACCTGGTTAGTATGGGATGGGATGGAAAGAAAAACAATTTTCCCATTTAGAAGTGAATTCTGTATTGATTCTTTTCTGTTGCCTTGTTCTTTATTGTTCTTGTTGTTGTTATCTACTGGTAACTTGTCTCCGCTGTTACAAGCAGATTCCTTCTCTCTCTCCTACTTCAGGTCTAACAGTGAAGTACTCTCAATATTGTAGTAAGCAGAATAATGGCCTCCAAAGATGTCCCCACCCTAATCCCCAAAGACATGAATATTATTAATTAGAGCAAAAAGGGACTTTGCAAATACAATTAAAGACCTTGAGAGGGGAGATTACCCTGGATAACCCACATGGTCAGGGGAAGAGTGAGCAATGTGCTGTGAGACATGCTGTTGCTGGCTTTGAAGGTGGAGGAAGGGGGTCCTGGGTCAAGAGACGCAGGCGGCCTCTGAGAGCTGGAAACGTGCTCCCCTGGAGCCTTGAGAGGAACACGGCCCTGCACACACCTTGATTTTGACCCACCGAGCCCATCAGACTGCTAAACCAAGACAAGTTATTAATTAATTCATTAATTTTTGTCTTTTTGAGACAGGGTCTCGCCATGCAGTCCAGACTGGCCTTGAGCTCACTTTTTAGCCCAGTCCGGTCTGAAACTTGCAACAATCCTCCTGCCTCAGCCTCCCAAGCACTGGGATTACATAAATTTTTAATTTAATTTAATTTAATTTTTTTGTACTGGGAATTGAACTCGACCTCATGCTTGCCAGGCAGGTGCTTATGCTGCTGAGCTAAATCTCAGGCCATAAATTTATTATTTTAAACCACTCCAGTTGTGATCATTTCTTACAGCAGCAGTATAACACTAACATTAGTGTTGTGCACATGGCTGGGGGTTCAGAAATACTTGCTGCATTGATAGTTCTTTTTTCTCTCATGTTGCTTTATTTTTTTCTCTTAAACATTATTTTTAGACATGAGATTACTTAATCAACATTTTATTTTGTCTTACTTAACGATATTTGTGTCTGGCATAAAATACACAATGATAAGCCAGTAAAGTAGAGGAAAATACGTTGTTCTAGTTACAAAAAAAGAAAAGGAATTCATCTTTCTCTTTTTAGGACCAGTTATGGAATTTGATTATACAATATGTGAAGAATGTGGGAAAGAATTTATGGATTCCTATCTTATGAATCACTTTGACTTGGCAACTTGTGATAACTGCAGGTACGTATTTTCAGATGGTGTTCTTAATTACTAAAACTTAATGTTTATATGTAAGTTTAAGACGAAACACAATGATTGCGTATGTTTGGATTTGATATTTTATGTTTTTTCTTACAATTTTTATTTTAAAAGTTTCCTAGAGTTTTCTGGTTTCCATTTTGCCAAAGAAATGCAGGAAGTCTGTGCTTATCAGAGTTTATGATACGACCCATAAAACAGAAAGGATGTCCCTGGTGCTGCCATAGAAATTTTCTTTTCCTTTCTGATGCCCTGGGTTTTTTCCCTGCATCTCTCAGTAGCTGATTCCTAACGCTTGTCTTCCCAGCCCTAAGGATCCCCCTGTTTTTTACTTCTTACTTGTCCCAGTGTGTAGGGACCTTGGTCAGAAAATGGGGTCTTTAGGGAGGGGAGGGGAGCTCAGAACACTCTTTTCACCGTTGGTTCCCCTCATAAAGAGAATAGGTGGGGGGAAATCACACTCTTCTCTTTATTCTTTTTCTTCTCTTCACCTTTATCCTCTTTATATATCACCCCAGAATCCTCCTTCTCATTCCATGTGGTTCTCCTATTCCTACTGTTTATTTCACTAAGTCTTGTGTTTGTATATTTCACACATACTTTTTGTTAAACATAATTAGGAACACAGGCATCTGTTCTGTTTCCTTTGAAGATTAGGATTTTAATAGAGTAGTCTTCATGTCCTCTTCCTTCATTTATACCTTTCAATTATTTAGTTTTTTTTTTTTTTTCTTTTTGTTGGTCTTTTTGAGACAGGGTTTCATTCTGTAGTTCAGGCTGGCCTTGAGCTCACTTTGTAGTCCAGGCTGGCCTCAAACTTGCAGTGATGTTCCTATCTCAGTCTCCTGAGTGCTGGGATTACATCCTTGAGCCACCACACCTGACATTATTTAGCTTTCTTATGATTAATCCTGACATTAAATAGGTTTTTGATTTTTTTTTTCCTCCTGACTTGTGTTAGTGACCTCTTTAGTGTTTAGCGTTCAATAAAGGCTGACTTTGTTCATTGGCCACAACTCTACTGTTCCTTACCTAATTCCAAGTCCATTGAACTCTGTTCAAGCCATAGCCTGAATCCATCTACTTCTCACCTCTCTCTTTTGTTAGTCTAAGTCACCATTGCTGGGACCACTGCACTTTTCTCTGCTCACTCTCCCCACTTTCCACCCTAGAGTTTCCTCTCCATACAGCAGTTTGCTACAGATTTTGTAAGTGGTTTCTGATTTCCTTTAGCATAGACTGTCTTCACTGCCCACAAGGCCTTCCATGTGTCTCCCTTTCCCTTCCACCACTCACTGTTGTTTGCTTGTCTGGTTGCACCAACTCTTTGTGAGCACCTCCCCTCTGGCCTCTGCAGAGGTTCCTCCTGCCAGGAAGGCTTTCTTTGCTATTCAGACTTCTTCAGGCCTCTGCTCAGATGACCCTCCTCAGCGGCCTCTGATTACCCCATATCAGAAACTTTCACTTCCTTTGCTGAGCTCTATAGTCTTCTTTTTTTTTGGTCTTTTTTTTGACACAGGGTCTCACTATGCAGTTCAGGCTAGCCTTGAGCTGACTTTCTAGCCCAAGCTGATCTTACACTCACAATGATCCTCCTGCCTCAGCCTCCCAAGTGCTGCGAGTGCTGGGATTATAGGCATGCACCACAACACCTGGCTGAGCTCATTCTTCTTGAAGAAATTTGACCTATCAAAATATTTGTTTATTAACTGTCTTCTAATTAGCATGAAACCCTCATTAAAAAGAGGCTTGATTTATTCCTCATTAAAAACAAGGCTGTATTCTGAGTGCTTTGAACAGAACCCGACATACAGATAGAGAGCAAATGGATGAGAAGAATTGTATAATGACTGTGTCTTAATTTTAACCTAGCTGTTGAGAACACTCAAGAGTTAGCTGGAAACTCAGCTATGTTAAGGAGATTGGCACTTACAAGATGGGTTGGTTACTTTTCTCTCGTTGCTGAGACAAAATAACCTGATGCCCCAAATGAAGGAAAGCAAGGTTTATTTAGCTCAGTTTGTGGAGGTTTTAGTCCATACTCAGCTGGCTCCAAGGTAGGGTGGCATGGCATAGGGGCAGCCATTCATAACAGTGGCAAGTACCAAAGAAGACAAGAGCAAAAAGGAGAAAGCATGCATCCTTCCTTCCCTTATATTGTATGCCAGCTATGTGCCCCTGGGCAGGTGCAGCACTCACACGACCAATCCCAGCTCTAGACAATGAACCAATCACAAATGCTAGCCTCAGCTGCCTTTTTTTTTTTTTTTTTTTTTTTGCGGTACCGGGGATTGAACTCACACTGCGGCACTGAACCAAACTCCCGGCCCTGGTTTTTCGAGGCAGGGTCGCACTATGTAGCTCAGGCCGGCCTTGTGCTCGCGTTGTAGCCCAAGCCGGCCTCGAACTCACAACGCTCTGCCTACCTCAGCCTCCCAAGTGCTGGGATTAAAGGCGTGCGCCACCACGCCCGGCTCAGCTGCCTTTGAAAGGCCCACCCCACCATGACCACATGAGGCTTTAGAGGGACATCCAAACACAAACCATAGCACAAGTTTATATTCCTTATTTCTTGCCCATCTTGCCCTTCTGCTTTAATTTACATTTTCTTTCTCATTGAGTCATTGCTCTTATTTATATTTTCTCTCCTAAGTGATTTTAAATTCCCTCAGAAATAAGAGAGACTTACAAGAAATTCTTAAAGTGTTAATGCCATGCATCCTTTAGTAATTTAACTTCTTAGAATAAGTAAAAGATAAAAGTACTTTTTAAAAAATTTTTATGCTACTAATTTGAACCTGAGAATTGCAGCCAGGAGAAAGTATTTTGTGTCTCTTTGAGAGTTTTATGCCCTATGGTTGCCGAACTGTTTGAAAACTTAGTTTGTTTAAAATAACGAATATAATGGACTTACTGTCTTTTTCAGAGGATCCTGATGAAGTTTGTTTAAAATAACTAATATAGTGGACTTACTCTCTTTTCAGAGATCCTGATGAGAAACATAAGCTTATTACCAAAACAGAAGCAAAGCAAGAATACCTTCTAAAAGATTGTGATTTAGAAAAAAGAGAACCAGCTCTTAAATTTATTGTGAAGAAGAATCCTCATCATTCACAGTGGGGAGATATGAAACTCTACTTAAAACTACAGGTCATGAATTTTAGACTCTGACTTAGGTGAATTTTTAATCATAAATTAGTTATAATTAGTTCTGCATTTGCTTTCAGACAGTGAAAATGATTCTTTTCCTTTCGTTGTGCACATGTGTCATAGTCATATGGAATGACGTTTCATATCGCAACGTTTTCTCGTTTCGTCTTTTGCTGTGGCACGTTGAGACAAATATGTTGCTGGTTGGTGGTGTTAGGGATACAGTTCTAAAACTAAAAAAATTTAGAATAGGAGTCAGATGTTACTTCCCTTTCTCCCTATCCCATTTCAACCAACCAACAAAAAACGTACTCCCCCAAAAGAAATCTTCAAAAATATTTAAATTTCATAAATTTCACAAATGTCCAAAATCTATGTTTTGGGAAATATCATCTGGAATGTCAGCAAACATCTGTATAACTCAAAGAACAACTGTTCTTGCCACAAATAAGTTACAGGTGTGCCAATCACTTAGTGATTCGAGGTACTTGTAAGACTTGAGGCCAGCCTGGGAAATGTAGCAAGATCCTGTCTCAAAATAAAAAATAAAAGGGCTGGGGATGCAGCTCAGTGTTCCCTGGGTTCAATCCTCAGGACTGAAGGAAAAAAAAAGCATTCACCATTTATTTTTTGTACCATTAAAAATGAGTATAGAACTAATTGCTAATTAAACCAACCCAGCTTTTTTTTTATCACTTAGTGTTTTTTATATTTATTAAAACAGTACCACTAAATTTCATTATAGTTTTGTCATATACTGTATCACACTCATGCATATATAAGAAGGAAAATGCAAGGCAAAAAGACTAAATTTTTCTTAAACTTTTAACATTCAGTCCAGTTGTTCTAAACCATGTTTTGACTCACTGTTACTAAAGTACCCATAAACACACTGATAATGCAGCATTTTCAGGGAGGCTAAATTGTGGGAAGTGTGATGTCTTAGAATTTGTGAAATACGGGTATATCACTTTAGGTTAAGAAGCTTGAGTTTGGGGGCTGGAGGCATAGTTCAGCAGCACAGTGCCTGCCTGGCAAGCAAGAGGTCATGAGTTTGATTCTGAGTACCAAAAGAAAAAAAAAAAATTGAGTTTGGCTATACAGATTGATATTTTGATTCCCTTAACATATCATGAAAAATGCCAGGTATGGTAGCACACGCCTATAATCCCAGCACTCGGGAGGCTGCGGCAGGAGGATCATTGCGAGTTTGAGACCAGCCTGGGCTACAAAGTGAGCTCAAGGCCAGCCTGAACTACACAGTGAGACCCTATCTCAAAAAAAAAAAAAAAAAAAAAAATCATGAGAAGTATTCTTACTGTGTAACTATTTTCTTAGAAAGAATAAAAGTATATAACCCAAAGTTTTGAAACTAGAATAAAGACTTTTTAGGTCTCTTGGGAACCAAGCTTTTTTTTTTTTTTTAATTCATATTCTGAAGATCAGAAGTTAGTCAAGTGGATGGAAACAATGTTGATCCAGGAGGAAATGAGAAGTGGTAACTGGTGGTTTCCTTAGTTGGAGAATTTTGGAGATGACCTTGTATTTAGGTCTGATGTGGCTAATCTGTCAACAACTTCTCTGGGGAGCCTGAGAATTCATCAAGCTTAGTGAGCCTTTTTCCTTCTATGGATCCTTCTGTACCGTGACAGCAGTATGGTCAGAGGACAACTTTTCTTTATATACTGTAACTGTATATAATGTATACAGCATACATTACTGACAGTTGCTAGGTTGAGATAAATGTGTTATCAGTCATTTCTTATTAATATTTTAAATCTTTTAAATTTCAAATTAGTACAAATTTAAATCATTCTTTGTGTTTGATAATTATAATATTTGTGACTCTGAATCGTAACTGAAATTAGACTGTGTTGTAGATTGTGAAGAGGTCTCTTGAAGTTTGGGGTAGTGAGGAAGCACTAGAAGAAGCAAAAGAAGTGAGACAAGAAAACCGAGAAAAAATGAAACAGAAGAAGTTTGATAAAAAAGTAAAAGGTAAGTAGCTACATTTTGTGTCGTGAAGGCTTGTGTTTTACCGCTTAGCAAAAAGCCTTGAGCTACATTCTTTCTCATTAAAGATGTAATATCACCAATTGGTTGAAAGAGTTTTTTTCGTAGGTTGGAAATAAAATGACTTAAATTTGTCCTCAGTAGGTTGGGGTTTGAGGTTCCCAGTCCAAGCCTCACAATAATGCATCTCTAAAGAGCGTGTAAACCGGGCGTGGTGGCACAATCCTCTAATCCGAGCACTTGGGAGGCTGAGGCAGGAGAATCACTGTTGAGTTGAGGCTATAGAGTGAGTTTTTTTTTTTTTTTTTTTTTTTTTCATATAGAGTGAGTTTAAGACCAGCCTGAACTACATGGTGAAACTATCTCCAAAAGAAAAAAAACAAAAACAAAAACATGTAAGCCATATTTACATATAAGAATAGTGTTAGGTCAAGGTCAGTAGTGGTTCCTTAGTCTAGGACTTGCTACCAGTTAAATTTTAAATAGGGTCAGTAATTTTTTTTTTTAAACAGATACTTATAAAACTCTCTAGTTGATTAAAATGAAAAACACTGCACCCTAAGTCTTACCTAATTTAGCAGCTAGAGGATACTTTTTGATGGCAGCTAGTCTGATCACTTTTATTTGATATATGACTAAAAGACCAGAAAGGTGGGGTGGCTTGTTACATAAGTTGAGAGTGGAACCAGGCTTTCTTGACTGAAAGCCTTCATTTGTGCAGTCATTCCTCTGTCCGTGCATCTGTCTCTGCATGTGATTCTCCAATCCCTTTTTTATCTCTGCATTCATTTGACCATGCATTCATCCATATCTGCCTTTCTATCCATCCATGCATCCATTACTGACGTGTGCCAGGCACTGTGCTAACATAAATATTGGAGTTACCGTTTGTCAAGAGAGAAACTTGAATCACACTGGAATGTGATGGGGACTCTTTCTCTTCCAAAACAGAAGCTCAGGGAGTCCTAAATGGTTTGTTTGTTTGTTTGTTTTTTGAGACAGGGTCTCGCTATATAGTTGGGGCTGGCCTTGAACTCACTATGGAGCCCATGCTGCCCTCCAACTTGTGATCCTTCTGCCTCAGCCTCCTGAGTGCTGGGATTGTGGTGTGTGCCACCACACCTGCCAAATTTTTTTCTCTTTACAAAATCTTTATAAGACAGGAGACAGAAAAAGCTTTGGTATCCCCTGAAGTTGATATCAGTGGATGCTATTAAAAATACTATTTACAAAACAAATCAGCAAATTTGATCAGCAAGCACGAAAAGAAATGCTGTCATCTTTTTTATAAAAATGATAGCATTGTTGGCCATTTATGAAGTTTATCAAGACAGATAATCTTATATGAAACATCTTTATTTTCATCATTATGTAAGCCATAGTTACTTACCAATTCCTGAATCAGAAAGTAAGTACATTTCTCTGCACATGGCTTTGTGCAGAGAATTCTTGTAGCCAAGCTATGACATAAAAAGAGCATTTCACTTAAAAATATTCCCCAAATTAGCCATTGCTGTGTCATAGTATTCATAGAAATCCACCAGGAACCACATGGAAGAATTGGGAAAAATTTGTTAAAAATTAGGCCTTTTCTTTAATCTTTGTAGGGCTCTATAACCAGCCTTTTTTCTCTACCAATAGCGAGGATTGCTGCTGATAAAGGGTAAAGAAAGTAATAAAAAGGCATAAGAAGGGTTTGAAAGAGGACATGGAGGTTCGGCTTGGCTTTCTGTTAACCCAGCTACTTGAAGCCATCTCAGCTCTTTCCTCTCTTCTGCCTCCTTAGATTGCTTACCAATCTAAGGAGAGGTTGTGGTATTTTGTTGTAGATAATAATATATGGATAAAAGCATAAGTACTAATTAGAAACATGTCTACAAAGTAATAATTTTTTTTAAAAAAGGGTATGTGTAATTTTCTTAAACTAATTCTGTGATATACTCAAAATGTTATTTCATGATAACTCAGTTCTTACAATTTGTCTAACAGAAAAAGATTATGGAACTCATTGTATCTCATGCTTTTTTTCTATAGAGATTCAATATATATTAAATATTAGTGTGAACAGAACTTTTAAAAAAGACATGCAGTTATAATGGGATTTTTTTTTTTTTCTTTTTTGGTGTTGCTGGGTATCAGACCTAGGGCCTTATGCATTCAAGGCAAGAGTTCTACCACTGAGCCACATTCCCAGCCCCTATCATGGGAATTTTAAAGAAATAAAACTTGGGGGCCGGGGATTTAGCTCAGCGGTTGTAAGCACCTGCCTGGCAAGCGCGAGGTTGTGAGTTTGATCCCCGGTACCAAAAGAAAAAGAAAATTTGAACATAACTGGCTTTTCCTTCTCATCATATTAAATAGCTACTGTTAATTACCACCTGAACTATTGTAGATTTTCATTATCCTTGAGTTCAGTTTCATCCTGAAGTTTTTCATGAAGTTAGACCTCATAGGATTGTTTTCCGAATTTTAGTTCATTTCTTAAATGAAGCATGCCTTTTGGGGAAACTCATCAAAGTGGTTACATAAGTGGTTTATTTTCCAAGTCTCTACAAAAACAAATGTTTTTCTGTGTTTTGGGTTTTCTTTTCTTTTTTGATATGGCTGGATTCAGTCTCTCTGGGTTTGTGAGTGTGACTCCGTTGTCTTCTGGTGTGCAGTGTGTGGAGAGGTCAATGTGATGCCTTCTTTAATCATGGCTTCTTCTTGTTGATTCACTTTAGAGGTTGGTGGATGCTCCTGTCCTCCTGACTAGGCCACAGAGGGCTGACAGTGGAGTAGACGCTAGAGATTAGAAACAAGGAGCTGACTGTGCAGTTTGCTCAGAAGGCTCAGAACAGAGAGGAATAGAAGCAAGTCTTAAAGGTTTAGTTGAAAAGGAATATGGGACCTGGTTCCTCTTGGTCTTCTGATTTTGATCCACAAAGAACCTGACAAAGTTTACTTCTTTATGGGAAGGTAAGCGATTACATTTATCTACTTTTAGAATATGATCTTCTACTTTAGCAGTTCAAGACTTGAGCTTACTATAAAAAAGTTTAAATAGTACGTTAATAGTGTAAGGTGTATATAGACAGCATTTGTGTCTTGCATCCAAGAAGGCATAGAAATAGTAGGATCTGTACTGCTCAGTTTCAGTTAGAAAAAAAAAGCAATATGCCTTGGCCTTCATATTTGATGGGAATGTTGTGTTGGTGCAAATGCACAGCACGTTTTGTGTTTGCATAACTCCTTCCCACAAATGAGGTAGATGAAGACTTCCACATTATACTAAGCTTGCTCTTAGTAATGATAGAGGTCACCCTTCTGAAAGAAGGAAAGTAAACTGATTTTCAGTGTTATTATGCACCCCCTCCAAGGGAGATGGGTGAGGTTCCTTCTAAGTTTGTGGACATTTCACCTCTTGGGCCTGTGGTTATATTTGTTTTGGGGCTTCTCTCAGGAGTTTGAGGGACACTGTTTCTTGTTACCCTGCTTTAGTTTGTGGAGGACAAGGGAAGATCCAAGCTTTGTGTTTATATCATAAGCGACATTTGGTTTCTTTGCATACGGTCTCTTTTGCAAAATTGATACTACAGCCAAAAAATATTATATTGAGGATTTAGGGGGAAATGTTCAGGTAAAAGTATAAGCAATTCCTGAGGTTATCAGTACTGACTGGACCATGAATGTTTTCGTGTATCTGCAGTAGTCTCTAGGTACTGGCTTTCTGTGTTGTGACATTCTGGGCTAAGGGGACCAGGAGGCTATGCCCTAGTGAGCTCCCCTTTTGTTCCCTAGCCTCCCTGGAGGATGTGCACCTGCCCAGTCCCTTAGCTCCCAAGGCTGCCTCAGAAATTTTCCCACTCTTGTGCCCTCTCGCCTTTGTAGCCTTCTTCTCAGTCTCAGCAGCAGTGTTGATTTCTCTTTTCCTAAGTTGTTAAATGAGTGCAAAAAACCTACTAGTGTTTTTAAAAATATTTATCAGGTATTGACATTTTGCTTTGTTTACTGTCTTAAACTTTTGCTGATCCATTTACTTGCAGACATTGTGATTCTTTAAATCCTTCAGCATGTTTCTCGTAAACAATGGCTTCTTTTTCATAACTAAGATACTGTCACACTCAGGAATTTAACAGTAGTGTAAAGCATTTATCTAGTACATAATCTATATTTAACATCCCCCAATTGTTTTGGTGTCCTTGATAGCTTTTTATCTGCTAGATCCAGGGGCCATTCAAAGAGAAAGTATAGCAACTCTTTTAATCTAGTCCCTCAGCCTTTTTTAATCCTCCATACACAGGCACTGGTGCAGTGTCCAGGCCAGCTGTTGTGCACCATGAGCCTGCATGTGGATTTGTGACAGTGTGTTTGCTCACAGTGGACTGTTCCTGGCAGGAATGCACTGCTAGTCCCAGTACACCACATCAGGAGGCCTGCTGCCATTTCTCCTTGAAGAGGTGATGGATAGCTGGATGGCGTGGTTACAATGGTGTCTGCTAGGTTTCTTTATTGTAGGGATATCCTTTTTCCTAAATTAAAAAACAAACAAACAAACAAACAAAACATGGAATACTTCATCCCTTATGTTTTATTCAAGGTTTTTAATATAAGGGAAAGAGTCTTACCTGAATCAGTTTATTAGGGTAGATATAAATGGTGATTTTTCTGTTTCTGCCATTCTTGTACAATTATTATTTGGCTTCCTTTGCAGAGAAGAGCTTTTCTTCAGGTCTTTTAAAAAAATTGTTGGTTTTTTAAAAAATAATCATTTGAATGAATACATTTTGAAGTATTGTAGTTCATTCCTGTTATTACTTAATACTCAAACTGTCCAAAGCTAAGTCAATGGAATCCCCATCAGGCTAGTTTCTGTTTCTTAAACTTTTTTATTTGGAAAAAACTTCAAATTTACAGAAAATTGCTAGGATACTAAGAGCAAAGGACTACCCATATATCCCTAACCCCAGTTGATCTGTGATTAGCACTTTGTGCCATCTGCACCATCCTTTGCATGTTCTTTCTATACATACATTTTTTTCTAAACCACTCAAAACTAAATTGTATCACCATCCTTTACCCCTTTTATAAATCACTCAGGAGTAAACTGTATATACCACTACCCTTACAGTTACTACAGTATATATTTTCCAATAGGAGTAGCTTTTTTTTTTTCTGAATTTAAAAAAGTTTTTAGGAGTAGCTAACGTAACATTACATTGTTTAGCAAATTTAAGTTTTTCAAAAAATCTAATCAGCCACCCATATTTTAGTTTTGTTTGTTGACTCAGTAATGTCAGTTTTAGTACTTTCCTTTTAGAAAAGGAGCCAGTCTAGGATCAGGTATTGGCTTTAGCTGCCAAGTCTCTGTAAACTCTGTTCTGGATTTTCACAATCCTAGTCTTCTATGACGCTGACATTTTTGAAGAAATCTCTTTCTTTCCCCTACCCTATCTTTTCAGAAATAGCATTTCTCACTTGGGGCTTTTTTGCCATTTCTTGCTGGTTGAATCCTGGGTGTGTATGCATTTCAGGACAGGGATAATACGTGATATGTGTTAGTTCCTTCCTCACATCTGGAGGCACACTGCCTCTTGCTCTCAATGGTAGTGATTCTGGTTTTTTTACCTGATATGCAAAAATAAATTGTAAACATCCTGTTTCTCTTTAACATTCCCCCATTAGACTAGAATCCTTCTATTGATGGTTCTAGGTGGAATCAGTCTTTAGTATGATGGTTACAAGATTGGTTTTCTACCCCCAATACGCCCCTCATATTTACTCAGTTGGGTACCAACATTCTATAGCATCTTTCCCCATGTATTTATTGTTGGTATAGATTCATTACTTTTTCATTCTTTGGTTTCTGTGCTTATTTTGGTGCTGAAATTACCTCATATTTGGTCCTATGGAAATCTCTTTAAACTAGCCCTTGTGTCCTTTTCCATGTTGTTTTTTTTTTGTTTTTTTGCGGCACCGGGGATTGAACTCACAACCTCGCGCCTGCCAGAGGCAGGCACTTAAGGCACTGAGCCAAACTCCCGGCCCGGGTTTTTTTTTTTTTTTTTTTTTTTTTTTTTTTTTTTTTTTGAGGCAGGGTCGCACTATGTAGCTCAGGCCGGCCTTGTGCTGGCGTTGTAGCCCAAGCCGGCCTCGAACCCACAATGCTCCGCCTACCTCAGCCTCCTGAGTGCTGGGATTAAAGGCGTGCGCTACCACACCTGGCTCCATGTTGTTTTTTGAGCATCACCTTCTGCTTTCTGACATGAGATTCATATCTACATTTGTATGTGTTTCTGTATGTGTATATATAGTGTATATTATGAATTAAAAACCTGAGTTCACACTAGTATACCAAATTCCAATTCACAACTTGAGGATTTTTTTTTTGATTCATTCTATCTTTAACTCCCTTCTCTAATATAAGAACCCCAGCTACCATTATTATTTTTTTTTGTGTGTGGCACCAAAGATCAAACTCACAACCTCACACCTGTCAGGCAGATGCATAAGCTGCTGAGCCAAACTCCCGGCCCTAGATTTTTTTTTTTTTTTTGCGGCACCAGGGATTGAACTCACAATCTCGTGCCTGCCTGATAGGTGTGTAAGCCACTGAGCCAAACTCCTGGCCCTGGTTTTTTGAGGCAGGGTCGCACTGTGTAGCTCAGGCTGGCCTTGCACTCGTGTTGTAGCCCAAGCCGGCCTCGAACTCACAACGCTCCTCCTACCTCACCGGCCCTAGGTTTTTGAGACAGGGTTGCACTATGTAGTTCAGGCCAGCCTCGCTCACATTGTAGCCCAAGCTGGCCTCGAACTCACAACACTCTGCCTACCTCAGCCTCCCAAGTACTGGGATTAAAGGTATGCATCACTACGCCTGACTTAGCTGCCATTATTCTAATGTAGTAACTTGATCAAAGGCTCTGCATATGATGAATTTCTCATCACTGTTGCTGCCTTTCCTGAAGGGGTAAGAAGGGATCCCTTCTTACTGTTGGGACTCCCTGAATCCTGTATGGATGTCTATCTCATTATGTATATTGCAAATATTCCAGAAAAAGTCTGACGTATTTGATCCCAAGCATTTCAAAAAATGGATACCCAACTTGTACTTCCTTTCTAGCACAAGTTTTCCCAGGAATGTCTAGTAATACAGTATGGCTTTCCACTTGTCATTATATATAGCTTGACAGACTAACTGCAAGTGGGAAGAAAAAAGTCAGTGTAAAAGCTTAGGTTCAATTATAGCTAGAAAACTAAATTTTTGCTGTATTCTTTTAGTGTTAAGCAAATTTTTCTTTCTTACCTTTCTACCCAAGTACACATAATCAATTTGGCAGAGATGTTGGTATGATTAGGTTGCAATTAAGTTTTGAGGGGCTTTCTCAGTGAGGGTATTACAAGGGAAGTTATCGGGATGCCTCACATCAGAACAAAGTAGAAAAGCAGCTATTAGAACTCAAAACAGGAAATGTCTTCCTACATTATCTTAAACCAGGAGGCATCTGTGCAGTTCTGGTCAGCATCACTTGCTTTTTACCTATAAAATGTTCTAAGGAAAAATAAAATGAAGGGGAGAAGGGCATTTAAGATGCATCCAGAAAAACTAGGATTCTTCACAATCAGAGTAAATAAAGAATTGCAAAGTTTGGAAGAACAAAGATTAGAGTTTAGAGAAGACTCTTAAATACACGAGAATTTGGAAATACTTGATTTTTTACCCCACGTGGAAACTGTAGAATTCTACACACTGAAGCTTGAAAATAACATGAAAGAAAGTGCATTTTATACACTGGGGATGAAAAAGGCAGTACAGCTTAGTAAAGAATGTGGACCCATGGCTGGGAATATGGCTCAGCAGAACAAGTGCCTGCCTGGCAAGCAAAAGACCCCGAGTTCGATTCCCAGTACAAAAAAGAAAAATATGTGGACCCAGGCTGTACTACCTCTGCCAGCAACAAGCTGTTTGACCTTGGATAATGTATAGCTTTATTACCTTGGCTTTCTCATCTGTTAAACCAGGGTCATAGCTGTACTTACTTCAAGGCTGAGGATTAAATACATTTAAAGTGCTTAGAAAT
Source organism: Dasyprocta punctata (assembly GCA_004363535.1). Taxonomy (NCBI): domain Eukaryota; kingdom Metazoa; phylum Chordata; class Mammalia; order Rodentia; family Dasyproctidae; genus Dasyprocta; species Dasyprocta punctata. The sequence continues at coordinate 170,362 of RJWM01000810.1, read as the reverse complement.
AATGCCTGGTACATACCCGTTTGCTTTTATCCTCATATATTCAGCCAAAAAATACAAAGATCCAAGTAGTATCTTGGTATTTTGTTGTTTGTGTTGGTAGTACGGGGGATTAAGCTCAGGGCCTTCTCACTGAGCTACACTCCCAGATCTTTTGTAGTTTCCATTTTCAGAAAAGGTGTTGCTAAGTCACCAAGGCTGGGCTTGAATTTATAGTCCACCTGCCTTACCTTCCCAGCGTGCTGGGATTGCAAGTGTGCAGCACCATGCTCAGCTCCAAGGAGTATTTTGACATTACCATACATCTACAGTGAGTTAAGGAAAATGTGTGATTACTTGGTGTATGCTGACTTCTGTGGTTTAGATTATGAAAGCTATCAAAACTCTTAGGTACTGCCACTGTCAAAAACAGTCAATTTGGTTGATTACTGATGAGGATAGAAATGTAAAAAAATTAATGTTTTTTCATTAGAAACTGAGAGGCCGGGAGTTTGCCTCAGTGACTTAAGCACCTGTCTGACAGGCACGAGGTTGTGAGTTCAATCCCCAGTGCCGCAAAAAAAAAAAAAAAAAAAAAAAGAACTTGCTTGTCATTAGAAACTGAGAAATAGCAGCTTACTCATTTCCAATGAGAACTAATACGCACAGTGTATTTTTAAAATCTCATTGTCTTAGGCTGCTTTTCAAAGCATCCAACAAATACTTGTGTAGAATGTCTTCAAAATGTTGTAACACAAAAAGCTCCAAACATTAGAATAAGATAAGCTGGGTTCACATACTATCTTTATGATTTTTATTCTTGGGTTTTACTTTGTAATAATTATTGACAACTCCTCTGATTTTTATTCTTGGGTTTTACTTTGTAATAATTATTGACAACTCCTCTCCTAAAATAATGGTCTCATTTTATAAAATAAAGAACTTATTTAAGGTCAGTTGCACAAGCAGTTTTTTTTTAGATGAAAACAAACCAGCATATGGTGGTAAAGTTCTTGGCTTTCTAGTTTGCTCATTAGCAAACTTTGATCTGCCTCTTAACCGAAGTGGCTCCGAACTTAAAGATACGCCCTTTTCTCGTATCTCAGCCAATTCCCCCTTTTCTGATGCGGAACCCTGTTTGCTCGTATGATATTTCTAATACACATACCCATTTCTTAATCTCTCCTGTGTGATACTTCTAATACACATACCCATCTCTTAAATCTTTCCAACAATGACTATTTCATATGCTGAGCAGGTGAGATAGAAAAGGAAGTCTGTCTAGTTTGTGTGATTAACTTTGATTATGAAATTAAACCATGTATTGTTTAAATACATACATAAATATGACTGCAAGCTTGAGGGGATTTTTGGATTCCACTGAAAATCTTTTAATTTATTCCTTAGAATTGCGGCGAGCAGTAAGAAGCAGTGTGTGGAAAAGAGAAACAATTGTTCATCAACATGAGTATGGACCAGAAGAAAACTTAGAAGATGAAATGTACCGCAAGACTTGTACTGTGTGTGGCCATGAGCTGACATATGAAAAAATGTGATTTTTAGTTCAGGCAATTTTGAAACAGATTTTTATATTTAAATAAAGGGTTAGGGTTAGATTCAGATTGACTCTGTTCAAAATCTACCACAATGTAAGTAATGCTTCAGTAGTAATTGTGGATATGGCTAAATGGCAAATTTCAGTTATAGTTCAGCTGGCCTGGTTAGGCAGAATGTCAGGTCTCTGGGAGCTGAATGGAAGGTAGACTCAAAGCAGAGCTACAAATAAAGGAGTAAGAGGCCAAAATAAATTCTAGATTGGGGCAAGAGGAAGAGCTTTCAATAAAGGTCAAAGCTGACTCAATTGGACTCAACCAAAGAAACAAACAGGGATGGCATTACATCACTATATGAGTCTGGATAAGATTTTTTAGGGACTTTGATCATCAAGCCAGGAGGCAGTAGGGAGCGACTGCTGGAAAATGTCCTGACTCATAATAAACAGTGAACTGTAGGAATTTGATGTTTTCTGTATTCCGAGGGGCCTACTACCATAGGCCTTCATATTAATGGTTGGATAATTCTTCCCAAATGCTGAATCAAAATAGAAAACAGTATTTTTCAAGATTGAGTATCTGCTGATCAAAGGTTTTGAGTTTATTCTACTAAGTGTCTTACAGGTATTCTCATTTAATCTTGGGAGGGAAGAAAACTTGCTTCCATGTTCATTTAGGGAGGGAAGTGACACCCTAAACTTTATTTTGTCCTAGGCACTGAGATCAAGTTTAGTTTGTCAGATTTTCTCTGATTCTTCTCAAAAAGATTACCAACTACTCTGACTACTGGACTTTCTAGCATTATTTTAATAAAAGTTCATGTTGGGGTAAACTGGGTCTTTTCAACTTGTAGTTTGACATAACTTTTTTTCTTACTACAAATAGAATACAGAGTAAATGCCTTTTCTCTATTCTCTCTAAACCAGACTACATTTGGAGAAAGACCAAAATCAAAACAAGTCAAACCCAAGTAATTAGGCATTTGAGACTATAACTGTTACCTAAATACCCAACAGAAATTTTCACTGTATTCAAGTATTGATTTTTTAGTATGTGCTATGCTAAACCATTATACCTGAGTAAAAACTGATTCTGAATGGACAGCCAGTTTCTAGCTTTCTGATAACACAATAACTTTGAGTTCATATCTCTTACCATGCACTAAAGTAAAACTGAAATGCATAGAAGATCTATATATTAAAACAGGAACATTTAATCTGCTGGAAAACAGAATAGGTAAAACTTTGAAGACATAGGTATAGACAAAGACTTCATGAATAAAACCCCAATTGCACAGGAAATACTACAAAGAAGCAATCACTGGGATCTCATCATATTAAGCTTTTGCACAGCAAAAGAAACCACCAACAGAGTGAAGAGATAACCCACAGTGGGGAAAATTTTTTACCAGCTGTTCCTCAAAGGACTACTATCTAAAATATATAAAAATTAAAAAAAATCAGGACCCCCCCCCAATTTAAAGACCCAATCCAAAAATGGGTATCTGAAACAGACACTTCTCAGATGAAGTACAAAAGACAAATAAGTACATGAAAAAATGTTCAACATCAGTGGTCATCTGAAAAATGCACATTAAAACAACACTGATATTCCATGTTGCTCCAGAAAGAATGGCTATCATCAAGAAATCTACCAGTAACAAATGCTGGCAAGGCTATGGGGAAAAAGGAGCCCTTCTCCACTGTGGAAAGGAGTGTAAACTGGTACAATGAGTATGGAAATTCCTCAAAAAATTAAAACTAGAGGTTCCATTTGACCCAGCTTTTTCCCTTCTTGATAGCTTCCCAAAAAGACTTAAAGGCATCATACCACAGTGATATATGCACACCGATATTTACAGAAGCACAATTTGTAACAGCTAAATCTTGGAAACAGCCCAGACGCCCATCAACAGATGAATAAAGAAAATGTGGTAAACAAGATATTTTTAAGTAAATGGAGACACCCTGAGACCACACTTTAAGTGAAATAAATTGGACACACATTTAAATATTGCATTTTCTTGTGTGAGAAGCCAAATGGGTAAACGAGGACCAAAATAAGTACTGGGAAGTAGGAAGAAAATGTTCAAAAAAGGGAACAAAGGAAAGGGGAAGGAGATAGAAAGGGGAGAGGAAAAAAGAATATAAGAAAAAAATGGAAACAGCTTTTATAAAGGGGGAAGGATTGAAGGGAGGGGAGGGGAATGGAGGAAAGATAAAAAATAAAGTTATATTATGTACAGGTACAGTTTCCCTATGATGAATGTTACGTATGTCAAGTTACCAATAAAATTTTGGGGTTTTTTTTGTATGGGGAATTGAACTCAGGACTTTTGGCTTGCCAAGCAGGTGCTTATGCCACTGAGCTATATCCCCAGCCCTATTAAAATTAAATTTGAAAAAACAAACCTCATAATCTCAGTCTAATCAGAAAGCCAGAGACAAAGCCAAGTGAGGCCCACTGCATACAGTAACTGCCCAGCAGTATTCAAAATTATCTTGGGTCAAACTGAAAGGAAAGGCAGAGGATTTGTGGCCTAAGGGGATGTGACAAGTGAATGCAAAGTGGGGTCTTGCACTCAGCCATCAACTAGGACAGAGATATTAGTGGGGTAATTGGCAACATCTGAATAAAGGCTGAAGTTTTGCTTTGTAGACACATCCATGTTAATTATCTGGCTTCAACTATGATATGTCATGTTAGCATTAGGGAAAGCCAGATAAATGTATATGTGAACTCTCAGTGTTTGCCACTTCAATTTAAAATTATTCCAAATTAAAAGTTGAAAAAGCCAGTAGTGACACATGCTTGTAATCTCAGCTATTCTGGAGGCTAAGGCAGGGGGATTTCCAGCTCAAGGCCAGCCTGGGCAACTTAGTGAGACTCTGTCTCAAAACATTTAAAAATATTTGTTAAAAGGGCAGGAGGTAGGTATCTCAGCACTCCCTGGGTTCAATCCCCAGTGCTACACACAGGAAGGGAGAGAGGGCTAAATCATCCTGGTAAAATTTATATAGAAATGCTCATTTTATAGTTCCAAGTAGAAGATGAATGTAAAAAAAATAAATAAAAATAACTTGGGGGTTTTGGGGTTAAGAGCATACCATCATGGGAATAAGGAGCTCCTGAACAAGATGGATCTTAGTTCAGTTTCTACTTCTTGGCTGTAAGCCTTGTGCAGTTTCTCCAGGGGCCTGTTTTTAACTTTGAAGTGGGTATAACTGTCTCAGAGGAATGCTGTAAGGATTTAATATGGTAACTCTAGCAACTGATACATTAATACTCACTAGTAAGCACTACTCTCATGTCAGTATAGAGATCTGTCTAGTTGAAGTCTGTATTTACTTTTTACTTCCATCAATTTAAGATAATCCCAGTGTCCAGATATCCCTGACGACCCAATCTGCTCTATTCAGGTTGCCAAGCCTCTCCGTGTCTTTCATTTTCAGGTATGATTATAGGTTAGGAAAACAGTGTTTGTTCACTTTCACAAAAGCATGTTAAATGGCACCAGTGCAATTAAACAGTGGATTTATTGTAAGGTATGATGCACACTGACATGCCTTCCTTTTGTTTGTGTGACTTTAATGGGCAGAGCAACTATTGAATGTCTGCCCTTGTCCCTTTATTTCTTCAAACCCTTATTTCAATTTTCTACAGACTAAGAGCAGAGTCAAATCAACAGTTTTAAGAAGTAACCATTATATATGGAGAAGATCAAGAGAATAAAAATTTCTACAAAATCCTCTAGAATGTGGATGAAGTGTAAGTAGCCAAACTTTGCTATGCATTGTAAAAGTATTTAAAAGCAGTTTAAAGAATCAAAGGTACCAATGTCTTAAGTGGTTACCCTTTGGTTTCCTAAGTACAGGACCCATTTCAAACCCATTACATGGTGTGCTGTGTTTAATCAATGGAAAGAAGGAACAGTGCAAATAAGAATATTTAGCCAAGAACATGGGGTTAATCCTCTTTCTGCTAAGTCTGCCATGCAACCCTGATCTTTTGAATAAATATTTCCTGACTTTTATGGTATTCAAAAGTCCTTGAAATCTGCACCTATAGAGTGGATAGTGCTTTGTAGCTACTAAAATGGAAAACAAGAGACCATATATCAAAATATGGAAAAAGTTCAATGCATCATAAACTTAGGATGTAGTAAATAGAAAAAAGACACTATACTGTACAAGTACACGAAAATAGTACCAGTAATTATAGAATTATTAGTAAAATTTTCTAAGGTTTAGTGAAAAAGAAAAGTCTAAAAAATCCTAGAAATCTGGAATGTTCAGTAATTCCCTACAATTATTTTACAAAATGTCTTACTTAAGCCTCAATATTACACTGGAAAGATTCAGGAGTTAGTTATTTGAACCAAGATCTAGAGATAAAACCCAAACTCACCTCTAATTCCAAGTGTAACTTTAGCAAATCTACCTACTTCTAGTTCCACTTTATTCTTGGAAAAATCTTTCTCAGAAGCTATGGAAATGGCCAGAGGCTCTCAGTCTAAGATAACAGTTTAATAATGGGCAATCACCTGGAGAGCTTACCTCCAGAGACTGTGGTTTAAGTTTTTAAATGACTGAAGATTCCCAGACGATTTATATTTAGATAAATTTGGCAATCACCAAACAGTAACACCTTCATAAACAGTAGTACCTTGGTTCATGAACTTCTTTCTTTCCACAACCCTAGTCATAAACAGAACTAGTCATGAACCAAGTCATTTTCCCATAAAGTCAACAATGAACCTATCTACTGAATTTGATACGGTTCTTGTCCAATTCAGTTTGCAACCAGAATCGTGGAAGAATTAAATTTGCAAACTGAGGTACCACTGTACTAAGAAGTACTTTTAAGATCCTAAAGAAAAATATTTTGAAGAGAAAATTTCAAATGGAAGTATGTATGTCTTCAGTAAGAAACCACCAATTTTCAAAGAGTAAGATGATAAATCATAAAATACCAAAGTTAAAAAAAACCGTATTTTTAGTTTTATTTCAGTCATGTTAGGTTATCCAGGAGCTGTGAAAAGCTGTGCTACCTGGTAATAAGCTCATCAGTTCTATTTACTACTTACAAGCTTGACCTATAGCTTTACTACTTCAAATCTACTGTTTTGTGCCTTAAAGAGAAAAGATACCAAACTAATCACAGAAAAGTTGTATCTGTCACATATATAATACATCATGGTCATTGTCACATTGTCATGAAGAAATATTTGCTTTTTAGGGGAAATTAAGGTAATGTTATATTCTTCACTGTCCTCCTTTAAGAAGTAAAGGTTATTACAAGAAAGCAAGCATTCAAACCATCAAAAAATAAGACAAATTACTTTAGGATTTAAAAAAAAAAATCCAGACATGAAGAAAATAAAAATGACCCTTAGGCCTGCAGAGCACAGAACTGCTGGAATACAGCCAAAATATGAGGGTCTAATTCGGCAGTGAAGAGAAGATTCTCCAGGGTCACCATGTACTGCTGGATTATCTGGTGATGCTGTAGACACAGAAAATGAGTGTGTAGGTCAGGAAAAGGCAAGCAAACAACCAAGTACAGCATTTCCCTCAGCAGCCCATCCACACTATAAATAGTTCATAATGGACACCACAGGGAAACAGGGAGAAAAATGGGATGTTCAGTATCATTCAGTAACTTTTTAAAAATCTAGTTCTTAGCCAAACATGGGGGTGCACACCTGTAATCCCAGCACTATTGGAGGCTGAAGGAAGAGGAACACAAGTTCAAGCCTATCCCGGGCAACTTAGTGAGACCCTACCTCAAAATGGGGAAAAAGGGAAGGGGCTGGAGGGGCAGGTGGCAGGCAGTTCTTATCAGCTTCTAGGTAAATGCAATTCATTATGCAAGGTAGTGACAGTAGCATGTGCTTGTGGTTGTCACTACTATTGTAGACTATGTTCAGCTGCCCCAAATTAGGACATAACACATTAAGACTTTGAAAAAAGTGGCCCAGACAGGGTCTAACCTAGGAAGGTAAAATTGGTCAGAAAATTAAAGTAAGTTTTTATTTATTCCTAGGTACACTTGAATATACCTGTTAAAGCTTTTTAATTGGCAGTAACTAAAAAAAAAAATCTAAAGGAAGAATTCCTATTTGAAGGCTTAATGAACTGAACTTTAGAACCAGCTTCCCTCTCTTCCATAGTTGAGCTGAGAGCAGATGGTGACATTTTTCTTTTGCAGAGGAAGAAGCACCTGTGAGCAGGGTTTATTATCTGAATATAAGATTTTTAAGTAATTTTATATCCAATTACTATTCATTTTTTTCTTCTACATTTTAGCTGGAGTCCCTAGCACAGAAAATGGCAACTGGGATTCTGATATAAAGCCAGTATAAGCCTCAATATTCTGATGAGCAATAGTAGCAGAAAAAGGACATGAACAAAAGGGCCTACAGGTACTATGTAACATTCTAGCAAATTTGGGGAGGACTTTTTTTTTAAACACAGACATCTTTGTGGCTGAGAACAGTGGTGTTTATCATTTAATCTAAGATCCTCACAAACCTGTAGGAAGATCTGCTGGAGCCTCTCTATACAGTTCTTGTACCATGGTGTTAATACACTGGTCCCATCAGTTTCACATCTTACTAAATGCTCTGTTAAGATCATGATAAAACGCTGGAAAAGAGGAACCAAGTTGAATAAGTGTTACAGGGAAAATCTTGCATTTTGGGTGACAAATTCAAATGAACACAAAGTACTGCTTATTCCATCTTGCCTTTTTGGTATATGCCAGAAAGATACATTGAATGCTGTTAATCTGAAAAGGTATACTGGTAATAATGGGAATTTGTACATTTGGGGGAGGGAGCAATTAAAAAAGAATTTTAATGTCTAAATTAGTTATCCTAGTATTATTTCTTAGTTTCTATTCTAAGGAAATAATCAGGACTGTTAACCTGACCTATGTATGAAAATATCCATCAGGAAAAAAATATCATCTGAATCATCAATGATAGGGAAGAAATATGTGACAGGTATTTAAATGCTAAGTAAATAGCACACAACTCAAGAGATTTACATGGTGGCCTCCAAGTGATGACATTTTATTTCTTTTGAAATTTTTGTATTCTTGAACTTCTATAAATGAGCATGCTTTTATGATTAAAAATAACATTATTTTAACCAAAGAAATGCATTGATTTCCAAGCCTAGTTACCTGAAATATGACAAGAAAAAGGTTCTTCTGCTCACTCTGAGCAGATTCCACTTTTTCCTGCAGTCTTTCTATTTGCTCCTCAAGGGCCCCATCTTTCCTGTCACTGCTTCGGTCATCATCATCACTTCGCTACAAAAGGCACATGAACAAAAGGGAAAATATTTAGAAACACAGTGTTATAATGTTTCATCAAGAAAGGAGAACAATTTTATTATCTGATCAAATGCTATCTAAGGGCTATATTCTTTTAAAAAAAAAAAGCCAATATTCTTTCAGTTAAACCCCTAACCCCCTTAAAACTCAAGGGCCTGCAGTTGTTCCAACATGGCCTTCTCATTCAGAATTCCAAGGGTACTTCCCAGGGCAGAGAAATTTAGTGGCTCTCTTCTAATGGTGGTGGGGTACTGACTATCATGTATTACTACCTGATCATTTGTGTGTGGTAACAACAGGGAGAGACCTTGCTAATCACTCCTAATGTGCCACGTGGAAAAGCTGGGCATGCCCTCATACAGCTCAAGAGCCCAGATTGTGCATCTTCATCATAATTAAAATGGCTCTAACATGTAATTCAAAGCAAACTGTTCAAGACATTGCTGGCAATGATGGGCTCAATACACTTTACTCTGTAAAGCTTCAATAATTCCTTTCTTGTTCATTCTGAAGTGTATGGCATTCACTTAGTCCAGTGATGGCTAACTTATGGCATGCATGATGCAGCTGGCTATTTATTATCATTTAAAGATCTAAAAGATCACTGGTTTAGGCAGCTAACAAAAGGCAGCTTTTATAAAAGGCATAATTTATCTCCGGAGAAGAGAAAGGCTAACAGGTTACATAACTTAGTTGTACCTAGCTCTAGGCACGTTACATACCAATGGATGTTTAGCATAAAGGTGAGTGTTACTGATCCTAGATAGCCTGGTAATCCTTCTAGATATGACTCTATTGTGAAGGTCCATCCATGATAGACTGTCCCATCCTTAAGCAAAATTATCAGAACTACTCTATGACTTTACAGAATTCTCCCTTTTTCTCTAACAGTGAATGTTGTGGGGTTTCCTTATGTTCCAGACACCTGGGCACATATCTGTCTTCCCAACTTCACATGAAGGTAAGTTTCTGCAGCACAATGCCCAAGACTTTTTCTGCCATGAAGGAAAGGCTACAGAAATCCATTCTCCCAATACCACAGCTACCAGCCACATATGGCTAATAAGCACTTGAAATGTAGGTGGTGTGATGAGGGAGTTGAATTTTAAATTGTAGTTGGGCAATTTAAATTGACTTAAATAGTCATACATGGCTAGCAACTACCACATTAGCACATTTGTACCAAACACTATGGCATAAGGGAAAGTCTTTGTTATCTAAGAAAGTGGGGTCAGAACATAGCAATATCATTCACATGCTATGTAACCTTGAACATGTTACTTAATACTGAGCCTCCATTTGTATATCTAACAAATGAGATGACACCGTTTTCCTTATATTAGGTTTGTTAAGTATATGTTGTATATGTATTTATACACAGAGAAGCATTCAAAATTGCTGTGAGTTCATATAAACCATTGAACTTTTTTTTTTTTTTAAACCTTCTACTCTGGTAAATACGCCTAATTCCGGAAAATACTGTTATGGAGAATACTGGTACTATTACGCTAAGTCATAAAACATAGCTAGCTCACTGCTTCCCTCCAAAAATGGCTAAATGACTAATACTTAACTTACAAGAATTTTTTTTTTTTTTTTTGGTAAACTTGGGAGTGACCGTCTCATCCTTCTCCATGGGATTGGAGACTTGATAACCATATACAATCTTTTGCCTTTCTCCTTTGCATAAGAAACTTAGAAGTACAAGCATCTTCTTACTACTCCCTACCCCCACCCCTACTTTTTGGAACCAACTGAGAAATGGATAACTAGGGAAAAGTAAAGCTCATGGCTTATACTATGCAGTGTTAACAGCACACAACGGACTATTTGTTCCTTCCTTCTCTGCCTTTCCAAACAGCTCAGCAGAATATGGCCTCAGGAAAAAAAATAAATTACCATCAAGGTACTAGGCTTTGGATATTCTCCAGAGTTTCTGGCATACATTCCTTTAACCACTTAATTCTTTAACACGAGACTTACCCGTTTGTGTTGCCTTGCCAGTTTCTCTTTAGCTTCTTCTAGCTCTTTCTGAATCTTCAGAACGTGTTTGTTCATCTTACGAATTGTAGAGTGCAAGATTTCCCAAACAAATAATCTTAAACATAATATGGCAATTGATTATTCTATGTTAGGCTATGCTTACAGACAGTAAACTCACAACTTTTATAACCCATCCATTCTTCAGGACTGAAAGAGCCTTCTATCCTTTGAACACAATTAATCATCTTTCTCCAGCAACACTTAGGACTTGCCCTTCTTTTTTCTTTTTTTTTTTTTTTGTCGGTACCAGGGATTGGACTCACAACCTCACACCTGCCAAGGAGGCACTTAAGCTACTGAGCCAAACTCCCAGCCCTATTTTTTTGGAGGCAGGGTTGCACTATGTAGTTCAGACCAGCCTTGCTCACGTTGTAGCCCAAGTCGGCCTCAAACTCACAATACTCCAGCTACCTCAGCCTCCCAAGTGCTGGGATTAAAGGTGTGCGCCACCACCCCCGGCTAGGATTTGCCTTTCAATACATACTGTACAAGCATCTACTTCTACCCATTAAACTCAGGTAAGTTCTCCGAAGGCAATACTGCATGCTTACCATTTTTTTCATTTCCATCCTTTAACTAGATATACAAAGGCGTGTGTATATATTCACTGAATTCAAGTGGCAAACTAGGAAAAACACTAACATTGGGAAGAGAAATATATTTTCTGTCCTCTAAATGTAAATGTTAAGTATTGAACTTTTCTCAAAATGAGATCTAACCTGAGTATCCCTGCACACACTTTATACTATATTCTATTCAGTACACACTCAGCCAGTTCTCTTGGGACATTTAAGATGCATATTAGTTGACAATGGCTATCAACTGCTGGGCTTTAAGAATGAGATAAATATTTGAATGTCAGCTATATTAACAGAAAATACCTCAAAAAATAAGAATCATTTTGTAGGTGTTTTAAAGGCTTGCATAAACAAACTTTCTTATATAATAAAACAAATGGTTTATTCCAAGTCTAGGATATCACCAGAGAGGACAAAAGTTCATAGTACTTTCTTTGACTCTGGTATGGGTCAGCCAATGCTTTGCATAGTTAGAAATCTTGAGCTAGCTGCTAATAACAGTTGAAGCTATTGGTCAACATAGTCAATTCCAGAACACCTAGCCTTGAATCCTGACCCTGCACTTAATTCTGTGACTTTGAGTAAGTTGCCTAAACACTCAGTGGTATTTTCCTAATTTGTAAATAGTGAAAAATGGTGCAACTTCTTCAATGGTATCATGAACATGAAAAGAAATGAGAATAATGTAAATCACTCAGCATAATGGCTATCACATATATGGTGGACAGTTTTCTTAGTGCAAATCTGAGAATTAACTTCCTGTTGTGTTTGTCTGTGAATGTCAATTTGGCTGATATGACAACCTTTGTTCACCATCATCCTAAGGATTCAGTGTGTATCAGGTCAATGTCTTCTATCAGTTATAGACAAACAGGAGAAGTTAAAGGGCTATGGTGACTTTTTTTATCTGTTTGAAAATAATTTGCTTTTGTTTCCTCTTTTTTGTCAACTCCTGCTATCCTAGTCCTGATCAACTGGGAACTGTGCAACCTCACAAATAAAAACCATGAGTAGGTAACATAATTTTGTGAAGTTTGTGTTCTATAAAATTAGTGTATGTGTGGTGTTTTATACATGAACTCCAAATTCTGGTCCGAACCTAGTAAAGTCACGCGATAGCTCTGAAGAGAAGATCCAGTTTGCTACTGCAGCACAGTCAACAATCTGCGTACGAATCATCTTATCAACTAGTACAGCAATCATCTACAATGAGAGAAGAATTATTAGGATAAATCATAATTATAAAATGTAGCCAAGATATTACTGCTATAAAAGTAAAACAGAGATGTAAAATTCTTTTGTAGTGGCAATGAAATTGATCAATTTGACCATTAGGTCTTACAATTTGTCTGTGCTTGGCTGCAGCACTGTAAAAAGTACTACGATGACAATAAAAATAGAATGAAAACACAACTCTGATAACCTATAAACAAAAAAAAATTTTTGGATGATAATACCTACACAAAAGTTTCAGATAATACATTAATTTCATTTGAATCCCCCAAATTAAACATAAAACAATGTTTTATCAAAGAAAGTTTACACTGTCTGAAATAAATGAAATTTATTCCAACGATTTTTTAATAATAGAGTGTACTGTATAAAAACAGTATATATTGAGAAATCTAAAGCTTGTCTGCAGAAATTGGACAGACTACATAACCATTTCCTACAAAACAAGTAGATTTTGCCAAGCAACAAGCATTTTCACTGAACATTTAAAGTGTGTTGAGATATTATAGCCCAAAACCAAATTTTAACACTTGCTTTGTAAAAGATGAATTCAACATTCCCACATGCCAAAAAATGCATAAATTTACAAATTTCATGTTTCATAAATCAAAAAATTTATAAATTTCATGTTTCACAAACTAAAACAATAGTAATAATTGTCTTATCTTTATATGTATATAATCAGAGCCTCAACATGTTCAATTAAATAATTTTTACCTGTGGATGGTTTCTCCAGACTTCAAACATAACTCTTAGCACATGTAACTTTCCCTCATCACTTTCTGCTAGAGTTTTGAAGACCTCATGAAACCTTGACAATTAAAAAAAAAAAAACCACTCTTACTTACTCATTAGGCATTTTAATGTTTTCAAAGTATTTTCAGTGTTACTCCATTTATATAATCATACATAAATGCAAAATAACCAAGTATTTTGATGTAAAAGATATGAGTCATAATTATAGTTTATATGGAAGATGTCACAAAATCTTCAGAGAGGATTATCCTATTTCTTCTTTTGAACTCTGACAAGGAATATGTAAACTTTTGGATGGCTCTCAAAAAGAATGGATGGCTTTCTTATTTGCATACTCTCTTCTTCAATTTTCAACTCTTTTTTTTTTTTTTTGGTACTGGAGATTGAACTCAAGACCTTGTGCTTGCCAGGCAGACACTTAGGCTGCTGAGCTAAATCCCCGGCCCCTACATACTCTCTTTTTGAAAGATGCTTAGGCTACAAAGTTCTGACTACATGAACAACTATCCTGAGGATCTAGGTTGCCAGTAGTTTCTCTCAATGTTTATATGGAAAAAAATGTACATTTCTATGGACGTATACAAATTGTACATACAGACTGATAGAAGCCTTAGGATAGGGAGCTTAGAAATAAACCAAACACCAAACTAAAACTCACTGTATCAAATTCTATAATCTGTTAAGATTTTTGTATTCAACAATTTTAGATAAATATTATTTTATCATTGTATTCAAAAGTTTGTACTTACTTTGCAAGAGCACTGAAGGAGTGGCTAAATGATTTGGCTGCCAAGTGTAGCAGAGTCTGTACAAAAACCTCTATTTTCAAAGGGTTAAAACTGAATCCTTCATCTGAAAAATATTTCATAGTAATAATAAAAAAAGTAAGTATAGCAATTCCTTGGGGACACACCTAGAATAATGAGCAGATGCTCATATCCAAATCCTAAATCAGATATTCATGTAACAACTTTCAGTACTAATAAAAGGGAATCACCAATTTCAAATACAAATACGAAACTAAGTGAAATCTTAGCCAGTTGCAATAGTGTAATTGCAGCACTGAGGCAGGAGGTTTGCAAATTCAAGTCTTGCCTGGGCAACTTAGTGAGACTCTGTTCCAAAATAAAAAAGGGTTGGGGATGTAGTACCTCAATGGTAGAGTACCCCTGGGTTCGATCCCCAGTACTAAAACAAAACAAAACAAAGCAAAACAAAACAAAACAGAATATAACATTAAACATAATCTTAACTCTTAGTTTTATAGGACTATTTCCCTGATTGTTCTGTATGATCCATTTCTTTAAAAAGTAGCACACAAATTTCCTTATTCATATTCTGTCTGCATATTGGAAAGATAATATATTAAAAAGACAATCAGTGAACACTTAAAACACCTATGTCTTAAGATGTGTGACAGTATCTAAATTTAATATGATCACTTTGATTTATGATAAGTGCATTCTTCTGTCAAATGTTACCCTGCCATTCAGTAGACATCTATTCTGTCTATACTATCTTTTCCTTATCTACTTATTAATTCAAGCGAACTTATAATCAAAGTAAATTTTACTTTGTATGGAAGATGCAGATTATAATCTTAATGTAAAGCTATTTCACAGAAACATTAGAACCTCTAAAAATAAGGTGAAAAATGCCTGCATTCTGAGATCAACTGACGGGCTGAAAAGGTCAAACAAATACTGCTTTATGTGCATCCAATGTAATTTAAAAGAAATTCCTATGGTCAGAGTTATGTTTATGCTTTAACTTGGCCTATATATATAGTTCCACTGAAGAAATATTCAGTTCCCTTACCATCGTCATCATCTTGGTTAGGATTCGGTACATCTTTCAAAATGCTGAAGATTTCATCATTGGTTGCCTTACTTTTAAAAGCAACAGCTAAACAGAGGGCCACAGAATGTCCAGGAAGTGAATCTAAGCACAGAATGGAGGGGAAGGAAGATTTAACTGAATGACTATTCTTGTGAATATTCAGAAATAAACCAAATACCAAACTAAAACAAAGTCTTTCCTTCCAAAATGAAATACTCTTTATCTCCAGATCAGTATTTTTTTTTTTCGGTACTGGGAATCAAACTCACAACACTGCGCCTGCCACACAGGCGTTTAAGCCACTGAGCCAAACTCCCGGCCCTCCAGATCAGTATTAAAACTGTATAAAGATAGCACATGTGAAAGTTTCCCTTAATAGGTAAATGCTCTTTCACCTACCTAAATAATAATTCTTCGTGTCTTAAAACACTAAGCTAATTGAAATCTGGGGTACAAGGAGTGTTGATCTTTCTCAAATGGGTAGTGAGGTGAGAAGTGATATAGTTACAACGGTCCTTTATAAGCCCCCAAACTTTCTGGGACTTTGTAAGTTCAAAACTCAAGAACCAGTGTAGTTTGGTTTCATTTTTGCCAATACCCCTGTAAGGACCAAACTTGACTGCTATCAACTTGATTGGGTTACTGCTACTTCTACGGAGACAGCTGGATTAGGAACATACTAATGAGTTCAGAGCTCAATGGGTTATTAGGAGTTTGGGCCTACTTAAGGAAAGTAGGTCTTGGGGCTCTGCCTTAAAAGGGTGTCTTTTGTGGGGCTCTTTTCTTTTTTCCTGGCTGCCATGAGGTGAGCAGCTTTGTTCCAACACATGCTTCTGCCATGATGTGTTTCTACCTCTTTGTTCTGTTTTGCTGAGTTGACTCATGCTTGAATCTACATCAGGCAGATTGCCTGTGTGATGTGATAACATGTGTTTATTTTTGGTTAATATCTGTTGAGCTCTTACTGAATAAAATTTATGTTAGTATAAAGGTATCACCAGAGCAAGAGAAATCTACTTTTAATGCAAGGCAGTCAGGTGCAATAACAAAAAAGCCAATTTAGGCATAGGGTCAAAGGGTAGCAGTTAAGCACCTGGAATAAAGTCAATTACAACAGGTCACACAAGAACAGTTATGTAACACTTGAGGGAAAAAATAAGTGAGAAACAAAATAAAAAAACCACACATACGCGAAATAAAACCAGAATCTTGGAGCCAGGGATGTAGCTCAGCAGTGCAGTGCCTGCCTGGCAAGGGCAAGGCCCTGAGTTTGATTCCCAGCAAAAAAAAAAAAAAAAAAAAAAAAAAAAAAAAAAAAAGAAAGAAAAAAGAAAAGAAAAGAAAAACCAGAATTTTTTGTCACCAAAGAATTTACGCTCTAACTCAGGAACCAAGATATTTACCTTAGAGGTACCCAAAAAGCAATAGCAAGCTGTCTTTAAAGGGTTTCTTTTTTTTTTTTTAAATGCAGTATTTAAAGGAGTAAAGCTCAGGCTAGACTCCAGAATGAAAGCATAACTGAAGATGAGAAGTGCTTTCCATATCTGCGTCATGACACAAGGTAAGGAAGAGCAGAGTTCCTCAATGCAAAGAACCTCCATGCAACACAACATGGAAGGCTCATGTAGGGGCTGTGCTCAGGTCAACCTAAAAGTTCAACTTGGGGAAAAAAAAACCCTACAATGTAATTCTGTACCAGAGATTACCAATGTACAACCTTCATTACGAACATAAATATGTACAAAACACAAAGCTTATCAAATTATAGTCCCTCAGATTTATAGTGTAATCTTGAGATGTGACCTAATGATAAAATATTTATGAACTCACTTCTAGAGGAAACTGTCATGTGCATCTATGTTCCTAACATCAAGGCTGAAAATGTAATCCCAGCAATCAATTCAAGTAATCGCCAGCATTCTAACAAACATTTTCAGTTGACATTATGATGATAAATTCATTTTGCTATACTTGACATTATACTTAAAATGATATCATGGACATAACACTGTGAACAGCATTAAAAAACAAAAAGATTATAAGCAGTGATAATTAGATTATAACAAAATTCTTGAAATACTGAAAAAGCATATAAATATTGGCTAGTGACAGAACACCCTTCAAACAAGAAAACAAACATAAATCCCAAGAAAAGAAAAATTCAATTCTCCACCTTTGAACAACTGACTTCAGAATATACTTTCAATGGTATGTTTTGAAGACACAGGAATTTGTCTTATTTTCCTACTTACTGCTACTTTCATCTCCATATTTATAAATGCAGGTTGGATTTGCAGGACATAGAGCTGAGAAGGTAGGAGGAACAATATCTAATATACGCTGATGGTAAGATAACCTACAATACAAAAAACAGTCTCAGACAATCTTTCATCAGTTTCATTTTTTTGGTAACATCCAACTTATCAAGAAAGTCACAGTTGAGACAACGAGCCTGCCTTCCTGGTGAGTGCGTGACCCATGCGGACTCCAGGAAGAGAAACATGTGCCTCTTGAGAGCCCACCACGTTGGGTCAGAGAGGCTCCAACCAGAAGACAACTAGCCTGCCTTCCGGGAAAGTGTGCAACCGGTGCAGACTCCAGGAAGAGAAAGATGGGCCTCCTGTACACCTACTGGTGCATGGGCTAAGAAACAAGGATATGCCCCCGACCAAGCAACCTGCTGGTTCGGAGGACTAGCTAAGTTGATAGCAACTAAGGTACATAAAGCAACTAAATGCTTGTATCGTTTGATTTTGCAGGCCTGGGGCCGGCAGTCTGAGCATCTCTTGGGAAGATGACAGTATGCAATGTAGCAAATATGGGGGATTCTCTTCCGTCTTGTCTTCGAGGCCCAATATTGTTCTCACTGTTTTGCTTTATTCTGATTAATTTTTTTTTGTTTTATTTCATATTCTGTTTTTATTGGTTTTATTGTGCTTTTTTTTTGGTTTGATTTTACTATACCTGATGGAATGGTCAACTATTCTGAAAATAACAAGATATAGTAGTTATTGTTTTCATAGTATCTTTCTTTGAAGTTCTGTACCAGTTCTACTGCTTTGTTTTGATTGACTTTGTTCTGTTATGTTTTGTTGGATTTATCTTTTTTTTTTTTTTTTTTTTTTTTGCGGCACTGGGGATTGAACTCACAACCTTGCGCTTGCCAGGGCAGGCGCTTAAGCTGCTGAGCCAAACTTCCCAGCCCTCGTTTTTTTGAGGCAGGGTCGCACTATGTAGCTCAGGCCGGCCTTGCACTCGCGTTGTAGCCCAAGCCGGCCTTGAACTCACAACGCTCCACCTACCTCAGCCTCCCGAGTGCTGGGATTAAAGGCGTGCGCCACCACGCCCGGCTTGTTGGATTTATCTTTAAAAAAAAAAAGTCACAGTTGCTAAAACTCTTAATTCAGCTGAAAACCAAGAAGTATGTGACCGGGGTGTGGCGGGGTGGTGGGAGGTCATTTAGGGTTTTGTGTAAGCCAGCATACTAAAGTTCAGGCCTATTTAAAAACTTACTGATTTTCAGACGTGTGGGCTAGAAAGCTCACAGGCCTGGTGGCCAAGGATGTGGGGTGGTGATGGAGTAGGATGGAGAAGACAGTCTGCATGGTTGGAAGATTAGTTATATCACATAATATGGAGGATAACAAGAGCTAAGTTTCTCACTGCTTGAGAAGACATTTTGAAGTCACAGCATAGTGAAAGGGCAGAAAAAATGTTGGGTTGGAATTGAACAGAGTTGGTATATAAATATTTATAGACACATATGTATGTATATGTATATGTCAGTCTAGAACAGCCTAGAGACAGCCTAGAAGCAGTAACAGCCCAATAACAATGGGCACATCAAAGGCCCAGGTCTTGGTTCTTGAATACTGTATTCTACTTTTAGAAACTAGGGTGCTTTGAATAGATGATTCCAGGGGACAAAGAAATACCACATGTACTTGGAAAATCTTATACCAGAAATTAGGAAATGTTCAATGAATGTTGGGGGACATATATAAAAAAAGAAGACAACACAGGACTTACAGGGGCTTCCCATGGGGCATGATGATGGTCATAATTTATAATACACAATGCCTGAAAAATGCATTAGCCACTACTGACAAATAAAGGAATAAATAAATGGGAAATCAATCAATCAATAAATAAATTCTTATAGCAGAATGTCAACTAATAAAGGTAGAAAAAATAATAGGAAGAGAATCACTGTAGCAGAAGCTGTTAAAAATAATTTTTAGCATACAGGTGAGCTCTGATGAAGACTAACAGTACAAACTCAAAATATCTCCCAAGAAACATTAATGACAAAGAGAACCCTGATGAAGTTAAGATGGAGAACACTGGAACACACAGACCAGGTCACCAAGATTAATGCCACTAAAGGGCTCTCAAAGGGTTAAAAAGGGTGAGGAGAGAGGAGACAAAGGAGTGGGCATTACAGAAAATGTGATAAAATGCTAGTAACTAGGGAATCCAGGCAAACACAATACAGAGTTCTATGTACTACTGTGGCAATTCTGCTAAAAATTTGAGAACATTTTATAGCATATTTTAAAAACTGATTGGCTTAATTCACACAGAATCTAGATAGTATGGCTGATTAATTTTTCACTTTAAATCTTGATTAAAATTTGAGATGGAAGATGGGCAAAGACCCAGACTTAAAAATAATATTCTGAACACATGTATCACAAATGTGGAGATAAGGGGGAAAAAAAATCCTCTCAGAAAAACTAGGAGACTTACACTAAGGCGAGAACACTAAGAACTTACCTCATACATTTTTCTAAAACTTCTCTTACAAACTTTGGTTTGGGACTTTCAGGATCTTGAGCCAGACAATCTGACCTAAGGAAGAAATGTAGTTTTGTAAGTTTTTGTACATAATCTGCACTTACATCTAACTTGTATTAACTAATAGTTTGCTTCTATTATTTCAATTATACATAGTAAACTAATATTGAAGAAACTAAATATTTTAGCCAATAAAGATTACTTTGAAGTTACAGGTTTAATTCATTCATGATAGGCCCATAATTCATATATGTAGCTGCTGGGAATCTGATTTAATTTGTATGTCTCTCTACTGGTAGCTCTGATTTAATTCTATTATTAAGAAGACTGATAAAACTGATTAGATTCATTTGTACCACCAATGGTACAAACCACCCAATGAGACAGTCATGCATGCATCACCAGTGGTTCAAGCTGGTGGGAATGTGTTAAATATTTTAACAATAAAGAAAAGAATAAAACAAATCATAATTACCAATCTTCCCAGCTCCAACGAAACTGAAAATTACTTAAATGATGCGAAAACCAATTAATAAACCTATAATGAGACAGGGTGGGCATAAAAGAAAAAATGGTTTCAATTTAGAACAGGAATTTATATAATCTTTTAAACAGATAAATCCAATTTTATGATAATGAAAAACTCTCTCTCTCTTCCACCTGCAGCTGTATCTCCTGCAACTTACTCTTTTGCTAACTCACTCCTAATAGTGCCACTTTCTCTTTTTTTTTTCTTTGTAGTCCTAGGGCTCTAACCCTGGGCCTGCCACACACAAGGCAATTGCTCTACCACTGAGCTACATCCCCAGTCGACCTTTCATTCTTTCTTGGTGAGTAACAGACATAATTTGAGTGCCTGTTCTATGCAGGCACCTAATATATGTTTACATAATTTAATTCTGACAACTTCCAGAAAACGTATTTTCCCATAAACTGATGATGACATGAAGAAAAAAAAAAGAAATTACAGATAAAAATTTATAAATGGCAGAACCAGAATGTAGTCCCTTATACCATCCTATTTCCACCACTAATAGACTATACTATTGATGTCCTCCTTTCCTACAAAAACACACCTATCTTTCTTAAATACATCTTAGTATACTGTACACTGCTAATAACTTTACAAGAGCCTCCAAAACATGTGCCAAATGAATGGCACAATGGAGTTGCCTAACACAACGTGTATTTTATTGAAGTGGGGGAAAATCAGAGAAGACACTTTCTTAAAGCTTGTCCCTCACAAATCTGTAACTTCAATCACTAGAATTAGGGTCAACGATGGAGGATAGTTCTTACTGATAATTTTCAATGGGAATTTTGAGCAATGGACACAAAAAATGGAAACTGGAGCAATATTTAATTCTTGTCCCAATATGATTTTAGAAACTGGTAAGAGTAGCAGCTTAAAAAGGTAATACCTCTCCCAAAAGAAAATAGTGAGCATGAACTCACTGTAGCTAAAAAATCCAAAATGGGTTTCTAAATAGATAAATTCTTAAAGCCTTAGGTTTGAAAAGATTGCTATGCAATTAATTTACAAGCAGATATTACCTATATATAATGAATATTTATACATAATATGCAGTATTAGACTCTCCTACATAGAGGTCAGCACAAATCCTATTTCAAAACCATATATGAAATTAAAGAGGGAAAAGGTAAACTAAACTTATACAACAAACATCTGAACAATAAATGAACTTAAAGAAAATCAGATGGGGATCATTTCATGTTGAATCTTAGATTAGAAAATGTAATGTTATATTAAAACAATTTTGAGTTTTATTATTATACAAAGGTTATTTTGGGGAAGAATGAAAGAAAACTAAACTTGCAAATTCTCAAAAAGGTAAATATCTTGATTAAATTTTTTTTAACAGGGAAATGGAATTGAGGTATCTGGAAAACAACTTGGTGAAGAAAAAACCAAGTAGACCTCCAGGAATTGGGAGGGAATTGACAGGAAAACTAACTAGAGAGCTGATAAAACAGCACAAGAGAAAAAAACAAAGCAGTCCAGAAAGTTTATCCTGAATCCTGAGGAGTGGGAACCTGTGTCAACGACATAAGTAAGATCAGAGAGGGCCATCAGCTCTAAGGAGAACAGATCAGGTTGGCAGCTGTAGCCTTAAGAAAAGCCCATGGTAATTGTAAACTGCAAAAGCAGCGTGGGGCTTATTCCAGAAGTGACTCTTTCCATGTGGCACACTAGAGATGGAGAAGAAATCCAAACCACTGGAACCATTTTGGCGAGTAGCTAATTATAATTAACATTGAGCTGCAGAACAAGTACAAGAACAACTTCAAGGTTTACCACTATACCACAGTGAGTGAGTGGGAGATGGCCATAAGAGACAGCTGTAGAGAGGGAGCGAGACAGAAATAGACCCCTGAAAAGTTTACACTCAAACCAGGAAAGACATGGGGGGGTCCTTGAAATTGAGAAGCCAGGCTGGCTGCACATGGCTTTCAGAGGGGATGGGTAGGAAAGTGCTGGCATTAGGAGCAGTAGAGTGCTGGACAGACACCACTCTGCCCTGCTGCCTACATCCAACATACAGCTCAGTGATCTGTTTGATTTCCCCACCTGCCAATATGATCAAGGATATACCTCAGCCTGAAAGTTCCCACAGACTGTGGTATAAAGACAGAAGGGTCTTAGAGCAAGGTGGGATACCTCACAAAACCACAGGCTGTAAAGGTAGGTAGAGAAAGCCGTGACCTGGGGTGCACACAGTGGACACCATTAACCAACTATACCCAGCAGTAAAGAGAGCAGGATTCAAAATTCACACATAAAAACATGAGAGTGTAGAAACAAAACAGGTTTTAGTAGTGACTCTCTATCCCGCCTCCATATCTGGTGGATTCTGATACTGCAGATCCTGGGAAGAAAGAACTCATTCAAAAAACATGAAAGATTTTTTTGGAATCATTTTGTTTTTCTTCATTGATGGGGAGGGCTTTTCTTTTTTTCTATTTTTCTCTTATTTTGCTGCTTTTTCTAACTGGTTTTGTTTTCCTTTATCTAATTGTACTAATTTTCTTTTACTCCTTAATAGGATTTTTTTACCTCTTTTTCCCCCACCTCTTTATCATCTTGCTTGTCTGCATTTTTCTTTTTTTTTTCTTTTTCTTTTCTTTTTTTTTGTGGCACCGGGGATTGAACTCACAACCTCGAGCCTGCCAGGGCAGGCGCTTAAGGCACTGAGCCAAACTCCAGGTCCTGGTTTTTTTGAAGCAGGGTCGTACTATTGTCTGCATTTTTCAAACTTCATTTCTTTCATTTTCTCTTTTCTACCCTTTCCGTCTTTACTAGTATTACTATTATGTTTTATGAATTTTTAGATATTTAGTTGACTCTATTATTTTCAAATTCTATTGTTAAAGGTGATCTAATTGGTGCATTTAATAGATGTCTGTTGTATGTCAGTATTTGGTTTGTCTTTGTTTCTGTAACTATAGGTATCTTTTCTATTCTTAAGAGTGGTACAGAGATAGCTTTTATAGTTCTTATGGTATGTCAATATGCAATTTGCCTTTGGCACTACTATTGTTGCTAATGTTATTGCTATTGCCAGGGTGGCATAGTTGTTGCCATTAACTGGTTTTTATTGCATGCCAATATCTGTACCTTGTGTCATCAACAATACTATAGCTCATTTCTGGAGTGCAAGGCCAATTACTCTGTACCTTCTCCTCCTTGAATTAATGGAGGTGATCAGATGTTGGGACACAGAAAAAAGCCTTGACAACTAAGCCTAGAATGCATCACAGGAAAGCAGACACTAACTAAAGAGATCTCTATGCTAGCATCGAAGTTTTTCCACTATAATCAACCTGCAACCCTTAGCATAAAAAAAAAACAAAAATAACCAACAGAAACAAGAGAAAATAAGGTGATAAAATGCCTCCAAAAACTCCCAACTCCCAAGGCTGGGCATGGTGGTGCACACCTGTCATCCAAGCACTCAGGAGGCAGATTGCTGCGAGTTCAAGGCCAGCCTGAGCTACAAAGTGAGTTCAAGGCCAGCCTAAACTGCATAGTGAAACCCTGTTTCAAAAAGACAAAAACAAACAAACTCCCAATTCCTCCAAAGCTGGTTCACAGGGCAGTCATGGGGTGGATATCAAAAGTCAAACAGCTGAATTGTATGGAATAATACAAGGAGATAAAACCAGATCGGTAAGATTCTTGGTGAACTCAAAGATGATAGAACTAAACAGATGATGGACTTAATAAAATTGATCAGAGAGCTTATGTAAGACACAACAAAAAGGTAAGTGAGCAAAATAAAACATGAATGACCAGTTTGTCAAAAAATTATGAGTTCATGAAACGGTACCAAACAAATCCAGGAGCGAAAACATTCTATTGAAAGTATGGGCAATAGAAGTGGCCAACGTTGAGGAAGGAGTATCAGAACTAGAGTATAGGGCTGATGCACACGCAAATGGATCCAACAGCTGCTACACAGTGCAAAAACTAATCTAAACTTAATTGGAACTGGTAAAAAATCAGAAGACAGCACAAAAGGCATAAAGAACCTGTTTACAGGAGTAACAGTCGAAAATTTTCCAAATACAAGGAAAAAACTTAAACATAGGGAAAAACAAGGTATATAGAAAACCCTAAATAGTCACAATCAGAAAAGAACTCCTCCATGACACATCATCCAAGACAAGATTCTTAAAAGGTGCTAGAGAAAATATATCATTTATAAAGGTAAACCCTTTAGAATTATACCAGACTTCTCCACACAAGCCTTAAAGGCAAGCAGTGCTTGAAGTGTTGCAAGCACTGAAAGAAATCAATTTTCAACCCATAAAAATATATACTGGAAAACTATCTTGTCAAAATTGATGTAGAAATCAAATGAGCTATAGTATTGTTGATGACACAAGGTAAACCAGATATTGGCATGCAATAAAAACCAGTTAATGGCAACATCAGTGACAAAGAGCAAGAAATTCATGACCACCAAACCAGAACTCCAAAAAACTTCTCAAGGAAATCCTAGAAAGAGACAAGCCAACAATGCCGAAAAACATGACTACACCAGGTAGGGTGAACAATTAAGCAGGGGTTGAGGGGAGTGTCAGCAACAGGAAAATAATGCAATCACAGGAATAAGTCAAGGCCTTGGGGGACCTCAGTACCCCATTACTACAAATAGATCAATTAGACCAAAAAACAAAACAAAACAGTGTCAAAATTACAGAGTCAAACCACACCTTTGAACAAATGAGATTTATAATGTTCCACCCAGTCAGCAGCACATGAAACTTTTTCCAAAACAGAACCATAAAGCATGGCCCAAAACATGGCCCATAAAGCATGTTTAAATAACTTTTATAAAAGAGTCAAAATTACCACAGGCATATTATCACAGTGCAATGAAACTATAAATCACTTGCAAAAGAAATTACAGAAATTATGCAGACACATGGACTCAACAACACACTTGAATAATCAATAGGTCACAGAAAAAAAAAGACGAAGAAATTAGTTCCTAGAATCAAATGACAATGCCACTACAACACACCAGAACCTATGGGAGAACAAAAGCATTCCTAAGAGGGATGTCTATAGCTGTGAATGCCCACATCAGAAAAATACAGCAAGCTCAAAAACTAATGAAAGAACAATTCAAATCCAAAGCTACTATAAGGAAAGAAATTATAAAATCATTGCAGAAATGAATGAAATTGTGTCTAAACTAATTTAAAGAATCAATGAATCAAAGAGCTAGTTCTCCAAAAAAAAAACAAAAAAAAGGAAATAACCCATATCAATGCAATTAGAAACAGAGTGAAGGACCAGAGCACAACTAATCTGTCTTCCGGGGGACTGTGCGACCAGCACAGACTCCAGGAAGAGAAACATGCAACTCCCCTACGACTACTGGTGCGCGGGTTTAGAATCAAGGACAACCCATTCCTCCCCACTCCCCCACCCCGTAAGCAAGCAACCTGCTGGTTCAGAGGTCTGGCTAAATTGACAGCAACTAAGGAACATTAGGCAACTAAATGCTAGTATTGTTTCATTGATTTTGCAGGCCTGGGACCGGCAACCTGAGCATCTCTTTGGAAGATGACAGTAGGCAATGTAGCAAGTATGGGGGATTTTCTTCTGTCTTGTCTTCGAGGCCCAATATGGTTCTCATTGTTTTGCTTTACTCTGATTATTATTATTATTTTTTGCTTTATTTTATATTCTGTTTTTATTGGTTTTATTCTGTTTTGCTTTTGGTTCAATTCTACTGTAACTGTTGGAATGGTCAGATATTCTGAAGGTAACAAGATATACTATAGTAGCTATTGTTTTCATAGTATTTTTCTTTGAAGTTCTATACCAGTTCAACTGCTTTGTTTTGACTGACTTTGTTCTGTTATGTCCTGTTGGATTTTACTATCTTCAAAATAAAAAAGAAATACAGTGAAATCACAATGGACATTGCTGAAATCCAGAAGATTATTAGTAACTACTTTGAAAACTTGTACTCCAAGAAATTGAGAATCCAAGAGAAATGGATAGACTCCTAGATATATATGAATTACCAAAACTGAACTGAGAATATTAAAAACCCTGAATAATCCAGTAACAGACAATGAAATTGAAACAATAAATAAGAAAAGTCCAGGACTGGATGGATTCACTGCTGATTTCTAAAAACTTGAGAAAGATCTAACACCAATACTCCTCAAGCTCTTTAATGAAGCTGAAAGGGAAGGAGTACTGCCAAACTTATTCCTCAAAGGTAGCATTATCTTGATTCCAAAATTAGATAAGGACTCAACTGAAAAAGAAAACTATAGTCTCTTTAATGAACACAGATGCAAAGATCCTTAACAAGACACTGGAAAGCAGAATTCAGCAAGCCATTAAAAAGATTACAACTGACTGATCTTCTGTAATAGTTCCAGACTTTAAATTCACTGGAAGACATAAAACTGTTTTTATAGAAACAATGCTATTTGACCAAAAATAAAAACAAACAAAAGAAAAAAACATATTATGCCCAAGTAGGCTTCATTTCAGGGAGGCAAAGATGGTTCAACATATGGTAATCACTAAATGTGATAAGTCACATAAACAGAAGAACAAAAATCAGATGAACATCTCAACAGACAAAACAAACAAACAAACAAACAAAAAAAGCCTTGACAAAATCTAACATCCATTAATGATAAACGCCCTTAAGTAAATAGGTACAAAAGGTCCTTACCTCAATTTGATAAAATCCATTTATGACAAAACAATGGCCAACATTGTATTAATGCTGAAAGCTGAAGCTGAATGCTTTCCCTTCAAAATGAGGAACAAGACAAGGATGTCCACTATCATCAATTTTGTTCAGTACTTGAACATTAGTACTTGAAACATCAACCACAGCAATCAGGCAAGAAAAGAAATATAAGGAATATATACAGGAAAAGAAGAAGTAAAATTATCAGTCTTTGCAGAAGACCCAAAAAATGCCACCAAAAGACCTCTGGAATAACCAAATTCAGCAATGCACCAGGATACAAAATCAGCACAGAAAAAGCAATAATATAGCATTCCTGTACCTCTATAATGAATTGACTAAGAAAGAAGTTAGGAAAACAGTACCACTTACAATAGGTTAAAGAAAAACAAAATACTTAGGAGTTAACCTAACAAAGGAAGTGAAAGACCTCTATAATGAAAAAACTACAGTACTCTGAAAAAAGGCGATCTTCAAAAAATGTAAAAATATTCCCTATTCCTGGATAGGCAGAAACAATACTGTCAAAACAGCCATACTTTCAAAACTAATACATAGATTTAATGGACTTCCAATTAAATATCAAGAGCATTCCTCACAGAACTATATATAAAAAAAAATTATATGAAACCAGAAGAGACCTGCAATAGCAAAATGAATCCTGGGCAACAAAAGCAAAGCTGGTGATATCACAATCCCAGATATTGAGTTGCATCACAAAGCTACAGTGATAAAAATGTGGTAATAGCACAAAAACAGGTATGTGAATCAAAGAAACACAACAGAGGATGTACAAACAACTCCAGGTAATTCAGGCATCTGACCTTGACAACAGGACAAAAAACATACACTGGAGGAAAGATAGCCTCTTTAATAAATGGCATTGGGAAAATGCAGAAAATTAAATCTACACCCACATCTCTTACCATATACTAAACTAAAATCAAAATGGACCAAGATCTAAATATCAAAAAAGAAACACAACCTGCTGGAAGATAAAATAGGTAAAGTTCTTGAATACACAGTCATAAACAAGGACTTTCTGAACAGAACCCCAACTGCCCAAGAAATAACATCAAGAATCAACTAATGGAATTATGTTGAATTTAAAAGATTCTGCACAGCAAAGTAAACAACCAAAAGAGCGAAGAGACAACCTACAGAATGGCAAAAAAATTTTGCTAGCTATTCCTCAGAGGACTAACAAACCTAGAATATATAATGAACCAAAAAAATATTAGACCTACCCAATTAAATACACAATCAAAAATTGGGCCATTCAAAGAAAAACTTCTCAGAAGAAGTGTAAGTGGCCAATAAATCCATGAAAAAATGTTCAACATCTCTTGCCATTAGAGAAATGTAAATTAAAACAACACTGAAATTCCATCTTACTCCAGAAAGAATGGTTATCATTGAGAAATCAAATGACAAACACCTGGGAGGCTGTGTGTGTGTGTGTGTGTGTGTGTGTGTGTAGGGGAACAAACCCTTCTACAATGTTGGTGGGAATGTAAAACAGTACAACCATCATGGAAATCAGTATGGAGATTCCCCAAAACACTAAAACTATAAATTGCATTTAACCCAGCTATTCCCCTGTAGTTAACTTGCCAAGAGAGTTAAAGACATCGTATTGATGATACATGCATTTCTGTATTTATGGCAACACAACACCTAATAGCTAAATCCTGGAAGCAGCCCATATGTCCATCAACAGATGAATGGATAAAGAAAATGTGGCATTTATATACAATAAAGTACTACTTTACCATAAAGAACGCTAAAGTTGAGTCATATGTAGGAAAATGATAAACATTGAGACTATAATGTCAAATGAAATAAATCAGCCATAGATACTTCAATACCACGTTTTCTCTTTTATGAAAAACCTAAAGCATAAAATAAAGAGCAAAATAAAAGATAGATGTCAGGAAATGAGACAGATATTTTGCAAATGGGAAGGGGACCAAACGATGGCTGGGAGGGGAGATGGAGAAGTGAATATAAAAAGAATTAAGATGTGCTAAGTGCATGTACGAACTTATTATCATCAATGTAGTCACTATGTACTGCAAATGTGTACTAATAAAAAATTTTAAAAATTCTTTAATAAAGTACAATGAGTAGATGCAGCAAACATTCAGTACAGAAACAAACAATAAATTTACCTATCTACACACGTAGTATTCATTGTATCCAAACGCATGTATAACATTTCAGTTGCCTGTGCAAGCTGTGAATTTGAAGGTAAGGAAAACTATTCTCTACCCTTCTTCAAAATTAAGCTGTGATAGCAAAACAAAACAATACAAAACATTTTCTATAGGTTATTATAACAAATAATAACTTCTGTTTTTCATGTAATGAGTTTTTAAAAGCTTTAAAATATCAAGGTTGTACAATAAATCTGACATGTATGCAATGATGAAATCTAGGTCATGAATATTTTTATCATCTCCAAAATTTTCCCATGCTCCTTTGTAAACCATTCCTTTTTCTCTCTCCTTCTACCTACCTCTCCAAATATGTGCTGGCTTGTTACCATTATTCTGCATTCTGGAATTTTATGTTAATAACAGACTATGAATTCTTATTTGTCTGGTATCTCATTTCCCTTGTTATTTTTCAATTTCAACACGTTGCTACCTGCGCTAAAAACTTTTTATTGCTGAATAATATTCTGCTCCAAAGATATAATAAATTTTGTTTATCTATTCATGTGTTTCTATTGGATATTACAAATAAATGTCTAATGAACACCAATGTCATCTTTTCTTCTGAAAATTGTATCTTTTTTTAAAAATCATCTTTCAAGAATGAAAACAAAATAAAAACCTTTTTTAAAAATATAGAGCCCATGAACAATGAACCTACTCTAAAAGAAATATTACAGATGGAAAATGAAGGATATACAAAAAAGAATGGAGATTTCTGAAAATGGCAAATATATGTAAACATCAAGATGAATATTATTGCATAAAATGTTTTTTTCTTTACACTCCAAGAAATAAGATAAAAATTAAACTTACTTAGTATTGTAATACTAGTAATTAACAAGGAGGTAAAAATTAAAGGTCAAAAATTAAGACTGATGAGAATGCGTGCTAAAGAGTATACAGGTATATATTTATATAGCAATATAGGTAAATACCTGTAGACTAGTAGAGGGAAAAAAATGAAGCAAACACCAGAAGTCTTCACATAACACAAAAGACATGGCATCAAAGAAACATAAAACAGGCATACATAGGGTCCAGTTAAAAGGCAAAGACTGTGTGACTGGCCATTAAGTCCACTTATCTGCTGTTTATAAAACAGACAAAAAAATGCAAGGATGCAGAAAACTAGGGGTGAAATGATAAAATAATTACTTTAATCAAAAGAAGGTTGGTGAAGCATTATGAATATTGGACAAAATAGACATTTTAAGGCAAATGCTATATAAGATATTTGCTTCAGAGTAATAAAAGACTCACTTCAGCAAAGATACAACAATTCTGAACTTGAAGTATACCCACAATACTAACTCATATCAAAGCAAAACTGACAGAAGTGTAGTTACAGTGGGAGATTAATACCTCCCCTTATAACACAAAGAAACAGCAGACCTCTCTCACCAAGATAAGTTAAAGACAATGAATTAAATATTTTTAAAAATATTATAATTAATGGAACTGATGTAATAAATTTACAGAGAACCCTAAACCTCAAAATGACAGAATATACATTCCTTTCACATTCATTTCATTCACTTTAAAGAGTATGACTTTCACATGTCAGAACAGTGTGGGGATGAAAACAGGGATATTGCTGGGGAAGCTAACAAGAGGCGCTTTTAAGACATGGCAATATATTGTATGTCCTATCAGGGGAGGTGCTATGTATTAAGTTTACAATGGGTGTTTCAGTCTGTCTTATTAAATGATAATACTTCACTGTCACAACAAATCAAATCAGAACCACCCTTCCTAAAATCTTAACCTTAGGGAAATAAAGAAAAAAATGTTAAAAGTTAGCTCACATATTTAATAATCTTTTAAATCCAGACCAGAGTATAAACTTAAAATCAAAGGAAAGGATACAACTTGGGGTAGAGAGCCAGGCTGAAGTTTGCATAATTCAATGAGAAGTGTTGTGTACATCACATCAATGTGAGGGGGTGCTGGAAGTTGAAACAGCTCTGCAAAGATCACCTGCAAAAGAATTATCAATCAGAACTCAACTCAGGTATTATCACTGCATGCCTACTACTAGACAGACCTTAACATTATAAACCTGAAGTGTAACTCCAGGACATTTGTAAAGAAAAAGAATTACAGTACGTTCTGTAACTGAATACCTAATGAGTTTTTTCTCTCTACTCAATCAAATAAAATCACATAGGATTAACGCTTTTTGGATTCACATTCCAAACAAAAGTATTTCCAACTCTGGAACTATCAAACTGATTCAGCAATGCAGTTTACTGAGGGACTCAACAATTCACTAAGGGTTTAATTCTTACAATTAGTAGTAACATTTAGTCTCTGAGAATGAGAAACAGAGACACCATTTTGATAGTCTAAGACTTGTCATGTCTCTTGTTCAGAAACTTTTGCTTTCACCTTCCCTTGTAACTTGTAGACCATCAACCTAGAATTCTACAGCCCTGCTCTGCATTCTTTCCTTTTACTCTCTCTTCTCAAACTCCTGTACTTCAGTCTGATGAAACTGTACACTTTGAAGATTTAATAATAAAATTTATTTTTGATTTTTAACTGACATGTGAAGCCAGGCATGGTAGAGCACACCTGTAATCCCAGCACTCAGGAGATTGAGGCAGGATGATCATTGTGAGTTTAAGGCCAGCCTGAGTTACAAAGTGAGTTCAAGGCCAGCCTGAACTACATAGTGAAACCCTGTCTCAAAAAAAAAAAAAAAAAAAAGGAAGAAGAAGAATTTCAATGACATTTCAATAAGGCAAATTCACAGTATAAACATACTTTCATGTTTTATAAAGTTAGGACAGATACAGTCCTTTGTAAAACAGTATTTTTTAAAAGTGTAAAAGTGCTGTACGAATACAATGTGCACCTTAAAAAATACATTGCACTATGCTCTCTTTCTCATGAATACTTTCACATAAATAATGCAGTTAACAGCTTGACTCCTGTTGAATGGAAACATTTTATTGTGATCTAATTTCTTCAAGGTCTATTCTATCAAGGTACTACACTATCAGCATCATCCTCTAGTCTCAATACGGGGTCAAAAGCATTTCTATTCTTCCTATTTTAAACTACTTGGCTCTTCTGATTTCTAAGAATATATAAGTATTCATCTTTACTTTGTGTTACAGGAAATAATATACTACAGAAGTATATGCCGGTAATGAGAGGCCAAACAAACACGGGTAAAGCTGTTATCTCCCCAAAGTAACAGAGTATTTCCAAGTATTTTAATCACTTATCCATCTGTTAAGTGGACAATGTATTGACAGGGCTAGAGGTAACTTACATTATCCATGATAACTATCCATGAATGAAGGCATACTATATAAGTAATTTATAGGCAACTCAAAATTCCATTTGGCTACTGGTATCAACCTCCTGTTTTCTCTTTACTAACATGGCTAATAGAGCACAAAAATTGACAGCATTTTCCTCGCTCCTCTGTTAATTTTCATTGCCTGACAAGTAGCAAGAAAAAAAAATAAGCCAAGAGTATATTACATTTTAAAGTAAAAAAGATTGTGAAATTCAGAAACATGCACCACGTGGAATACGTACCTCAACTATATGGTAGTTCAAGGGGATCTTGTTCTTCCCTGGATAGCTCACTAGCTGTGCAGCACTATGAAAGTATAATTTAAATTAATAAGTAAACAAAGATACATGAGAAATCAAATAATGTCTCAACAGTAGTGTGTTAGATACATGCAAATCTTTTTCTGAAATGTTCTAAATTTTGGTTACTCAACTATGGCATAAATTATTTTGTCTATC
This sequence comes from Dasyprocta punctata, assembly GCA_004363535.1. Taxonomy (NCBI): domain Eukaryota; kingdom Metazoa; phylum Chordata; class Mammalia; order Rodentia; family Dasyproctidae; genus Dasyprocta; species Dasyprocta punctata. The sequence continues at coordinate 137,006 of RJWM01000810.1, read as the reverse complement.
ACAAGAAAATGAAACTAAGGAAGCACAGTCAGATCTACTAATTTAACAAGTTTTTAAAAACGGGATCCACTACTAAAATACTGTATTTTTTTCTACTTTAAAATTGAACTCAAAAGTTTCCAAGGTCTAACAAAACCATTAGTAATTTTTTATTCCCAAAACATCCAAACCCAAAATAACTTGCCACTCAAAAATCTTCCGTAATATATGCCAAACACCCACTAAAAACCTGACATCAAATGACATTAACATAAAGTACCCAAAAAAGTACTACTTGAGAGTAAAGAACCTTGAGAGTAAATCAAGTATTAGCGAAGCAGGGAGTCGGAACACAATGACTATTGCAAACTTAATACACATTTGCTCTTACCAAATCATCAAATCACTGCCTCCCATTCATGGACACTATGAAAAGCAACTTACCAGGTCTTCCTTTCCTTCCAGTGTGACTTAATGATGCAGTGGAGGTTTTCCTCTATCACAAACCTTTCTACTGAGTGACTTCCTGGCATCACAGGACCCTGGAAAGAAACCAGATGTAAACATAGGGATCTAGGAAGCGGGTCATTTACTTGAGAAAATTTCATTGTTATGTTCACATATCTACAGCAAAATCAGTTAAGTGTTCCTCTACTGCCGCTCATAACACACTATCAGTACTCACTTTATGTACTACCTGTGCCTACTTTCAGTCAAATTAAGCATCCATCATACAGCAGATACTGTCCTCTGTATTTTGTGTTATTAACTCAATCCTCCTAATGACAGTATGAGATGCATACTATTATGTCTCTAGGGAATTTAACACAGAGGTAAATAATCAAAGATCATACAGAGAGTATTTTGCTAACCCAGGATTAAAACATCTTACATCCACTCTTCTTGACCTGCACATTAGCCTGTCTCTCTAATCTATTTATTTATGCTAAATATAATTTCTTGCTTATCAAGGTGACATCATTTACTAATGTAAAAAGTTAACCACTACCATCAACCTGCTCAGATAAAACAAAACAAAACTGAAAATTAAAAGACATCTCAGGCGTAAGTTAAAAAAAAATTAAATCACAAATACAATGCAACACAGGTCCTTTCTAGGAACTTTCAGATGGTCACATACCTCAGGATCATCTGTGTAATCAAACATTCTAAAGATAACCCTTGGCATTGGGTACACTGAATCTTCAGTATGGGGAGGTGGTGTAAAAGGAGGCAGATTATGCTGTAGTGCTTCACAGAGGATGCTATCAAAGGCAAGATAAGGTCTGAGGATATGCCGTTCCTGCCAGCGATCCTTTTTCAATTTCTGGATCTGGGCCCACAGGCAATCTAAATACTAAAGACAGATTAATTTTTAATAACTAATATAAGTAACATTTTGAATAGACAAAACCACAAATCACTAATCTCTAAAACACAGGATACACATTTAAACTAATTTACAATTACATATGGTAAAAAAGAATGGTACTCATTTTAAACAATTTTTTTTTTATTTTAAAGAGAATAAAAAATAAAACAAAGCAAATCAGAACAGAACAATGCAAGCAAACAGGACTTCAAAACAAGACATCAGGAAATCAACAGTGACTACCATAATGTCTCTTGTTTTCTTTGAAATAGTTGGCCATATCTTCACACACAATAAAATCAAACAAAAACAAAATAGTATAAAACCAATCAAAACAAAAGAATGAAAGCATTATGGGACTTCAAAACCAGGCAACAGGAAAATCAACAATGGCTACTGTAATGTCTCTTGTTTTCTTTAAAATAGCTGTCCATACCTTCACACATAATGAAATCAAATAATAGAAAACAGACTAAAACCAATCAAAACAAAAGAATGAAAGCATTACAGGACTTCAAAACCAGATAACAGAAAATGAACAATGGGATACTATAACGTCTTGTTTTCTTCAAAACAATCGTTCATACTATCACACATAATAAAATCAAATAAAACAAAAGAAAACCAATCAAAACAAAAGAATAAAAAAGCATTATAGGATTCAACAAGATGACAGGAAATGAACAATGGCTACCATGTCTCATTTTCTTCAAAATAGCTGTTCATACCATCACACATGATAAAATCAAACAAAACAATAAAACCAGTTAAACAAAAGAATGAAAACATAGGAAACCAACCATGATTACCATAATACATTCCATTATGTTCAAAATAAGTTGCCCATACCATCAGACACAGTAAAATCTAACGAAACAAGACAGAACAAAACCAAACCTAACAAAATTGTGAAAACAATACAAGAGTTCAAGATAAGACAATAAGAAATTAAGTGATTACCACCTTCCCCTTCTTAGGTGTTTCCTCCCCTATCTTTTTTATAGTATCTACTGTGCCTTTTGGATTCCATTAACTCCTTCTGTTTTTAATGCTAGGGCTTACCTGTATGAGTTCAAACCATTTTGCCCATGAACATGATCTCCAGTTGTATCCATTTACCTGCAAGAGCCTTGAGATTATTCTATGTTATAGCTGGGTAGCTTTCCATTAGATAAAATACCTTATCTTTCTTATCCATTCTGTGGTTGATGGGCAAGTTACCCTTGCTTTGTTCTGGTCTCCTGTCGCATGGAACAATTGTTTTCTCTCCTTTGATTTTTGGTCTATGAATGTCCTTTTGAGTTAAATGTGTTTCTTGTACACAGTATATTGATGGATCTTGTTTCTCAATCCACTCTCCCTGTGTTTCTTTTTATTGCTGAATTGAGGTCATCTACATTAATGGTTACAACTAGTATACATTTGGTTTGTCTCTGCCATGCTATCCTCCTGCTGTTGGCCCTCCACTTTTCCTCTTTGGCAATCCTCCTCTGCTGCTGTTATGGGAACCATGGTCATCCTCATCTTCTAGAATATCCTTTAGCACTCTCTATAGGATTGGTCTGGTAGTCATGAATTCCTTCAGTTGTTCTTTTTCATGAAGTATCTTATTTTCCCATCAATTTGGAAAGATAGTTTTGCGGGATACATCAATGTAGGATGGAAGTTGTTTCCTTTCAGGATTTGAAACACTTCACTCCAAACTCTTCTTGACTTGATGGTTTGTGTTAACAAGCCTGCCATGATTCTGATTCTTTTTCCTTTATAAGTGATGTTTCTTTTCTCTAATAGCTTTTAATATTCTGTTCTTGTGCTGAATTTCTGGGATCTTGATTGTCACATGTCTGGGCGTAGATTTACTTTGGTTATGGCTAGTTGGAGTTCTATATGACTCACTTATCTGTATGCCAGATCCTTTTCTCATGTTTGGGAAGTTTTCTGCTATTACTTCTGTAAATAGACTTTTTATTTCATTTGTGTTGACTCCTGCTTCTTCATTGATACCTATCGCTCTTAAATTATTTTTCTTTGTGTCATCTTACAGCTGTTGAATTGTTATTTCCTGGTTCCTTGTTATTTTTAAGAGATCTTTCCTTTCATGATTGCTAGCTGCAATCCTGTCTTCAAGATCTAAAAGTCTATCTTTGGTTTCTTTCAAGCAGTTTTGCCAGCTTCTGATCGACTTTCTAATTTCCTGGATATCTCTTTGAATCCGTTTCATGCATTGTAATTTCTTTTTATATTGTTCATTCAAGGTTTCCATCATTTTTCTATTCTACTTTTTATTTTTGCTTTCTTTAGACATGCTGAGCAGTTCTTTCATTATGTTTGTGATTTCTTCTTTTACCTTAGACATTATTTCTGATTTGATTGCTTTTGGTCTCATGAAGTTTTTTTACTTTAGTTGCTATCCTCTTGGAGATTTCAGGTGTATGACTTCCATTTTCTTCCATGACTGTATCTCCTAGACTTGTTCCATGTGGGCCGTAGGTCTGAGATTGCTTTTTGCTCCTCTGTCTTGACATTCTCCTGGTTGTGGGGTCCCAGGCACTTCCCACGTTGTAGGAGAATGGGACAGGTACCTGTATTCCTCTGACCCTGGGTTTACAGGGAGCTAGCAGGGTGTGGGGCGGGCTTCTCCAGACTTGTGCAGCTACGCTGGGGCTTCCCCGATGGCCAGGGGTGCATGGTGGTGGGCTGCTTTTCTCAGCCTGCAGGTCTACACCAGGACTCCCGTGATGGTGGCAGGCACACAGAGATGTTTGTCTGATTCTCTTGGTGGGTGATGGCTGCCTGAAGGAAACAAGTGCCTCCAATGGTGGCCTACGGGCGCATGGGGCTTACCTAGCTACGTGTCCCTGCTCCTGCTGACAGCCCGAATAAAGCAAGTCTTCCAATGGCAGCAGCCAGCAGATGGAGGTGGATCGGGATGGTTCTCTCTGCCCACACTGGCTGGCCACAGGAAGCAAGTCTTCCAATGGCAGGGGGCGGCAGGTGGAGGTGGATCTGGCTGGGTCTCTCTGCCCGCACTGGCTGCCCACAGGAAGTAAGCCTTGTGATGGCAACAGCCGGCAGGCAGAGGCAGATCTGGTTGGTTCTCTCTGCCCATGCTGGCTGCCCACAAGAAGCAAGTGTTTTGATGGTGGTGGCCAGCAAGCGGAGGTGGATCTGGTTCTCTCTGCCTATGCTGACTTGGTACTAATTTTTTGTACTGTTTTTGAGTCAGGGTTTCATTATGTTGTCCAGGTTGGCTTTGAATTCGCAATTCTCCTAAGTCAGTCTACTGAGTAGCTAGGAATATGCAACTATGACCACACTTGGTTTTATAAATCTGTATGGAGTTTTTAACGACTTATATTTTTCAGGTTGGATATTAAAAAAAGAAATGTTAAGAGTGTGATAACTGGAATATCAGAGAACAAGGGAATGTTTTAATTACATTCTATTTAGTAAATACTCTTTATGCCTATGGCAATAACGAGTTGAATTCCTGACAAGTTATATGGAAATGTAGCTAAGGTGTGCAAATGAATGGTCTGAGTGTGTTACAGAGATAAGAATCTACTCAAGAGCTGTTTGTATCAAGAGGGACTGAAATCAATTTACCTCTTCTTGTGGATGTGGTTTATCAGCAGTCCATACTTGTAACATGGGCACATGGGTCTTCTGGCGTCTTCTAAAATATAAAAATGAAAATCTACATTTAGGCTTTTAAAATTATGAAAAGAAAAAAATTATGAAAAGATGCTTAGTGGTCTTCATGATTAATAAAATGCAGATTAAAGCAATAAAATAACATTTTTACCTATCAGATCAGCAGGTATCAACTTTTTTCAATACCATAATATATATTATAATTTATATGTAAATCTGCAGCTTCTTGTTAGCAAAGGGGTTAATTGGTATAATCTTTTTGGAAGGCAATGTGACTAAATCGTACCAAAATTTTAACTGTTCAGGACTTTAAACCCTACAATGTCATTTGTAAGAATTCCCATTCCTCCATAAATATATTTGCAAATATACACAAAAACATGTATATATGTAAATAAAAGAATACTTACTAACATAGGGTTTATAATAGCAAAAGATTAGCATGACCTAAATGTCCACCAACAGGACAATAAGCAATCATGGTACATTAAAACAGTGAAATACCATACTATTATTAAAAAGAATAAGCTACCCCCTTTCTCTATACTGTGTGTGTGTCTAGGTTTAATTAAAAAACATCCTACTTTGGGGGAGAAACATTAAAAAAAAAAAACAAAAAAGAATGACCTAGAGCTATGTACTTGTATACAACATACACAAATTACAGTAAGAATAAAAAAGTGGCAGTGGATATTAGGCTACCATTTATATAAAAAAGACGGAGTTATACATACATACATGTAAGATTTCTCTCTGTAAAATTTTTTTAATTAGTAACCAACAAAACAAATATTAACAGTATTCAAAAAAGTATCTATAAATAGGCAGAAAATGATACAACAAAATCAATCTGCAAAACATAAGGGACATATAATCATCATGCTGCTGGTTAACCGAGTAGACGTTTACTACAAAGCCTGTTATTAGCACTATATCCAACAAGATAAACAAAGCATTTACAATGGCTTGAGGAAGACAGATAGTGGGCAAATACAGGGCTATTTTAATTAAAATGTTGTATTTCCTAAGAAGCATGAACTAGAAGAAACATTAGAGGAACACTATTTTAAGGGTTTGTATTAGGATTAATTTATACAAAATAAATGTGCTAGGGCAGCGGTTCTCCACTTGCAGAATATTCTATTAATACAGATGCTCAGTGCTCTTTCCTTAAACAATGTAATTCATTTGTTGTAGGGGTTGGGGTCTGAGCATTCAAGTACCACAGGTAATTCCTTTGCACACTAATATTTAAGGAAGGGAGTTTTATGCCTTTTACACATGTATAAATGCAGTTTTTTCTGCTCATCTTCAGGTCTCAGTGAGTTCTAGTAGTAAGAGAGATTACCTAGAGAATACCTCCAAGAACGCTACCACTTTTTTGAGAATGAAATTCAGAGTATTACTAATAATAAAGTCTAACATTTATTGTATCAGTAAGATATTCTTTACCTAAATAAAAAAGAGTAGTATGAGCTGTGCCCTTACTTAAGATAGCTTTCAGTGTTGGCAAAGATGCGGTCCATCTCTGCATCTTTCTTTTCATACAACTCCTTTCCAACCCAGGGTAAAGATGACAAAAATGCATACACGTACCAATCCCGTCGTACCTGAAGAAATTTTAAAAAGGTAAGTTAAAACATGTGCTATTCAATTTTCATTGTATTTTATATATTCTTAAATGAAATCCTCTGGGATCTACTAAACAGAGCTTAAATAAGGTATCTGGCTCATTTAGAAGCATTTCTAGATGTATTGACTCTAATCTTACTAGACAGTATCACTTGAATTAACATATAGATGTCAAAAGAACCAGTATGCCAGTTGACTTACCTTTAATATTAATCATTTATAGTATGATAATCTATTACCTTTTGTTTACTGCTAAAGAGCTACCAGTGAAAAATGCCTGATACAGTACTACTGGATGAGATTCAGCATAAAAGGTGCTCTTACCTGAGGTACATCTTCTTCCTGAGCTACACTTACAAAATTTTCAAACATAGCAACCATTGATGGGGCAGCAATCACATGACAATTCACAAGATCAGATAAAAAACGAACCTGTTGAAACAATTTCTGCTATTAAATAATATAAAATAATACAAAATAAATACAAAATAATTACAAAATAAGCAACCTGGTAATGGTCTACACCATGGTTTGAAAAGCTATAGCCCAAGTGCTGAATCTAGCCTACTATTTTCACACAGCTTGTGAACCAAAAATGGGTTTAAGCATTTTAATGCTTGAAATTTTTTCTTTTTTATGGTTCCGGGGATGGAAGTTGCAACCTCATGCTTGCCAGGTAGGCACTTGTGCTACTAAGCTATATCCCTGGCTGAAAATAATTTTTGACTCATATAAATTACAAGAGATTCAAATTTCAGTGGCCATCCATAAACTTTTATTGAAACACAACCATGTCCACTTGGTTTACTGACTATGGTCACTTCTGTGTTATAATGGTGGAACTGAGAAGTTGTGACACGGATCCTTCAATAAACAAGAATCTACAAATTTATAGGTTTTTATGCTATCATACATTATAAGAATCTAGGCTATTTTACCTAAAATTCAGCCTATTTTAACTGTGAATAATTTTCATTAAACTATAGAACGGACGTTACAGAACAGATATTTACTGAATGTCATTTGTGTGCAACTGCTAAGCACCACTAAAGGCCTTACGATAGAGACTCACAGTCTCCTGGAAAAATACAATCTCAACCAAAGGCATGATCCTATACTAAAAAGTAAATGAAAAAGTACCCTAGGAACAATGACAAAGAGAGCAAAGGAATGCATCATAAAGGAGATAACAACTGGCCTTAAGTTGTAAAAGATGAGCAAAGTACTCCTCAAGCGGTGAGCAAGGAGGGCATTCTAGGCAGAGGAGTTTAAAAACATGGTGTAGTCAGGGAACTGCAAGTAATGCTAATAAAGTTGGAGAGCATATGGGTGGCAAGGATAGAAAAACAGAACGGGGCAACTATGGAGGGCCAGGTTAAAGGGTCCATGCTGTAATCTGACAGCTTAACAGGTACCCAAAGTTTTCTGATTGTGTATTCACTAAAAAAGAATTTCATCACCTATCTCCAACATATGTACATTTATGTACGCTATTATGTTACATCATTACCAACCTATATATTACTAGTAAGGCTTAATTTCATTTTCATTCAAGATAAATGAAAGGTGTAATATTTGCTTCCTGTAACTCTAATGTGTCATTTTGTATACAGGGTTTTTAAAACCACTCAACTCTAGAGACCAGGAAGAAACTGAGGTTTTTAATCAGTAACCAGTATGAACAGAGACTAGTCACAGGCCATTCTGATGTCACTGTAGAAGAAAAAATGAAAGGCAGAGAATTGAGATATAAAACCATATGTTAAGAGGTTGTTAAGAACATGAGGAAGAAGGTATGAACTATACAGGATGCCCTGGAGACAAAGGACAGATTTCAGAGAAATCTGGAGGTATAAGTGACAGGACTTGGAGATACTTATGGTGCAGGGAGCCAAATGGAAGAAAAAAATTAATGTTCAGGTTTCTAGATGGGTTGCCCAGGATATGTAGGTGGGGATGAGTGACCTGGGGAGAAGAAAGAAGGGAAAGACGTATTATATAAAACACATCAATTTAGGGATGCCTAGGTATAGGGGTATGCAGGTAGAACTTGGAATACAGGTCTGGAACTCAGAAAAAAGGCTAACGTTGATAATATAATTATAGACTAGGCAGGCATCATTAAAATAAAGTTGGATTAAGAAGATATAAGAATCAATGAGGATGCTTCAGAAGATAATGTTTAAAGGAAAGTGAGTACAGAATCCTTAGAAACACAAACATTTGAAGGATAAAGGACAATAACCCAGTAAAAAGAGGTTGAGGACAAGGAGGTATGGGCAGTAGGGGGTTCTGAAAAAAAAAAAAGTCTGCAGAAACCAAATGACAAAAGGAACAAAAAGAATCACATGGTACAGGGAGGTTGACTAGGATTCAGCAAAATCAAGTCACTGGACTGGGTACTAATAACTTACCAAATATACAGCTTCATTATAATTGTTTGCCTTCAATGATTCCTTTAGTTGACGAATCATGGCTTCCACAAATTCTCCACCAAAGTTGTAATTCCTGGCATTCAGAAGTCCAACTAATGTTGTATAAATTGTCAACTTCTCAGGTAACAGACGTGCACTGATGTGAGAATCCGTACAACCAACACCCCCCCAAAAAAATTTTAAAAATAGCATTATGTTAAACTGTTGAATTTTATATAAACATTTTATCATCTCATTGACTTTGGAACAAGATTACTTTTAATTATAATTTTTTTTTTGGTATGGGGGATCGAACTCATGAGCTCACACTTGCCAGGTAGACGCTTAACGCCACTAAGCTAAACCCCCGGCCCTTAACTATGATTTTTAAAACAACTTCAGAAAAAGTATGCATGTCACTGAGAAGTGATACAGATATAATTCCCACAATTTTTCATTCTGATTCAACTTATCTAGTTAAAGAATTAAGAAAGGAAAAGTTTAATTGTGAAGTTATCACACTGAAATAAATGTGACAAATGCTAGACAGTTTTTCTTCAAATGTGAGTAACAATGCTATGAAAATGGTTTCCACAAGTATCTCAGAAGTGCTGGATGAAACGTTTCTTTAGTACAAAATCACTAAAGGTGCAATAAGAGCATTCCAAGTTACTAAACTTAGCTAACTAAACTCATGGGGCCAGAATTTCACTTTAAGAAACACTACTCTAGTTTCTTAGAAAAGTAAAATAATTAAAACCAGCTTCAATTGAGTCCCTATCAGTTAACTGCTGAATTCTTAATAGGGTACTCTGATAAAGTTACAATTTGGTTACATCCCAGTTACTTATTCCAAGTGTGTGAATTTCATTAAAGTTATTTCAAAAGGAGAGAAAGGGATTATAATAAACTGCCTTTTAAAAGAAAGCAAATATTACTTCCTAATTAAGGCAGCCTTTAGAAAATACTTCAAAAAGAAAAGCAAGATTTCATGGTAATTCAGTGGAGAAGGGTTTCTCTCATTATACTTTTTGTGTTCGTAAGGCATCTGGCAGAGAATCAGGGATAATTCAGGTCTTCCAAAAGCACTCACACTGATAGTCAACTGTGCTTCCTGAATGTCTTCTAAAACCAAAATCAGAAAAGCAGTACCAGCCCAGCCTTAAACAAATACACATGGCTTCCAACAGAGTTTAACTATAAATGTCTCTTGATTTTGTAATAAATGCTTTCAAAATAGAAGTTATCTTATAACTATAGCAAAATGATTTTTCTTAGGTTTCTTAGTCAAGAATAAACTTCCCTGAATATTAACTGGATTTCTTCTAAAATTTGAAAACAAATTAGCTACATTTACAAGAAGTTAGAATGAAACCTGATAGTTTCACTTTGTATATACATTTTTAAATTTCAAAAATGAGCTTCAAGAATTAGAAAAATTATTTCAAAATAATTGAAATAACATCGACGACCATTAACAGCTACAAAAACATCTTCAGTCTTCCACTAAAGGTTATTACTTGAGTTGTCAGGTCTCAAATTTGTTTGGTACTACTGGTTAAAGAAAGTTAAACTCCATACATTTAAATGTACATACTTAAAAAATGAAAAGATTCCAAATGAGAAAATATCTACTTCTTTATTTTAAAAAAATCAATGCAAATGATTCTAAACTTGAAAGAAACAAAACCTACGGAAAATGTTCAATTTCAGTCCTATTCATCTCTAAAAGAGTTTACCAAAGGGTCAAAAGTCATGCCATTTGTAGGAATTTTCTGACAGAGGGGAAGAACACGAATGATGCATGAACATAAAGACACATTCTGAACATATCCCCAATCATTTAAGAGTAGATAATACATTATCACCTGGATTCATAAATCTTTTGCATACATACACTGTACAAAGAAGCCTTAAGATCTTGCTCTTGTAGTTAGGAAGATCAGCTTCCAAAACACCAGCCAAACCTTCTAGATTGCTCTCCAAAGAGCAGGCACTCTGCAGAAGACATTATATTAAAAATGAGTCAAATATTCAATGAGTGAATTAAAATAAAAAATTCCAGATGACCATACAAAAGTTAAGGTTTTTTAATATGCAAAACTCTGTAAAAGGTTTAACATATATCAATTCAGGTAGCTATGTCATTTAAAAAGTCATGAAAAAAGAATGAATATAATTTTTAAAATAAGTAGTCTAAGTAGAAAAAGTATTAAGAGATGGAAAGATACCATGCAGTTTATTCTCTCTCTCTTACTAATTCTCTTTGTGACTCTGAAAATTACCTTAAATATTCAGGTCTGGTTTAGGTCCTTTATAAACTGAGATCATGTGTGAATATTTCAAATTAGTAAAAACTCTATCTTCATCCCAAGAGTTTCAAAATGCATTCACTTTGGGAAACAGATGCATGGTAATACAAGTTTTGCATAAAAACTTAAGAGCATCTAGTTTTCACCTACAGAAATTAATTAAAGCACAATTACAACCCATAGTCTATGCCTATCATGGTGCATACCTTTTCTCCTACTTTGCATATTAAAGATTCCAAGTGATCTTCAGTTTCGCTGGCATCAGAAGTCTTTCTCCTTTTGTGAGGTTGTCCACCTATTTTGGTAATATGAAAAAACATAAAACTACATGATGAATGTGCTATCATAATTTCTATTTTACTTTTTTAGGCTTTAATCTCTTTTCTACCAGATTCTACTTTTTATATAAAAGTAGCTCGTAACTGATTCTCCATTTTTGACTAGCAAAGATTAACCAATAGTCCCCATTCCCAAGGCTGCTATAAACAAAACTTTAGGAGGTATTATTTATGTTCAATTCTGTGTGAACAGTGTCCATAGAGCTATGCAATGCAGCAGCCCTGTCTATTTCTGTCAGCAAGTTGGAATGGCACCAATAATAGGCTAAACACTAGTAGTTAGAAACTCCTGTACTGCTACTCTCAGCCTGAGTTGTTTACTGATCTTCAATTGCTTGTTCCTAAACCTGTTAGTGCCAGTAGTATTTGTTAATCTAATGATGTAACTTAATTATTATGTAAACTGATGAAGTGAGAGCACAGAACCAAGTCAAACACTGCAGAAAATACTGACTTAAAAAAAAAAAAGCTATTGTATCAGGTATGAAGAGGAAAACTTCAAAAGTTGGGAAAAAAGAACATAAAATATGAAGATTCTTCATTTGCTTTCAAGTCTGAGTTTATTTTAACTCTCCAATTAAGCTGTTTTGGAAACTACAATCAAGATACATAAAAAAACTGGTGGGAAAAAATATACATATACATATACATATCCTTTACGATTTTCTGCTTCAAATGGTTCTTCCTGACCCATTTAAAAAATCTCATCATCCAAAGAATTTTAATATAGTAAAAGCAAAAAATTCTCCCAAAATGAACTACAATTCTGCAATCATTAGCAATCCTTTTGACTGCTAAAGAATTTGAGCTGAATGAGCTGTGCTACGAATCAACCTCAAGCACTGTACTACTGTTCAGATCCTCCTCTTGCTGTTGACGATTTATCATTTTGTTTAAAATCTTAATAGACCTACCTTAGGTCCTTCTGTGGAAAAACAAAGGCTTAAAAATTAAAGTAAACAGTGTTTAGTATAGAACATGATACTGTTGTTAGTCTAATAAAGTTTTTGACTTCTAGAAATTAAGGAAGCAATAGTCTGTAACTGTGCTGGTCATATTTCTTAGTGAAAATCTGCAGTTGGAATCAGGGTTACACAATAGCAAGTTACATATAACTCCAATGTTCTCCAGATCTGAGTAGCTAGGAAATGAACTATTATTGCAAAGATCATAATCATTTACCTGCCTCTGGAACATCTGACTTTAAATGTATAGTGGTTCTCACACTACACAGCTAATAGCTAATCGAAGTTTGGGAAGTTAAGTCTCTCTACTGTTGCAGTTATCTACAGGTATTTCATGAACTTAAGCTGAATAAAACCACTATGCTGCTATTCAGATAGGACTACAGAGAAGTAATTATAAAAGGCTATGTGCCGAGTTTTGACTTGCCAGTCCCTTAACCATCATAATCTGGCTTAAAAAGGCAGTGATCGTAATTCTAAAGAGATGATGCCACAAAAAGTGTAACATACACTCAGCAAGACAGCTGAGATGTACTCTTGGAGCTATTTGTCTCTGTAAAGTTGGAGGCATGTGAGGCATAAAGGGATTAGTGACCCTGATTAAATACATATCATACCTATGCCACACCATTTACTAAAGTTCCACTACTCAAAGACCCAACTTTCACATAAATATCTTTTCCCCACCCCTCGGGATTCTTTCACTGGGAAGTAAGGGAAGGGAAAGATGAGGTAAAGAAGGGAAGGGAAGGGAAAGAAAAATCGATGTAATGTCTACATAAACTGTCAGCCAGGACATTAAAATAGCCTTCTTCTAGAGCAATGGTTCTAAACTGGGTGTGGAGGTGGCAATCTCTGTACATGTTTTCAGTTTTTATGACTGGGGGAATGCAACTGGCATTTAGTGGGTAGATAGCACAGGCCATCACAACACCAATAATCCAGTCCCAAATGCCAATCATGCTGATATTGAGCAACCCTGTTCTAGAAAGCAGAATATACTAATAGTATTCTTTGAAACTAGATTTTGGTGAGGTTGGGATAATGAAAATGGTCAGAAACTAGCTGAATGAGAGCAGCTGGTTTTCCGGTTGTTGTGTTTTAAATCTTAACCACATTCTTCCCTTCTTTCTGGTCCACCTACTTCATTAACAGAAAATAATGCAGTAGAAGAGAAGGTAGGATTTCTGAGGGAAAAGGTAAGAACATATGGGTACGTAGCAATATCTCTGACTGCAAACCCTCATCTCATTGATTACACTGAAAGACATTGGTTTGCACAATAAGAGGAAGCAGAAAGTACTATGAAATAAATAAATCTCCTTGAGATTTGACAGACTCTCAAGATGTGGGTGGTGTGGGATACAGATATAATGTCCATTCATGTAGCCTAACGAGACATTGAATTCAGAAGAAAACCTGGGTGAAGCAGAACATCTGATTAAGAATAATCTTTGGACAAATAGTTGAATATTTCCATGTACCATCAAGAAAACATGTCTATGGTAGCTCCTAAAGCAAGAACAGGTTTTGTATTATCTCAGTGATACATGCATATCCCACAGCAGCACAATTCATAATAGCTGAAGCCTAGATGCAGCTCATATGTTCATCAACAGATGTATGGATGAAGAAAATGTGTTTTTACACAGTGAAGTACCACTCTGCCATAAAGATAAATTTGAATCTTTTGTAGGAAAATGGATGCACTTTGAGACCTTAATGTGAAATAAATCAGACATATATGCTTAAATATCATTTGGTTTCTCTTACAAGAGAAGCCCAAAGTAAAAATAAAAAGCAAAATAAAAGGTAATAGATGTAGGGAGGCAGATCCTTCTCAAAGGGGAAGGGGAGCAACAGATGGAGGGAGGAGAAAAGGGAGTGACAGGACAAAAAAAGGGATTGGGATATGTTATATACATATGTTAACCTCCCATAAAAAATGTAAACATTACATACTAATGAAATTTTTTTTAAATGTAGCTATATGCAAGTTTTACAATGTAAGTTAAAGTTATATATTGCTATTTCATTGTGAAAAGTTGGCTAGCTGGCTAGCACAGAACCAAGAGGTTTTACTCAAAATTTGCTTTGTTGGAGGCTAAGGCAGGAGAATGGCTGTGAGTCAGAGGTCAGCTGGGCCACATAGTGAGTTCAAGGTCACCTTGAGCTACATAGCAAGCTCTTGGTCTCAAAAAAACAAACAAGACTTTGCTTTGTTAAAACAACCTAAAAGGAGCCGGGCGTGGTGGCGCATGCCTTTAATCCCAGCACTCAGGAGGCTGAGGTAGGAGGAGCGTTGTGAGTTCGAGGCCGGCTTGGGCTACAACGCCAGCACAAGGCTGGCCTGAGCTACATAGTGCGACCCTGCCTCAAAAAACCAGGGCTGGGAGTTTGGCTCAGTAACTTAAGCGAGGTTGTGAGTTCAATCCCCGGTGCCGCAAAAAAAAAAAGCAAAAAACAAAAAACAAAAAAAACACAACAATCTAAAAGGACCTTAACATACCAAATAAGAGATTTTCCTCTATGAGGTAATTCTAATTTTACATAGATACACTGTATTATTGCTTACATCCTTATTAGACTTACATGTACTACGAAATTTTTGTACCTACAAAGTAAAAAACAAATACCAACCCTTTAAAACAAAAATGAATGTCTTTACTGCTATTACTTGTTCTTTTTTTTTTTTCCTACTTAAATAAAGACAGTTATAGTCTAAAAGATAAGGACCTAATCTGACTCTAGCTTAAATGGAGCTACATGGGTTTTTAGCTTAAGATTTGGAAAAATCTAAATCTCTTCTTCACAGGAAAACAATGTATTTTGCACTTATAAAATACATATTTTGTTGGAACTGAAAAGCTTTGGAGACATTTTTAAGTCTGTAAAATGAATTATATTTTGCACTACACTACTATACATCACATTAGTTTCCATGCAGACTTCCCCTTCCTAGTTTTTAGGCTGACTTCTACATGAACTTCATTTGTGTACTCTATTAGCCTCATCTCCATGAAACTTGGGCAGTCTACTCTCAACACAGACAAATCTTAAAACTGCCCTGTATGATCTGACCCTGTTCTCTAATTCTGTCTCCCACAATTTCTACTTTGCTCTATTTCCACACACAGGCCCCCCTTGCTGCTCACTGAACTTAACAAGAATGTTCCAGCCACCAGGTATAATGGCCCATGCCTGTAATCCAACTACTAGGGAGGCTGAGGCAGAAAGATAAAAATTCGACTCCAATGTGGGCAACTTAGTGATACTCTGTCTCTAATTTTACTTATTTATCTATTTTAAATCGCTGGGGATGTAGTTTAGTGCAGTCTCCAGCACTGCAAAAGTAACAAAACAAGGCTCAGGTCTTAAGACCTCTGTATTCATATTTCCCTTAGTTTGGACTATTGCTTTTCCCATATAACCATATGGTTTGTTCCTTTATGTCCTGCAGGTCTTTGATAGATGCCATTCCCAGTGAGGTTTTCCTTGACAACTCTCTCACAGGAGTTGTCTCATCCTTTATCAGACCTTTTGCCATAGTGCTTGAAAGCCAGGGCTCTGCCCTTACATTGTCAAGTGCTATATTACAAGTAGTTAGAAGACTGACAAATCCTAATAGATTATAGCTGTCCTCTGTATTTAAGGAGCACTGGTTCCTGGATACTACACCCCCTCATCCTCAACAGACACCCAAATCTAAGGATCCTCAAGGCCCTTATGTAAAACTGAATAGTATTTGCATATACCCCTCACATGTATATTTGTTATGGATTGTATTTAGATGTCCCTTCAAAACTTCTTGCATTCTGGGCTGGGGATTTAGCTCAGAGGCACAAGTGCCTGCCTGGCAAGCATGAGGTCATAAGTTTGATCCCTGGTACCAAAAAAAAAAAAAAAAAAACATAGGGGTGGGGCATTTCAGAGGTGGCTGAATTTAGGCATGTAATGCTGGGATTAAAGGGATGTGGTTACTAAATTAGTCCACTGATTGCTTAAGCATAGTTCTGGGTGTGGGTAATGAGAAGGCCCACCCTGGGCGTGGGTGGCATCACCCAAAAGGTGAGCAGCCCCAGAGGGATAAAAGGGAGAACATTTTGCTTTGCTACATGCTGCTGCTTCTTGCCCACCTGCTATGAACTGTTTTCCTCTGCAATGTTCCTCTGCCATGCCATCCTGCCTTGAAGTTAGCCAACTATGAACTGAAACCTCTACAAACTGAGCTCCAAAATAAATCTTTCCTCTTTTAACTTTGGGTATTGGGTATTTTGTCTCAATAAGGAGAAAAGTAACTACCGCAACATCTAAAATAAGTCATCTCTAGGTTACTTACAATACGACCTAATACACTGTAAACATTATGTAAACAGTTGTTACACTATATTGCTTAAGGAATGACAAGAAAAAAAAGTGAGTTTAGTACTGACACAACTTCCCTCCCAAATATTTTCCAAATACAACTGGTAGAATATAGGGATACAGAATTAGTAGATGCAGAGGGCCAACTGTATACAGCCAAACATATGGAAATTCAGGGCAGTCAGTGAGCCGCAATGACCCAGACAGGTCAGATACATGTAATTCTGACTACAGTAATTCCTAGTTTACTTCAAAATAGCCTTCTAAAATATTTAAGCTTCCAATATTTCTTACTTAAAAAATTTCATAGATGCTTAACTAAAAAGAAAGCTACCAAAATATGTGATTCAAATCACTGTTGAGAGAAAACTCTAACTGTTCATTACCTGTTGTGGCAATTTACAAAAGTTCAAGATTTGGTGTATTATCAAAGAGGAACTATAAGCTGGCTCTCCACAACTAAACTATTCACCATAATGAACTCTGCTTAATAAATGCCTTATTTTACATTTGTTTGTCTTACTCTGGGGTTCCTACAGTATGCCCTAGTGGCTTAGGTGCCAGTTAGAATAAAATAAAGTTATGTAAGCCTCATAATAACCAAAGCAAAAATCGTTTTTCCACGTATCCACATTCCAGTTCTCTGGTGACATCTCTTTAGGGATGCACAAGAAGTGAGATGTAGAATGGACAGAGAAAAGCAAGCATAAAACTGGGAAGAATAAGGTCCTGAGTTCAATTCCTGGTACCCACCCCCTAAAAAAAACTAAGAAAATGGGAAGAACAAAGACCTGAATTCTTTAAAATCTAAAGAATAACTTCAAATAGATTAGTTTTTGATTAGTCCAACATAAAGAATATAAAATTTGTATTTTCTGTGTCCCATAACAGAAGACATGCAAGAAGTCTCCTGTGTTAAAAATCAAAACATGCTGAGTTGCACATGATGGTGCACATCTGTAATCTCAGAACTCTGGGAGGTGAGGCAGAAGGGAGAAAGTTAAAGCCCAGCCTGGGGAACTTAGCATGGCCTATCTCAAAATTATAAAGGACTGAGGATGTAGCTCAGTGTCAAGGCCCTGGATTCAATCTCCAGTAGGGGTGAGAGGTTAGGGGTGGGTTCAAAACATGAAATGCAGTTATATCTTTGTAGTGGAGAGCCTCCTAGGGTGTCTGGGCACTGATAGCTATGTCTCCCTGTTATTGACACTCAAGGAAACAGACCTTCACACGACAGATTAAAAGGTTAGACTACAATATGCCCTCAAGCCACGTCCTAGCAAAAATCTCATTTTTCTGTTAAACAATACATATAATGCTACCATTCATGTCTGCTTCAACATTCCAGAGAGAAAAATTTTAATGGAGAAAACTCATTCAATTAAAAATTTTGCGTCAGACATGATAGCTCACGCCTGCAATGCCAGCACTGGGACTGAGGCAGGAGGATTACTGAGTTTGAAGCCAGCTGAGGCTGCAAAGTGAGTTCAAAGCCAGCTTCAACTCTAGAGTGAGACCCTATGGCAAAAATAATTTTTTTTTTTTTTTTTACTTTTCTTACTCTGTTGACTTGTGCCAGTGTTTATCACCCCTGAAGAATTAACAGAAGATAGGGGCCGGGGATATAGCTCAGTGGCATAAGCACCTGCCTGGCAAGCACGAGGTTGTGAGTTCGATCCCTGGTACAAAAAAAAAAAAGAATTAACAGAAGATAAACACCACAGAGCCACTAGGTAAGTCCCTCATTTAACCCTCACAGAAACCAGAAGAGGAAAACATCCTTTCTTCTATATGAACTATTGTTTAAGGAAATTATACAACCTGGGCAGATCACAAAGTAAACAGTAGGGTCTGGTTTTGAACATTCCACTCCCAAAGTCCCAACCCACTATGAGATACACTTCCTTCAAAGAATAACACCATAAAATATTAACAGAATTACTCTGTAAGTTTCATTGTTTTGTACGTGGATGTGTGTTTTTAACTGACTGTAATGCTTACTAAAGCAAGCATCTTTTTCTGTCTAACTAGCAAAAAATTTCAAAGGGGAAGGGGACCAAGAGATGAATGAAGTGGGAAGGAGAAGAGGGGAAGGGAATAGAAACAAAATAAGATGTGTTACATACATGTACCAATTCCTCACAATGAATGTAATCATTATGTACTGCAAACACATACTAATAAAAAATAAACTGGCAAAATTATTCCTGGCTTTTAGCATGGCAACACTAGACCTCCATGAATACAATCATTCAAATGGACAAGACTCTCTGGTCTTCTCCGGTTAGCTTTCCAGCACTTTCTTAAATGGGAGAAATACGCTTAAGGCCGATCTCGCATAACATCTGTCTATTAGCGAATTCTTGGGTGTGAATAAAAGACAAAATTCTTTCCTTGCAACTTTAAAAGAGGATAACTGAATGTATAACTGGCACAGAAGTAGAGTTCAGATGACAATCTATCTGATTTCTATCATGGCTTTGTTGAGAAGACTTCACTTTCAGACCCAGCTTTTTAAGATTCAAATAAAACACTGGGACCACTGTACCCCCATTACTGACCCAAAAGGGCAGCAGCATAGAAACAGATGGCCTTTCCTGCTAGGCCGTGTAGGGCCAAATCCAAGAGTTCTTAGAGACCTGGGTCTGTATACGGGGCTCTGTAGGCCTCCTTTCCCTTGACAGAAGGAGCCGGGGGCGTGGCGAGGGAGTCACTTTCCAGACGCCGCCAGGTCGCAACCGCATGGGGCCAGCACTTTTCCCGCAAGGCAACCCGAACGCCCCGTGGGAGAAAAGGGCTTTTTGCCCGTTCCCTGAAGACCCGAAGACCAAAGAAGCCTGGGGATGGATTCGGCGACCTGGCCGAGTGAACTCACCGTCGTTCTCGTCGCTGTGCCGCCGCCGCGACATATTGCCCACCTGTGCGCTGCCGGGCGCCGGGTTGAATCGCTAGACCCTAAGCACTACAGAATCAGTCGGAACGCCAGCCGGCACCAAATACCAACGAGGCGCGCGAAGAGGCCGGCGCGCAGGCGCACTCACTCGCGACAGCTCCCGGAAACGCTCGTGGAGACGACGCCAGGCGCACTGAGCAGGGAAGCGCCAGAGTCTGCAGGCTCACTAGGCTACAGGCGTGTGGTCAGCACGCAGCCTCCCCGTTGGGTTTCCTTTGCTGTCGGCTGTTTCCTCCTCCCGCCTTCCGTTCTGTGTGCTTCCGGGGCCACGCAGAAGGTGCCACCGCTACAGCTAGCCAGAGCCTGCCGGCCGTGAATCTACTCTGAAAGCAAGGCACAGGAGCGACCCCTGCCGTCCCTGACGACGTTTTCCCGGCGATCCCTGCGCTTACTCCCGCGCAAGTTTCCGGAACGCGATGACGTCACGAGCGTCCCTCTTACGCAACGACGCGGCTAGGCTGTAGGGTAGAGACTGGAAACCTGCGACCTTTTCCAGGCTTAGTCTGTTCTTTGACTACAGAACTAGGAAGGAACAGGACCTGCGGGTACGTGCTTATCTTATTGCCGTCTTCTGGCCTCTGTCTCCTTGGGGAGCTGGGATGGGAGGTTGAGCCAGGCTGGGTGCACGGGTTGGTGCCAGCGCGGGAGGCGGCGCCTCCGAAGCCTACCCCGGGGATGGTCAAACCGGCCGCCCGCGAGCCGGCTACGCGGGTAGTCTTGCCGTTTACCTCCGAGTGGTCTGATTAAGGAGGAACAAAGGATTATTTTCAATGTTGCAATCTATTTCTAATGTTTATTGGGTAACTTTATCTGTACATTATGTGAACTTCCTTTATTCGCTTGTCTTTGATGTGCACAAATCATACTGCCTTGTCCACGGTTATAGGAAATTTCACTCCCCCGGCCTAAACTATACCATTCTCAGTCTTGCCCACCTCGTTACATGGAACCATCCTTTGGTTGCTTAATCTAAAAACCTAAGAAGGAATCGTTCATAGTATTCTTCGCTTTCTTACATGCCATTTTTCTATAAACCCTAATGACTGTGTTTAAAGCAAATCCATAATCAGGTCTCGCTACTTCTTTATGTAAAACTCTCCACAGACTTTCTATTCCAAACTTCCTGTCAGGACCAGTAAGGTTCTGACCTCATCATTCAGCTCTACTCACTTTTTCCTCTCATATAAGTCAAACTTGTTCCCATTTTAAGAATTTGTACTCTTTAATTTCCTTTACCTGAAGGTCTCTGCTCCTAAATCTTCATGGCTGACTGCTGCTCACTTTGACTGAGGTTTCACCTCAATCATCCGGTTCTTGTTGAGGTATTTCCTTGACTATTCAGTGACTGTTTTATCCAACAAGTATGCTGTACTTATTAACATTTAGCATCTCCTATGCATCAGGCAGTGTCCTAAGTGCTGAGGGTGCAGGAAAATAAAGGAAAACTCATACTGTCTTGTTGCTGATCTTCTGAATGACTCATTAAAGGATGGGCACAAGTACTGTAGTGCAGTCTGAGTTAGTGAGCAAAGGGAGAGTAGTGGAAAATGAGATAGAAGTAGTAAGGGAAAGGGGCTTTTTAAGGACTGTAGACATTACCTGATTAAATTGAGAAAACTTGGGAAGAGGATCTAACTTGTTTTTTAATACCTTCTTGATTCTTACAGGGAAAAGGTAGTTAGACTGTTACAGTAATTCAAACGAGAAATGCTGGCGGCTTAAAATTGGGTAGTGTTGAAGGCATTCCTAAAGCAAAGCTGATAGGATTTTGTGAGAAAATTAGGAGCCAAGAATCATTCCACAAGCTGGGCGTGGTAGTGCAGGCCTGTAGTCCAAAAAATGAAACACAAACAAAAATTGTCTCACAAGTTGGATGCGGTGCCACGTACTTATGATCTAAGCATTCTTAGAGGCTGAGGCAGGAGGATAGGAAAATTGCAATTGTGAGTCCCAGCCTAGGCAATTTAGTGGCTTAGTGAGACCCTGTCTCAAAATAAAAAAGGGCTGAGGATGTAACTCAGTACAAAGGTCCTGGTTCAGTCCCAGTACCCCATTTTCTTCATTTTCAGTGGCAGTCTCTCTGTCTGTACCCTATTCTGGGATATGGGACCTCTCTGCCTGTTACCACTCTTTTCAGAACCTCAAGTGTCCACCTCAGGCTGCCTTCTTCAAGATTACTTTTAGGAGACAAATTTACCAATTCACTAGTGACACAATGATTTAATGTTCTAAGAGCAAGAATTTAAATACAGCATAACACACAGAATTTCTCTTTGTTTTCAGTTCAAAGACTGCAGCTGGAACCATCTGAGCCTGGCAGTTGGTGTTGTCTGTCAGCTGAAAGCCTCAGTTCCTTTCTAGGTAGTTCCATGTTTGTGGTCTCTGTGTGAGCTGAATTGGTTGTAACTCATAGCATAGTGGTTGGTTTCAGCGTGAGCATCCTAAAAGCAGAGTCAGTGCAAGTATATCCTTTTTAGGACCAAGTCTTAGAAACTACCTAGTATTGCTTCCATCTTAGTTTATTTTGGGAGCAATTACAGGGCTCTATAAGCTTAGAGAATAGAGAAATAGACCAGGAATGACTGTGGTCATTTTTGGAAAATAAAATCTGCTAGAGCTAATTTTTGGAGAAATCCATTTTTAACGTGAACTATAAAATACAGCATTAAATTTTAATAAGCGTTACTACTTACTGAACCCTTTCTTATCCTGTAAGGTAGATACTGCCATTCCAGTTTATGAATTAGAGAATCAAAACTCAGAAAATGTAAAGGGCTCGCCTAGGTTCACATACTTGCAGCCAATAAGCATGCTTTTCTCAGGGCCTAGTGTTGCCACTTAGTATTTGTTACTTGTAACATTTGCTTTGCTGTATAAAAGAAAGAATACAGTATGTTGGTTGTAATGTGTCCATGTTGACAAGATTTAGCCACAGTAGTAAAATTGGTACTCTGGCTCATTAAAGTGTGCTCTGAGCCAATCATGGTGGCTCACACATGTGATCCCAGCACTTGAGAGACTGGGATAGAAGGATTGCCAGAGTTTGAGGCCATTCTGGGCTACACAATTCCAGAGCAACCTGAACCACAACAGTGAGACCCTGTCTCAGGGGGGAAAAAAAAGGACTGAAATTGGGGAGCAAAAAGTACAAAGTATCCATAATATAAGGTATTGATTGATTTTGGTTGTAGGTAGTACTTTTCTGTTTCCATTTACTGCTAAATGTTTCTGGGGCTTGCTGCCTAATACATGTTATGCTCTACTGCCCTAGAAAGGCTTTTCCTATCCTGTTTGTTTAAAGAGGCCTTCCATCACTTTGCTTTCTTAACCATTTTTCTTCATAACTCTTTACCATCTGACTTTAAAAAAAAATTATTTATCTCTTTTCAAAGGCATATAACACTAAGAGACTGTGACTTCTGTCTGTTTCATTTACTGCTATATTTGAAGTATGTAGAACCATGTTTGGCATTGCAAAGTTGTTAAATAAATATTGTTGGATTAGTGAATGAAAGGGTAGCTTGGTGTGCTGAGCACGTGCCAAGTTGTATGATTAATTAGCTTTGTATTTGCTTTAAGAAGTAACTGAAGACTTTGGCATTGCTGTTTCTCCTTCGTTTATATCCTAGCAGGAACTCATCTGAAGTCTCTGCCTCACTGCTGCAATCAAACCAGATGCCTTCTTCTACTACATCAGACCAAGGAGATGATCAGGAGGCCTGTATTTTAAGATTTTCTGATTTGGATTTAAAAGATACAAATCTTACTAATCCTAGCATCAATCTCAAAGCAGAATTAGATGGCATTACAAAGAAGAAATACTCATTTGCAAAGAAAAAGGTAAAATTTCTGTCAGTGTTTTCATGATCACGTGCATATAGTTAATGCAGGTATACTAGAAGTATCTTAGAGAAATTGGCCCCCAGCTCAAGGTATGGTCTAGTTAGGAGCATTAACAAATGATGTTAATGTGCATCAGGTGAAGGAGAATCCTGGGCAAGGTGTGATCCTGGACAGTTACAGTGAAGTATTTGAGGAGAGTAGCTGGTATTGAGGGTGCTCTTCTATGCAGTTTACTCTCTCTTTTTTTTTTAAATCATTAACTAAAACCTCCTTCTAATTGTAGAGAACCCAAGGCTCAGAAAAGAAAATGAGCTGAGGAAATGAAATTGAGACTTAGTTGCCTTGCCTTCAATGTTTTGTCCTCTCTATTAGAGCCATCTTTGTCTCCATGTCCGTGAAAATAGATGCTTCTATAACTTCCTAGCTGCCACCTCTCCACTCTCTTTAGTAACTTCAACTTATGAGAATTGTATGAATGACACACATTCTGTTTGTACAGAGGCTCCGTTCCTCAAAAGGCTGAAATGGTAGAAGATAAAGTGGGAACAGTGTAAGGAGCCATATTATGTTGGACTGGTAGGCCATTCTGAGGGCTTTGTTAGCAGGTAGAAAAAAGTCTTTGGAGGATTTTGACCAGAGAAATGACATTATTTGATTTAAGTTTTAAAAGAAACTTTTTGACTGAATGGAGCATAAATTATGGTGATAAAAATGGAAAGAGGGAGAATAGGTGACCTAATCCAGGGGAGACATGATATTTTATTGGAGCAACAGAATGATGGCTAGTGGAAGTGATAAGAAGTGGTTGGATTATAGATATTTGAGCCAGGCATGATGGTGCATGCCCATAATCCTATCACTCAGGAAGCTGAGACTGGACAATTGCTACAAATTAGAGGCCAACCCAGGCTTCAGAGTGTGTTCAAGGCCAGCCTAAACTACATAGTGAAACCCTGTCTCAAAAGCAAAACAAGAAAAAAAGATGATGGTTGTATTTTGGAAGTAGAGCAGCTGATGGATTGGATGTAGGATGTAAGAATAAAAAACTTCATAATGCTCTATGTTTTTAGTTTTTTACATATGCCTATTAAAATGGGCTACTACAGCATTTGCTTACCATAATTCTAAAATATGTTTACATCTGGTATATTAAGTTTATTCTTACTGCTCTTGTAAAATTTCCTTATTTACTGACCGTGGCTGCAATAACAAATTGACCCAACCTGTAGTGGATTTAACACATTAGAAAGAGTTTGGGCTTTCAGAGTGTGGTGGGCGGGTCATTCTTACAACATACAGATTCTTAGGAACTGAGACTGATGTTTTATTGTAGTCCTTAATTAATACCTTCCAGGGTTTTCATATCAGTAATTAAGGAGAAAGCATGAGGGAGCACACATGGAAGGTTTTTATGGACCAGAACTGGAGTTGTCACATGTTGTGTCCATTTAGATTCCATTGGAAAAAACTTGGTCCTTATAGCCAAGTTCAGTTATAGAAAAGTCTAGAAAACCTCATTTGCCCAGGAAGAAAGCAGAATGGATTTTGAAGGGCAGTAAAGGATTTTTATTTAGAACAATCTTGCCAACTTTCTAAAAGATTCTAGTCTGATTTTGGCTATAATTGCATTAAATATGTGCTTTAAAGAATTGACTTATTTATAATGCTTAGTCTTTTCATTTAGGTAAGATTTTAGTGGTCTTCAAAGAGAGAGTGTTACAGACACTAAAATTAGTATGAGCAAAAGTAGAAGGCAGGCATTTTTAAGTCATATTAAGGGAATAGTGAGAAGACTAGTTTCATTCAACTGATAAGGTTGTGAAAGGAAAAATAAAGATTAGACTGAAAACAGAATGAGGAAACACACTGCAAAAGAATGACATTGTCTACATTCTATATCAGATAAGGGCATAAATCTAATTATGTTGTTTAACATTTATATAATTCTTTATGGCCTTTTCCAGATGAAAACTCAGCACCTAAATGCTGGATAATTTTCTCAGTTTTGTGTCTGTTTATAAAAATACAAACAGTAAACAGCAGAGCAAGTTTTTACAATCAAGTAGAAAAATAAAAATAGAAATTTTCATATTCAAAAGATGGGGAAATAGCATTTAGTAAGAGGACTATGGAATGTGTATGTCAGAAATGACTTCTAAAATGTATTCTGGATGTTGTAGAGATTCTGCAGAGGAGGCTACTAAGAGTCCCGCATTCCACTTAAGCAGGAATATTGTGGGCAAGAGTGGCAAAATGAAAGCAGCAATAGGTCTGGGTTTGTCCATGTGTCAGACAGATGTGGAAGAAGAGCACAGAAAAAGCTGGGAGAAGGCCAGGATAGAACACCATACCTTGTACTGCTGAAAACAGTACAAGGCCAAACTGAATTAAATGTAAATATTCCAATATGACTTAGATCGTTCATCTTGAGAATAAAATTATACAGCCAGGGACTATTAAACCTCATATACATATGTGTATTGTATCAGGAATCAAACTCAGAATCTCACATTTGTCCAGCAGGTGCTGTGCTCCATAATATAAAGGCTCTGCTTTTAGTTTCTCTTACAAGAGAACTTACTATCTTAGGGAATTTTTCCTTAGAATAGTAGAACATAAAACTAGAACCTCCTGTGAAACGATAATATAAAGGATTTCATTGACATGTCCATTAACTATAAACCTAAAATTATTTAACAATAATAATAATATAATTGCAGGCCTTCGCCCTTTTCGTCAAAACCAAACAAGTTCTAGCCCCTCCTTTTGAATGTAAAGAAAAATGGTGGAAATGCTGTCAGCAAATATTCATGAACCCAGTCGGCATCCACAGACATGTGGCAACACAACATGCTGATGAAATTTATCACCAGACTGCTTCTATTTTAAAGCAGATGACTGTGACATTGAGTACCTCAAAGAATTTTAGGTCTGCAGACAGAGAGAGCCCTCTAAAAGAGTACCTCACTCATAGTCATGAAATGTCTGCTTGGCTTCCTGATATAAGCTGCTTTAGTCCTGATATGCTAATAAGGTAAGATTTTCATTGTGTACTTTGGTTTAATTTTAAAATTACAATACTATAGCCCACTCACTAAATGGCTAAAATGAGACCAACCAACTTTGGCAAATGTAATGAGAATGTGGAGGAACTGAAACACCCAGTTAGTATTGGTGGAAATGTGGTATGGTTCAACCACTGTGGAAGAATACTCAGCAGGTTCTTGTTAAAATTGGACATCTTTTCTGTGATCCACTTCTAGGTATATAACATCACCACCACCAAAAAAAAAAAACCCATGTCCACAAAAAGCCTTAAACAAGAATGTCATACCACTTTCATTTCCTCCCTTCCTGTCTCCATCTCTCTCCTTCCTTTCTGACACAGTCTCACTTAGTTGCCCAGACTGGGCTTGAATTTACAGTCCTCCTGCCTCAGCCTCCTGGAACTATAGGCATGTGCCACCACATCCAGCTTTACAGTGGTATTTTTTGAAGTGTTAGAAATGTTCTATGTTTTAGTAGGGGTATGGATTGCACAGGTATACCCAACTATCAAAGCTGGTAAAGCTGCATTTATAATCTACGTGTTTCTCTTGTGTATTGTATCTTCATTTAAAAGTTTTTAAATAAATACATTGACTAGGAAAAAACTAACCAAAAACAAAAAAGCCCCTGTAAGTTAAATTTATGTGTACAAACCCAGACAAATGAAATGTTTATCAGAATTTATTGGGATCCCACATAGTGAATTTTTTGACATCTATAATTTTTCAAAAATTTTTTTTATTTTTTATTGGCATATGTTTGTGATACATAATAATTGTATTCATTTTGGGATGTTGATTTTGTATCTTGATCATGTTTGATCCCCTTTCCCTGCCTTCCCCTCTTTTCCCTTCCCCTGATCTCTTTTCCCGTATTCAAAAAATATCTCCTTGTTTCCTGCCATCTACCTTTTATTTTACTCTTGTTTATATTTTGGGTTTCTCAAATAAGAGAAATCATATAATATTTAATCTTCTGTGTCTGCCTTATTTCACTTAACATATGGTCTCAAGATCTATCCATTTTCCTACAAGTGACTTGAATTTATCCTTCTTCATGGTCAAATATTACTCTATTATATATACATTTCATCTATTCATGTGCTCATGGTATCTCGACTGATTCTGTAGTTTAGCTATTGTGAATTATGCTGCTGTAATCATGGATATGCAAATATAACCAGAGTCAAATGAAATTTTTAGTTTGAGTTTTTTGCAGAATATTTGATAGTGGTTGTACTAGTTTACATTCCCATGAGGAACGTAGAAGGGTTCCTTTTTCCCCTCGGTCCTCAGCAGCATTTTTTTGTTTTTTATGTTCTTGATGATAGCCATTCTTAGTGGAGTAAGGTGACTTCTTAGAGTTCTTCTAATTTGCATTTACTTAATGGCTAAAGTACTATACTTTTTTTGGGTACTTATTTGTCATTAGTATTTTTTCTTTTGCAAAGTATCCATTTTATTTGCCCATTGTTTAATTGGCTCATTTGTTTTGGGGTTGTCTTAATTTTTTTTGAGTTTTTTACATATTCTAGATATTAGTTCTCTATCAGAAGAGTAGCTGGCAAAAGTTGTTCCATTTTGTAGGCTTACTCTGTTGATTGCTTCTCTTGCTGTACAGAAGTTTTAAAATTTTTTAAATATCCCATTTGTTTCTTATGGTATTATTTCTTGTGCTATTAGAATTCAGTTCAGGAAATCTTTGCCTACTCCGTTAGTTTATCTCCTAGCAATTTCAATGTTTCTGTTTTTATATCCAGGTCTTTGATCCATTTTGATATGATTTTAGTAAGGGTGAGAAGTATGGGTCTGTCATTCTTCTGCATGTGGATAACTACTTTTCCCAGCACCATTTGTTAAAGAGGCTGTCTTTTCACCAGCATGTTTTTAACCTCTTTGTTAAAGATCAGACAGCTAAAAGTACTTGGGGTGGTTTCTGTGTCTTATAGTCCATCAGTCTGCAAGTCTACTTTTGTGACAGAACCATGCTGTTTTTATTACTATCACTTTGAAGTATAACTTAAATCTGTGATTGTAATACCTCCTGCTCTGCTTTTTTATTTTTCAGAATTGTTAAGCTATTCTGGGTCTCTTCTGGTTCCATATAAATTTTTGTTTTTTATCTGTGTAGAATGTTGTTGGTATTTTGATAGGAACTGCATTAAATCTATGTCATTTTTTGGTAGTCTGGCCATTTTGACAATATTGATTCTTCCTATTCAGGCACAGAGGATATCTTTCCATTTTCTAATGTCTTCTTCAATCTTTTTCTTTAGAGTACTATAGTTTTCCTTATAGAGCTCTTATACCACCTTGGGTAGGTTGATTACTAGGTGATTTTTTTTTAAGCTATTAGAAATGGAATTATTTTTTAACTTTTTTTCCCTTAGATCACACTGTATTATGCTCTTTAGCTTCTTAAATAGTGTGATGAACATGGTTGAACTTTGAGTGCTTTACTGTCAACAGTATGAAATTGCTGAGGTGTAAAAGTCTGTGCTATGAGCCTAATCACTTCTCATAAGTAAGAAGATTATATGAAGAAATGGAAGTGAAATTTTTTGTGTAGTTAGCAATTAAAAACAGGTACTACCTTGTGTTACTGGAGAAACCAGAATGAACTAAAATTTAACTTTCCTGTAAAATGGAGTTATTAATGCCTGTCTCTTGGATATGACCAAAGAGGAGAGATCTCACTTTTTATAAAGTAAGAAGTTCAGTGCAGATATGTACTGTCTTCTATAAAGCAAATACAAAAAGGAATTGGCTTCTCATCTCAGGTAGGCATGAGTTGCTCCATCTTTGTCTTACCCAAATACCATCTGGATGTACTTTGTGATCTGTGGCCTTATGCTGACGACTCCAATGCTCTTTCCCTCCATTTTTCATTTGTAGTGACCACAATTGTGAGGAAGGAGAGGTATTGCTTTATTACTGCTACCATGACCTGGAGGATCCCCATTGGGTCTGTGCCTGGCAGACAGCTTTGTGTCAACATCTGCACCTCACAGGCAAGGTAATACATTCTCCATATAACACCAGCACTGGGCCCATTTTGCCTCTTGACCTTGGTTTGCAGAACCTGTACTCATGTATTGTTGGGTTCTTAGAAGTTAGGGAAGTCCTGCTGGGGCAGTAGAGTGTTTTATAGGAATGGTATTTTATTTAATAGCATAGCCAACTTTTTCTTAACAAGCCAGATGGTAAATATTTTAGAATTCATGTAAAAAAACTTAATGCTTTTGTAACTTGAAAGCAGCTATAGACAATACCTAAAAGAGCGACTGTGGCTACATTCTGATAAAACTACTATAAAAGCAGAGACAATTTACTGACCCCTAGAATAGCAAAGCATTTGTGAAAAATGTCAGCTCTAAAGGCCTTTCATAGACTGTAGGTATAAGTATGATTCTAAGTTACTTCTTAATATTCTAGTCAGTGTTATCTTCCTCACCTATGCTAATAAATTATGACTTTATTTGCTCCATTTATTTCATCACCAGATCCTGGCGTTTCTATCTCTACAATATCCCTTGACTCCATTCACTTCTTTCTTCCACTTCTACCACCTTAGATCAAGCTGCCACCACCCCTTACCTAGGCCTGCTGTGGCTTCCAAATTAATCTCCAGTCTTCCATCCTCACCCACCCTCACACCACAGCCAAATAAAAAGACCTATTACTACCTACTCAGTATCTCTCAATGGCTGTCCAGCATCGGTGAGCTAAAACCCATGTCCTCCACATGCCCTGGATTCCGATGTGACTGGGTCTCTTGTCTTCCACTCACCTAGTGTCATTTGTCACTCTTCACACTTAGCAATATGGTCTTTCAGGTTTTTGGAGCCCACCAAGGTGGTTTTTCTTTTTTTCTCCTTTCTGTGTTTGGGCCTTTTTGCAGTAAATTGTCTGCAAGAAACTTTTGCATACTCACTATTTCTCCAGACTAATATTTACTCAAGCCTCAGTTCTTTGAGGAAGTTCATGATGCTTCCTTAAAGAGAACTTTCTTAACCTTCAGTCTAAATCCATTTCTCCCATTAGGCTCTCATGACACGTGTGGTTATGTTCATACCACTTGTCCATTTGTAACTCTTAGTATATATGACCTCCCTTAGTCTCTGACTTTCACCAAGCGGGGAAGAATTTGTTTTTTTTCGAACCACAGAATCCCTAAGTCCTAGCACAATTTCTGGTGCATAGTAAAACAAATTAGTAAATATTTGTGGAATGAATGCATATCAACATTTCTTTTCAGAGAACCTCTATACCTTGAAAGATGAGTGCTTTCTCAGACAGAATGTACAAAATATGAAATCAGTGTCTTGTCTTGGTTTGGAAACAGATTTTTATTCTTGGTTCAGCCTAAGTGGTGAACTAGCAGTGAGAAGTTCTACCCACAAGGTGGCAGTATCTTCCAGGACCTCAGGTCCAAATTCCTAGGCTTCAAGAGTACATACTAATTTAGTGACATTGTTTTGTGCTGTTAGATTTCGCAGAATCTCAATACTTGATTAGGGAAAAACGAGAACTTGAAATTTCTAGAATTAAGGAAAGGAAATTTTATTCCTAGTACTCTATATCCTATGGCCTCAAGAAATCTGAGGGGATATATGGGAAACTAGAAAGATTCAATTAGAAGATTTGGACTTGTAAGATGTGGTTTTGAATCCTAACTCAAGGGCTACCAACCAGCTTGTTGCCCTTGGGTGAGTTTCTTGATTTCTCTGAGCATCTGTTTCTTCTTTTCTGTAGGGTAGTGATTATGATACCTACCTTTCCAGATTATAGTGTAAAACTTCTGTCTTCTAGCAGATGCCCAATAAATGCTGTTGTTTATTTCAGTTTCTTAGATATAAGCCCCCCCCCGCATCAGGGAGCTCTTTTGAAAATTTTGTTCAAGAATCACAGCAATTGAAAATCTGAGACATGAGTATAGACATTGTTCTGTCCTACTTATATAGGGAATAGATGTGCTTACCATTTATTTGGGCTCTGAAATTAAAGAAGAAAGGATCTGCTAGCCTGCCTAAAAACAGTCACATAGAAGTATATATCTTATCATAACTGCCTCAGTCAAACTGTTTTGGAGTAAACTTCCTGACCCTCTGGCTACTTCAGCTCTGTCTGTGTGGATGATAGCCTGTGTATTACAGGTGGCATAACTTCCTACTTCCTTGTCCCACATCTGAAGCAGGCTATACTAGACTCTAGCATTCTTTCTTAGGTAGTATGGATGTAATCTAGAATCTATATCATACAACTTTGAACAGCTACTACATGTGAATTGCCATTGGCTTGTGAAGAATTAGATCAAGAAAAGGCAACCATTCAAGTT
Organism: Dasyprocta punctata; assembly: GCA_004363535.1. NCBI lineage: Eukaryota > Metazoa > Chordata > Mammalia > Rodentia > Dasyproctidae > Dasyprocta > Dasyprocta punctata. The sequence continues at coordinate 104,794 of RJWM01000810.1, read as the reverse complement.
CTTCTCTGGGAACCTGAAAAAAGACAGCCACTTAAAACTTTGTAGTTCTGAGGTACTTGTACATTAATAGCAGTAACAATGTAGAACCTTGATTTAAATCACTTCTATTTCCAGAGAGTAGCATGATACCACTGGAGAAGATTCCTTTCAAAAATGGTCTATTGTTAAACTCATCTGAAGGATTTTACAATACTTAAACAACCAGCTTTGCAGGGCTGCCAGATCATGCCCTACTCTAGGCTCTTACATCCCTTAACTAACAAAGCATTTCAAAGAGAACATGGAGTTTGAGACGTTAATGAGCCAGTAATGTGCACACACATTCATTTATTCACCAGTATGTATTGAGTGCCCACTGTGTAGCAAGCATTGTTCTAGGTTCTGGAAATACATTGGTGAGTCAGACACACACCCTTCCTGGGACTTGAATTTGGGGGCGGGGGTTGCAATGGTGATTTCCTCTCAACTACTAGGAAGAGATGCTGCATATACTTTAGGATGTCTATACTTTAGAATTTTAGTAGTACCTCCTTAGTAGTTGTTTATTTTTTTAAATTCAATTTTGGTGTTCTTTGGTCTTTTTATCAATATGAATATATCGACATTCAGGGAAGTCATTAACCTTAAGACAGCATGGCAAGTAAGTGGCAGAGCTAAATCTAGATCCGAAGTCCGCTGGCCTCTGGAGGACTGTGTTGTACCACATGGACTTAGGTTCAGCTCCAAATTCACTGTTTTGGCTATTGAATGAATGGAGCTGTATAGCAGATGGGCTTTCCAAAAGTTTTGGTGAGATTGTCTTATTCTGCATGCATGAACTGAATACCTCATTTGAAGCACAGGTATTTTTGTCCAGTAATGTAGTGACTCAACTTTTCTTGTTAATCTCATCAACCTCACATTAGCTAAGAATATATTCTGTTCCCTGTTTCTCATTATCTTGTGCCTCAGGTTCGAATTGCTACTGAAGGGATCAATGGGACAGTTGGTGGGAGCAAACTGGCCACCAGACTCTATGTGGAAGTCATGCTTTCTTGCCCATTATTGAAAGATTATCTGTGCAAGGATGATTTTAAGGTAAGAGAAATGTAAAGTGAAAGAAAGCGATCCAGAGCTGTCTGCTTCTGCCTGAATACAGGTCACTGAAGAGGAGGTTACTGTAGAAAACGAAGCAGTGCCATATAAGCCCTCTTTGTCCTTTATATTATAGGATATTATAGTAGAAGGAGCATGCTCATCCCTACTCTTCCACTGAGCCATCACATGACCTTGTGCCAGCTGGTGCCCACTGTAGACCTGAGTCTCCCTTCATATTCAATAAGGATGTTTTAGCTACACAGCCTGGACTCTTAAAACTTCAATGTATTTGTTCACTTGAGAGACTCCCTCGCTTAGATCACTGTGATTTACTATGTTTTCAGTAAACCTGGAATTTAAAAAGATGCACACGACTCATGAGGGAGTGAAGCTATTGGCTCTCACAATTGAGCTGCTATTTGAGTGACTTTATGCTTTATCATAATAAATAATAAGGTAATGGTCATGCTGGTGGGTAAGGCTCTAGCAGAAAAACCAGAGTATAATTGCACAGTGAAATTTCTCAGTGGTGCTTTGGTTTTATACTTAAATATACATAACCGTAGAAATAACAGTATTTCTGCACACGTTGGAAATATGCAATATTTATTAATATGTTGAATTATCTGAAACATTCTGGGCCCTGTCTGGCACGTTGAGGTTCCTAATTTTTTTTTTTCTAATTTCAGGTTTCTTAAGATTTCATCATATTACAAAACAGGTCTTAATTCTTACGTTTAGCACTTGTCTTACCCCTGGTGGTGGGACAGGAAGACTGTATTCTGTTTTGTTTCTCATTGGCTAGACCAGCAAAGGAGGAGCTCACTGTTTTCCAGAATTGCGTGTTGGTGTATTCGAAGAAATTGTTCCCATGGGGATCAGCCCCAGCAAGATCTCCTACAAGAAGTCTGGTATGCCAGTTTGTAGAAAGAGTTGGGCTTTTCACCAAAAGGATAAAAGTTAATGGACAAATGAGAAAATTAGATACTGGTCATTAAGAGCCATGATGAATCTTTTAAATAGCTGTGGGGTGGCTAATGTTTGGGTCCATCTAGTGCTTAAATTGGTTTTTATCTATGGTGTTTGTGGTAAGTGAAAACGCTTCCTTAGAATGACCTATCTTATTGTTGGTAATGGTTTGGCAAGAAGCTATTTTCTTTTTCCAAAGATAGCAATTTGGGAAGAATGTAATTATTGCTTATAAATAATTCATCAGCCAAATAGAGCACATAGGCTGTTTACCATGAAAAGCAAGTGGCTTATAATACCAAAGCAGTTTGCAGTGTTCTAGAATGTTTTCTTACCCTTTTCTCTGATGTTATAGTTGATTGAAAGACATTTGTTTGGTGGGTTTTCTTGTTTTTGTTTTACTTCCTACTATGATAATTCCCCAAATATTAAAAGAGTAGAGAAAATAGTACAGTGAACTTAATGCAGCTTTAACAGTTACTAATTCATCACCAAGTTTGATTTGTACCCTGTCTCAGCCTCCTATCCCAGATCATTTTGAAGGGAATCCTAATGTCATGTCATCTCATTTACAAGTACTTTAGTAGGTATCTCTAAATGATTAATATTTTTTAAAGCTGTAAACTAGAAAACTTATCAAACATAAAACATTTTATCAAATGTATACTCAGTTCCCAGTTGTGTCCTAATTTTTTTTCAGTTTCCACTAGGATTCATATAAGACCCACTCATTGTAATTCATCATTGTGTCTCTTGAAGTGTCCTTATATACGCACTTCCATCTTTTTTCCCTCTTGCAGTTTAGTTTTTGAAGGAACTGGGTCATTTATAAAGTTTCTTATAATCTGGATAATGCTAAGTGTATCCCATGGGATATTCCTTTGTTTCCTTATTTTCTATAAATTGGTAGTTAGGTTTAGAATATTGTTAATAGAAATACATGAGCGACTTAATTGAATTTTACATATTCTTGTAGCCACATACAAAAAGTAAAAAACTTAAGTAATATTGCTTTACTTAGTGCAGTGTATCTAAAATATTATCATTTCAACATGTAATCAAAGTAAAAATCATTTTTGAGGTACTTTGCTTTTTTCACACGAAGTACTTAAAATCTAGTTTGTCTGTACAGAGCACTGTTGGGGATATTGGGGCTATCGTTGGATGGAGTGAGGTTCCTTGGGTTATGTGGGGCAGGGTTTGAGTCATCAGAGATCCACCTACCTGAGGCATGAAAATCTCAGTGTCCGATTCCTATTGAGATGCCCTAGGGCACCAAAAGTACAGAAATTTCTATCCTGAGCTGTCAGGAGGCAAAGGGCTCTATCACATGAGATTCTCTCTTTGTAGTCCACTAGTATTTACCTTTGTTTCATCTTCTAGCTTTTCTGTCCTTTTCTCTCTTGCCTTTCTTCTCCTGAGTCATTCCTGTTGTCAGCCCTTTCAACCCTTTTCTCTTTTACTCATGCATACAAATGTACACACTTTCTTAGTGGAAGACTTACTCTTCAATATTGTTCTTATCCATTTAAAAAAATATATTCCAACTTTGTGTTCTCAGCTGTCCTAGGCCAAGTTTCTTAACAAGGAACTTGAGCTCATCTTGGTATAGAACTTTCGAGGCCTATAGCCAAGCACATACATGCCAGAGTGCCTTTGTGCATGGTGACAATAGCTCAGTAACCATTTCCTGACCCACCAATGGCCATATGATGGGCCAGCAAACTCAAGTAGATTCCAGTTATCTGGTTTTTATTAGTGGGGTTGGGCCAAGTATAAGGGTACAAAAATTATCTAATTATTTCTGAACTACCACATCTCTGTAGTTGTTGTCTTAGGAGGGAAATCGAAGATACCTGGAATTACTAAATTATTTTCTCATGTTCAGCAAATATTGTTATTAGGAGACAGTTGTAATTACTAGAAGAGGTTTGGATGGAAAGAAGCTGACATGTAAGGTTAGACCAATTGAGATTAAGTTTTGTTTATTTTGTTTTAACATAAGTTTTTGGTTTTGCTTTAGGAATCCATTTATCCCCAGGTGAATTTCATAAAGAAGTAGAAAATTTGTTATCTCAGGCAAGTCAAGAACGAAGTGATACTATCCTACTGGATTGCAGAAACTTCTATGAAAGCAAAATAGTAAGTAAAACCAGAATTGAGTTTTGTGAAATGGTAGGTGTTCCTCTTCCCACAGCATGACTTATTTCCCAAGAGCAACTTGTGGCACATGCCTCTCCTTCCATTACTGGCAGCTTCAAAGAAAGCCCAAGCCTTTTAACTCAAAATCTATGAGAAAGTCTAAGAAAATATGAATGAAATACATGTTGGCACATAGCATACTTTTTGATTCCTGTGAGCCCCTACCCTTGACATGTTGATGATCTGGTAAAGCTAACCGTGGGTAGCCTCTTCAGTTCCCCTGTGGACTCTTTAGGATGGTGACCTTGTTTCACATTTTGGTTAAAAGGTCAGAGTATGGGATGAGAAGAGCAGGTGACAAATACTCTTTGCTAAGGTGGGAGTTGTTTGACATAGAAAGAACCTTTGTTCTTTCCTGGTGTGTTTTCGGATCATTTTTCTTCTTGCACTCCTGTATTATAGGGACGATTCCAGGGCTGCTTAGCCCCAGACATCAGGAAATTCAGTTACTTCCCTAGTTATGTTGACAAAAATCTAGAGCTTTTCAGAGAAAAGAGAGTGCTGATGTACTGCACTGGGGGCATCCGTTGTGAACGCGGTTCCGCCTACCTCAAAGCCAAGGTAAGCCACCACCCTTGAAGGCATTGCAGTTATGGAGGTGAAGAATGATCCTCCAATAACCTGTATGAAGCGTTCCACTCCCTCTTTGTCCCCTTCTTTACTCCCAACCAACCCAAGGGTTTATTTGCCCTTGTATGGTCCCATTAGAGTGCAAAATCTGAGGTTCTTAAATCTCAAGATGTGAGAAGTACTTAATCTTAGAGACTCATCAAGTACAAAAGAGAAAGCTTACTTTAACATCTCCCTTCTCCTAATCCTTTTGCATGATCTTGAGAAGAACAAATTCAGTAACATCACGTGTCGGAGCAGATGTCTTCCTATATTTAGGGGGTAGCAAAAATAGTTGAGCTTCCCAGGATCTTAGAGCGTGAAGGCCCTGACTGCTGTCATCACCCATCCCCCCAGTAGACGCGGTCTGGCCTGTTAATTCCTTGACCGTTTTATCACCCTAGGTCCTGCAGGGGGAGCCAGAAGGCCCTGGCTAATGGCACAGACAGGCAGTTCCCTTGGGCACTCCAGAGCTTTTAGGTTTCTGTGTGTTTTTTCAGACTTCTTGTTTTTCCACACCCAGGGCGTGTGTAAGGAAGTTTTCCAGCTCAAGGGTGGTATTCACAAGTACTTGGAAGAATTTCCTGATGGCTTTTACAAGGGGAAGTTGTTTGTTTTTGATGAGCGTTATGCCCTGTCCTACAACAATAACGTGGTGTCAGGTAGGTCAAAACAGGACCGGAGCACCCATTAAAACCCCACACACCATCAATTTACCATTATAGAAATGCTGCACAGGCAGAAAGGCCACTGCTGATTGCCTGGAAAGAAAAAAAACAGGGAAATGAGTTCATTGTATCACTGTTTTTGCAGCAGTTGGCGAGAGCAGTGGAGCAGACAGATCCCTGGACAAGGCATCAAGAGGCCTACTCAGGGCTCTTGGCTGTTCTAAGTACTACTAACCATGCAAGTCCTTTAAAGTGAGCATAAGCTCACTTGCCCCACCTCCCTGCCAAGAACTGGCCTTAATTTGGGGTCTCTATATATATTCAGGGGTTCTATGAATTTGGATAGGAAAAGTTTTGTTTTCAGTAACACCTTATGAAAATTAAGCATATCCTTCAACTATGAATATAGTCAACAAACCAGTTCTATTAGATGTACCTGGTGTCTTCAAGAAATCTCACATAATCCACAGTATTTTTGACATCATGTTATAGTTACGAGTATCTCAAAATAGCATATTCATCATTGCCTCACTGTGGAAATAGTTACTAGGTTTACCACTAAGTCTTATTATTTAGTGTGTTAGTAAATAATACCTATTTCACTATATCACAGATTTTGGGAAACATTTTAATATTTAGTGTTTCTATATAGTTTATTTTTATAATATATACTATGCATTTAAATTTTTCGAAGACAAAGTCCATAGTCTTCACCAGGTTACCAAGTAAATCCATGGCAGAAAATAAGAAAAAGAGTTCTTGATTTAGGTGGTCTGTACACACATGCAACATGCACTTACTTTTTAATGGCGGGTAGAACACTCCAAGATGAGAGTTCAACCCAGGGCCGGAGTGAGGAGTGTTTAAGGAGGTGGTCAGTACAGACAGCCTCTGGTTTGGCTGCAGTGTGGAGCCCACACTAGTACAGTGGGGTGAATCAGGCACTGGTAGACAGGGACAGATAGAAGCAGTCCTATAGAATGTTGACACTTGCCCCAGACAAGCTTAGTTGTCTGCTGTAGTGCCTAGAACTCTTGTGAATAGGGACTGAGGTAGAATTCTCTGATATAATGAATAAAATTTTGAGTTTCTCTTCTCTTCTTTTTGATTTTTTAATTCATTATAATGGCCATATGTTTATCTCTCTTTTTTTTTTTTTTTTTTTTTTGCGGCACTGGGGATTGAACTCACAACCTCGCGCCTGCCTGACAGGTGCGGAAGCTGCTGAGCCAAACTCCCAGCCCTGGTTTTTTGAGGCAGGGTCGCACTGTGTAGCTCAGGCCGGCCTTGCGCTCGCGTTGTAGCCTAAGCCGGCCTCGAACTCACAACGCTCCTCCTACCTCAGCCTCCCGAGTGCTGGGATTAAAGGCGTGCGCCACTGCGCCTGGCTTCATCTCTTATTGGAAACTATTTCTGACCCCTTTTGGAGCTAGAGGTAGAAATTGTAAATAAGAAAGAGTTGGAGAGATTTTAGAGGAAATACTGGTGGGCCTTGATGAGTGCCGTATGTGAGTGTGAAGGGGAGAAAAGGCCCAAAGGTAGCTTATATAAGCAAGGTGAGGAGATCTGAGGAAGGCTGATGTTCTCAACAGTGACAGGAAGCAATAGGCTGGAAGGAAGATAATGTGTATCAGGTGGTCATGTGTCCTGGCACAGCTGGAGAGTCGGGCCCAGGAGAGAGGGATGTGCACAGCAGAAGTTGAATATAAATGTGGGGTCGTCATGTATTCAGATATGTTGTCCTTACTGGAAAAGGGGATCAATTTAATGGAAAAGACCATTTAACAAGGCATTGGCCAGTTTGGAGATAGCTAATCGAAGGGAGAAGCATTAATACCTATTTTCTGGGTGGGAAAAAGAAAAGTGGGTCAGTGAATACTAGATTAAGAAAGACAGCTTCCAGAAACAAATCCCTTCTTCCCCAGACAAAAGTAAGGGACAGCATTTTCTCTGTTAGTAGACAAGAGACCCACTATTTAGAAACTTCCCCAGGGCCAACAGACTATTAGATTCTGGTAAGTGAAGAGTTACATTTAGGAACTGGAGAAATGCATGTCTGTGTGTATGTGTTTAATAAGGACTTTTTTTCCCTTCCCTAGCATGTTCATACTGTGGAGCCCAGTGGGACCAGTATAAACTCTGCTCTACTCCCCAGTGTCGCCAGCTTGTTTTGACCTGCCCTGCCTGTCAAGGACAAGGATCCACAGCCTGTTGTGTCACATGCCAAGACAAAGGAAGCAAGCAGGCTTCAGGCCTTTCCCAGGACAGCTTTAAAGAGGAATGTGAGTGCACAGCTCGGCGACCACGCATCCCTAGGGAACTCTCAGAGCATACACAACTCCCTGTAAACCTAGAACCAGGGTCTACTGTTGGTAAGGATGGCCCTTTGCTTGTATGAGTGGCACAGTCAGTATTCCCCAAGCCTTCATGAAGATTTAGGACAGCTGTGCATAGAAGGTCAAGGACAAAGAAACAGATATTCAGAGCTTTGGTGCTGGTCAGTACCATCATGGCAGACTGGTCACCATGTTGGCCACCTGTGTGTCATCAAGATGGGAAAGGAAATTGAAGATGTTAGAGTGGGGAAAGGGCAGGCCACATGGGATCCCAAAGCTGTTGAAGGATAGAGCCTTGAATCTGGTGACTGTGTTGTGCCCATTTTCTGCCATGCAGTAGGGGAGTTCATGGTCATTGACCTTTTTTAGTAGACCTATCCATTCTGGTAGCAAAAGTGTAAAAACTGGCTCAGCAAGTAAACTCCTAACCCAAGGCATTTAAGTCATCTGCCATCTTCCTCTGACCCCAGGAGGGTAAACTGGCATTTAACCTTCCCTGCTTCTGTAAAATTTCTTGGAAAAGCTTCACCCATTCCTTTACCTGTGATGTATGGCACAATTTAGTACTTACAACAAAAAACATAGGACCCACAAAATCTAAAATATTTTTAATCTGGCCCTTGACGAAAAGTTTTACCAACGCTGCATGTAGACCCATAGTTCATCTGATGGAGATCACCTTAAAGATATGGTCTACTTTATTTTTGGTTAATATTGTTTCTGTGAGACATTTCCTTCTAGTAGTCCTACTTCCCCAGTACACTCTTTTAGCTTCTGTGTGTTATCTCTGAGACATTCAGATAAGCTCCACGGCACTGGCATTTGAGCAGCAATTTTTTTAGATCAGCACCTGAGACACAAGACACTTCCTTAGTAAAGTCATTTGGCACTGCCACGATGGTCATCCAGCCTTCTGGCCAGCATGTGGGCACATCCCTTTTGTCACACAGGACCCAAGAAACATACACAACCACACATAGACCAACAGATTTAATATTATGTCGCAGTTTCCAGTGATGCAGAATGCAGCTGCAGTTGTGTTTCAAGGAGAAGCCAAGTGGGGATGGCTGCCCTGCAGCATGGTGCCACTCCTGGGCCCATTTGTAGCCTCAGTAGACACTCTTCATAGTGGTAAGGCCCTGGCTCCACCTCTAGTTACCCTGTACTATCTACATCATTATAGTTCAGTGTGCAAGACTTTGCCTTTTTCATCAGAAGCCTCATAGTCTGTGCTCATCCACTCTTTGGCCTTGTCTGTTAGCATAAAATCTGCTGGATCCCACAAAGCAACAACAAAAATACTAGTTAAACTGGCACTGTGGTATATTAAAAGGCACAAGGGCAGTGTGGCTTAATATTTTTGCTGGCTCCCCAAATGATACATATGGTGTTAAAAAGTGATCCAGTAGAAATACCAAAATTACATTTTTAGAATCTTCAGGTAGTTTCACCAGAATTTCCTAATTGCTTAAAACCTAGATTTTCTGCATTATTGTCCTTCAGGCACTTCATTTGCAGGCCTAAGATCAGCATTGATTTGTCTAGTAAGTGATGAGACAGGTTGTCGAAGTCCATAAGCTTGGCTGTGCCAAATGCCATTGCCACAATGGACTGGAAACTCACCCTTGTAGTGTTTGGCCTCACAGAAGCCATTTCCCCACTGTGCAACAAGTATTTGGCCATAAATTTTCACATCCATTCATTAAGGAAACTGTTCTTTCTGACTCCAGTGTTGAATTATAAATACATCACACATGTTCATAAAGAACACTGAGGAGTATGTTTGTTGTCTAGGATGATCTTTGAATCTTGAAATTTCATTGTTGCCCTTTTCTACCATTTTTCTAATGTCCAGTGAAAGGACTGTCTTGTTTTTTGATTTCTAGCAGTCTGTGACTTCACTCTGTCTTTCTTGGGGGTAAAATTGTGTTTTTGATCCAGTAATCAATCTGGCAACTTTAATCTTGAGGTTATTAAAATTTAGAGGAGGATAAAGAGTGATTATCTGTTCTTTTTTGCAAAAAAGATCAAATTTGTAATAAAATGTTTTATAATACTTCCAAAACTAGTCAAAGAATGTGCTGTTTGTTTCTGTGTGCCACATTGTGTTATAAATTGTTTGACACACCACACAGCAAGGCCACCATTTAGGGCTCCTGGGGTTAAGTCACAGCCACTATCACATCATCTGCAGGAAGATTGCCAGTTTGAGGGCTTCTTTGTTTTTAAATAATAACCATACTAAACTTCTGTGACTAAAGAAAAACTTCACATTACCCATATTTTATAAAATTTTCAACTGCAACCACTATTTAACCTAAAGCCTTAGTGCATAAGAACTGAACCACAAAAGATTTGTGCCAGCATTTTGCCTCCTGGTCTCCACTGCAGAGCACAGATTGTCAGTAGAACAAGTCCAGTTCAAAGGCATGGTCTTCACCTCCATACACTAGACACCACTGCGACATTTGGGAATGATGGGCCCCGTCAAGTCTGCAAGCCTCCTCTTCCTCACTGAAAAGGAATGGAGATGAGATATCATCCAGTGTACCTGTACACCAAGAACCACCACTTAGCACTGTAGCTCCAGAAAGCATGTTGTGGGGCAAAGGGTTCCTTTGTTGTAACAAGGGAGGGTATTGAAAGGAAGTGCAGTATTGCCAGATGAGGACCAACTAGCAAGTTAGATCAACCACGAGAGAAAGGTCCAGAAAATCTGTAGAGACAGGCGATAGGGGCCTGCTGGTGTGGCAGATGAGAAGCTATTGCTAGTGAGGGAGGAAGTCCAGTAGATGTCTTTAGTTCCCTAGCTGAGACAATACCTGGTCCTGTGTATATACGCTGTGCAGTTACCCTCATTCTCTCATACAGTGACCCTAACTCAGATACTTACCAGGGAGCAACACACCCTGCACTGAATTAGGCCTAGGTTCTTTGTACTTTACTAAGGATTGAAAACTAGAAAGAGCTGCGTGTGGAGTAGGTGTGAATTTGAAAAAAACTCACTGGAGACATTGTCCTTTAAAGCATACTTATTTTTTAATTTAATCAAGAAAGAAGCTTTTCTTATTTAAGTCATGCTTCCTTCTTTGTACTAAGAATAATGTAAGTAGGTTTGTCTTGTTCCTGATGTGGTTTTAGGAAACTAAGAAAACTTAAATATACTGATCAATCATGTAAATAATACAGGCCTATTGCTTGTGTTTTTTTCTCTTTTTTTTTTTTTTTTTTTGCCTTATCAATCATACTCCCTTGATTATACACCGTATCAAGTTCCTTTTAAGAGCCAGCAGGAACATATATAATAACTATGCACAGAACTTGAGACAGTTGGCCTCTAGAAGTGAGTGAATGATTGATCTTGCTTTTGATTCCGTTGATTTGTGTATCTACTCGATGTTGTCTCCTCATCAAAAAATACTATGACATTTTCTTTTCTTTTTAGAAAAATATTCAGTGTGTAGAGTCTGCTTTTATTTTACTACAAAACTGCCATTTTCAACTTTCCTTAGAAACATTGTGAAGCCTCCTAGGCTCAGGGTTTTGAAAGCAGTGTTGGTTGGTAGCATTGGAACTTGGATAAAAGCCAGACGGTGTGATCTGGAGCAGACTCTAGGAGCCCAGAGAAGGTGATTCAGAAGAAAAGATCCCTGATAGGCTGTGCCTCCTGGGTTTCATTTCCTCTGGGTGACACTTTGATGTGTTCTCTGGGCCCAGCCTGTGCTGCCACGAGAGAACCAGTGAGCCCTGTCTCCTGAAGTCAGGGCTTCACAGTTTAGGGGAGGAGACAAGATGTAAATACAGAAACCAGGAAGATGTGAACAGGAATTCACTTGAGAAGACTCTCTCAGACAGCAGTCAGGGATTTTCCCTGATGAACCCAGTGCAGGTGGAGAGAAGGACAGGTAGGTGTGCAGGGCGGAAAGCAAATGTCCACTCACCGAGGTCATTGTTATTCATCATGGCATTGGATGCTCTCAGTCGGGGCCCCTGCTGGGTAAAGTGGTAGCCAAATTTGAGAAGTGTTGCGTTTTTCTCCAACATGCTCACGATCTCCATTTCTACTTTGTTGCCCAGGGGCTGGCTCTTTAGTCCCAGAAGAAAAACAAAAACAAATACCACAGTAATCACCACACATTCTATTTATACCATATTTTAACCACCTTTGCAGGTGGAGACCCTGAGTGTTAGGTGAGAATTTTAGACACTTCTCTAGGAGCAAAAGAACGGGAATGCAGAGAAGCATCACACAGCCAGGAACAAAGAACTGAATTCAAGCCCTGGTCTGCTGCACAACAGCCTCTCATCTGAGGACGTGGCCAAGACACAGCTGCCACTTGGTAGAATGTTTAAGCAAGGAGCACCTGCAGATATCTAGTCCCAAATAGAATTTTAGAAGCCTCTTGTCCAGGTTATATATCCCTTAGTAACTGAATCAGGATAGGGCTGGGGGGACTCTGGTAGCTGTGTGTTTAAAAATCTCAGGTGACTCTGATATGCAACTTTGTTTGAAAACCAGGAATTTAGACAGATCTCTTCAATCTAAGACTGAAGAATCTGAGGCCCAGAGAAGGAACAGGATTTGCCCAAGACCACAAAAGAAGTTGGGAATGCTAGAATTTGCTTTCTGAAGTCTCATTCTGATGGTATTAGTTCCCTGCCCTAAAATCTATAGTGATTATTTGACAAAACCAACCAACCAACCAAAAAACCCAGAAAGACCTAACAATACATAGTATTGGGAAGGATCCGATGAGGGTGTTCATCAGTCTTGTTTATCATAGTTCAAGGGAAAGCAAAATAAATTTTCATCAAGAGGGAATTAAATGATCAGTCTTATAGTAGAATATAAGCAACTGTAAAATGGTGGTATAAAATTTTGGTCACATGAATGGAAAGATGGTGACAAAGCAATATTGAATGAGAAAAAACCTTGTTTACAAAACAAGTAATTTTTTAAGCTACTTGTATTTTACATGTACATATATAATGCATACAAAAAGTTTGGGAAAAATTTGGAAGTGTATTGATGGTGGAATTTGGAGTTTTGTTTCTTTATATCTTATTGTTTGGACTTTCTGTTACCATGTATAATAAAATAATTTAAAAACAAACATAAATGAGTTTTAAAAGACACAAACTTAGCACTATACTTCATGGCTAAAGGCTGAAAGATTTCATCTTAAGTTTAAAAACAAGGTAGGACATTTGATTTCCCCAACATTGTTCTGAAGTGCTAGCCAGGACAATTAAGCAAGGGTAAAAAAGGAATATAGTTTGAAAAAAATAAATATTTGTAGATGATATAATATTGTATCTAGAAAATCTTACAGACTACACACTCACAAAAGAACAATTAGTGCTAACAAATGTGTTCAGCAATATTGCACGATATGAAACAAAATAGAAAAATGTATTTTTATATGGTAGGAATAAGCAATCTAAGAATGATTAATTCCATTTACAATAATGTCGAAAAGAATAAAATACTTAATAAAATTGACAAGTAAAGAGCTCAGGGAGGTGGTGCATGCTTGTAATACCAGCACCCTTGGTGTGTGAAATAGAAGAATCAAAAGTTTAAGCTCAGCCCGAACAACCTGGGAGAATCTTGCCTCAGAAAAAAAAAGTGGATATTAGAGCCGGGTGTGGTGGCGCACGCCTTTAATCCCAGCACTTGGGAGGCTGAGTTAGGAGGAATGTTGTGAGTTCGAGGCTGGCTTGGGCTGCAATGCGAGCGCAAGGCCAGTCTGAGCTACATAGTGCAACCCTGCCTCAAAAAACTAGGGCCCAGGGTTTGGCTCAGTGGCTTAAGCACCTGTGTGGCAGGCACGAAGTTGTGATTTTGATCCCTGGTGCCACAAAAAATAAAAAATAAATAAAAAATAAAAAAGATGCCGGGCGTGGTGGCGCACGCCTTTAATCCCAGCACTCGGGAGGCTGAGGTAGGTGGAGCGTTGTGAGTTCGAGGCCGGCTTGGGCTACAACGCGGCGCAAGGCCGACCTGAGCTACATAGTGCGACCCTTCCTCAAAAAACCAGGGCCGGGAGTTTGGCTCAGTGGCTTAAGCGCCTGCCCTGGCAGGCGCAAGGCTGTGAGTTCAATCCCCGGTGCCGCAAAAAAAAAACAAAAAAACAAAATAAATAAATAAAAAAGAGTGGATATGTAGCACATTGAGAAGCCCTGAGTTTATCCATGCTAAACAAACAAACAAATACCTGTATGCTGAAAACAATAGAACATCATGGAATATTAAAACCTTAGGGAAAGGAGTAAAAACATCTCATATGTTTAATATTCAATATTGTCAATATGGCATATGATCTAATTGATCCAGGGAGTTGGTGTAATCCTTATGAAATTCCAGCTTTCTTTTTTTCAGAAATGGACAAGCTGATCTTAAGATTCACATAAAAATGCAAGGGACCCAGGATAACCAACACAGTTGTGAATAAGAGAAACAAAGTTGGAGCACTTGCACTCCCTGATTTCAAAATTACTACAAAACTACAGTAATTAAAGCTTCGAGGTACTGGCATGAGATAAATATATAGATTAGTCCAGAAATAAATTGCTTTTCAAAAAGGACACAATTAGGAATGGTGGTTTCAAAAAGTAGTGTCAAGACATACACAAAAATGAATTTGACTCTACTCACACCATATATAAAAGTTAACTCAAAATGGATCAAAGACCTAAATGTAAGAATTAAAACTATAAAACTCTTAGAAGAAAAACATAGATGTAAATTTTTGTGATCTCAGCAGTCATTTTTTTAAACATGAGAGATAAAGCACAAATAAAAAATAGATGAAGTGGACATCAAAATTTAAAACTTGTGCTTCAAGGGATACTATAAAGAAAGTGAAAAGACAACAAACAGAATGTGGAAAAATTATAAATCATATATCTGGTAAGGGATACTACCTAGAATACATACAGGACTATTAGAACTCAACAGTAAAAATCTTAATAATTTAATTAAAAGTGTGCAAAGGATTTGAATAGACATTTCTCTGAAGAAGATGAGATTCCATCTAACAAAAGATGGTTAGGATAAAAAAGACAATAACCAATGATCAGGATGTGAAGAAAGTGAAACACACACTGCTAGTAGAAATATAAAGTGGTGCAGCAGCTTTGGAATATAGTTTTGCAGTTCCCGAAAAGGTAAAATTTGAGTGGCTATTTTACCCAAGAAAGCACTCTATATGGAAAAGAAATGAAAACATGTCCACACAAAAATTTGTACATGAATTTTCATAATAGCCAAAAGTACAAACAATGCAAATATCCACCTAATGAATGGATAAACAAAAGGTAGTAGATTCATGTACTGCTGGTGTATTACCCAGTCATAAAAAAGTAATGCAGTACTGACGCATGCAACAACATAAATGAAAGAATCTAAACACAAGGATCACATACTGTATAATTCCATTTATATGAAATGTCCAGCATAAGTAAAGGCGTGGAGCTAGAAAAGAGCTTAGTAGTCACCAAGAGTCAGAAGAAGGGTGAATGGGGAATAAGTTAATGGGAATGGAGTTTTAGTTTTGTGGGATTAGACGATGGTTGCACAACTTTGCAACAACATAAAAAACGTGCGAATCATATCCTTTAAAAGGATGAGTTGTGTGGTATATGAATTTGATATATTTCTTTAAAAACCCAACAGTAAACAAAGTCCAATTAAAAGTAGGGAAAAGATCTGAACAGAAGAAAACATTTGGCAAATAATCACAATAAGATGCTCATCATTAACTGTTTTCAAAACGTAAACCAAAAGCACAATGTGATATTACGTATCTATCAGAATGGCTAAAATAAAAAACAGTGACCAACCCAAGTGTTGGTGAGGAAACACAGAACTTGGTTCACTTCTATATTACTGGTGGGCAGTCACTGGGGACAGTAGTTGGGCAGTTTCCTTAAAAACTAAATGTATAGCTACCATATGATATAACAATCTTGGGTTTTGATCTCACAGAAATAAAAGTGTTTGTTTATAGCTGCTTTATTTTTAATAGGCAAACATGGAGGTAACCCAGATGTTCTTCAGTGGGATGAGTGGTCAAACTACGGTATGTCCTTACCATGGAACAGTGCTCAACAGTTAAAAGGGGCAAATTTTTTCTTTGAGGTGGGGTCTCACGATGTTGCCTACATGTGAAACAACATAGATAAATCTCTAGAGAATTATATCAAATTCGATTGTGTAACATTCGTGAAATGACAAAAACATTAAAATGCACACTAGGTTAACAGTTGCCTGGGGTGCAAAGGATGCGAGGAGGAGACAAGTAGGTTTGGCTACAAAAGGGCCACATGAGAGATCCCTTGATGATGGAATTGCTTTGCATCTTGACTGTATCAGTGCTCCTGTCCTGGTTGTGAGCACAAGAGATCTCTGTATCATTCCTCACAACTGTACACCAATCTACAATGATCTCAAAATTAGAAAGTAATTTTACAAAGCAGATACAGAAAGCAAACAAACACAACCACCTCCAAGTCCTCGGAAGGCCAGTAACTGCTGCTATGAACTGAGAGCTTCCTGCAATCCATGATGGGCCTGGTGTCCAATGTTCCTTTGATAACTCAGCAGAATGAGGTGCCTCTACTCAGGCCTGCAGTTTAGTGCCTCCCTTTCTCTCCCCCTCCTCACTGGCCTGTTTACCTTGGTGGTCTGCCTCATAGAGCCAGGGCAGCCAAAGGATTCCTAAACACTCCTGTGCCTCTGTTCGCCACATGGAGTACCCTTGCGCTTCCCATTGCCCTGTGGATGTATCTTCAGTGCTTCAAAACTCCCCCTAAGGTCCTTCCTGCTCTGGACCCTGGAATTGATCCTTCCCCATTCTACATCCAAGGAGCACACTAGATGTCCCTTTCTGTATCCAGTATGGTCCTTCTGCCTTACTTAGTTCTCCTGCCTCCATATCTGTCTCCATTTGACCTGTCTGTCCAGTACAGAAGCTACTAACCACATACAGCTCTTTATATCTAAATGACTAAAATAAAACAGTCTAAAATTCAGTCCCCCATTTGCATTAGCCACATCGCAAGTACTCAATTGATGACCACTGGTTAGTGGCTACTACAGTGATCAACACAGATGGAAAATATTTCCATTGTCGTGGTGCTGCTCTGGACAGCAAGCTTTTGGGAGCCCATAGAATTCAGGGTCTCCTGGGACAAACATCATGGAACTGAACAGCATGAAGCAACTAAGAGCGCTCTGAGTGCATGGAAGGGTTAGAGAAAACAGCAGCCTGACATCTGAACAGACAAGCATGACCTGCAGCTGAAATCTCCAGGTATTCCGAGTTCCCCAAATCTCAGCTGCATTCAGACTGGGTGACCACAGGGGGCAGAGAGATGCTGGTAAAATTCTACCACCCTATGGGGCAGGGCTCCTGAGAATTCCGGGAAGAGCTCTGGCCTGTCCTTGGAGGACTTAGCACAGTCCTAGATCTGGGCCTGACAAAGGACGCAGGGACTATTTGGGGACACAAGAAGACACTGGCAGATCCCCTGCAACCTATCGATATTAAGGAATGACCTGTCCTTAAGGCCACTTGCTGGAAAAGTACTGCTGGAATTCAGAATGGGCCAGTCTCAGAAAGTACAGATCTATCCTGAGTGAAAGGGCAGCCACGGAGTGGAAGGTCTGCCTCAGCCAGTATGACACTTCATGCAGCTTGGTCTGGTGTGCACAGTCCCCAGACACAAACTGCCTCCATCCTCTCTGCCTACACCCTATGGGAGGTGAGCAGGGAAGATAGGAACCAGCCTCTTCATTATACAGATGAGTAAACTGAGCCCACAAAGGGATCGAAGCTGGACTGTGTGCCCTAGTTTATTAATGCCTGAACCAAGGTCTGCTCTTCATCTGGTGCTGGAAGGATGGCAGCAGATCTTCTCAGTCCCAGATTCTCAAATTAGTGTCCAACATCCCTGGGATATACATGTAGACCATTCTGGGTGTATGTGAGAAGGTACCAGATTCCTTAGATAATCATGGCCACACGGTCCAAATAGTATGACTCTTGGACCAAAACCCTTCTCCTTCTTTTCTTTTCCCATCCCTTTCTCCTCCTGTTCCTCCTTCCCCTTTCACTTCTTCCTCTTTTTTTCTTCTTTCTCTTCTCCCTCCTCTTCTGTCTCCTTCTCTTTCTCCTTTTCTTCTTCTCCCTCTCCCTCTTATTCTCTTTTCCTCTTCTTCCTCCTCTTCTTCCCTTTCTTCTTCTCCCTCTCCCTCTTCCTTCTTTTTCTCCGCCGCCTCCCCCTCTTCTTCATGCAGTGCTGGGCATCGAAATCATGGCTTGGCATAGGCTAGGCATGCGATCTGCCATTGAGCTCCAAACCCATTATTTCCACATTAAGGAGTGAAATAGAAAATGAATAAGCCTTAAAATTTCAAAGAAGCTTCTTTCTTGCTTCCTTCTCAAACTCCAGAAACTCTAAGACTAAGGATTCCTTTACTAGTAATCCCAGTAGGAGGACTGCAAGCTCAAGTCCAGACTAGGCAAGTTAACAAGATCTTGTCTCAAAACTGAAATGGAACAAAAGGGAGAGGGGGCTGGAGAATGTAGCCCCCCTCAGTGTGAAGGCCTGGGTTAATTCCCAGTACTGAAAAACAAAAAAAAAAAAAAAAAACAAAATAAGACTCCACCATCTCACAGATGATGAAAGAGGCAGTGGCTAGTGAGCCAGGAAAAGCACTCAAGTCTCTCACTTTTCAAGTAACTTATTTTTTAGTGACCATTGTGTGCCAAGAAATGCCACAGGCACTTAACAAAACCCACCTGATTTTCTCCTCCCTGTTGAACTATGGAATCTGTACTATTTATCATCATTTTCCTTTTATGAGTGAGGAAAACAAAGCACAGAAGTGTTAAGAACTTTTCCCCATATTACTGATCAGTTGCAGAAGAAAGATTCAAACACAGGCAGTTGACTCCCGAGTCTGTTAGTTGTTTCCTGTGGCCTGAGGAAGCTCAGAAGGCAGGAGTAGAGCTAAGAAACCTTGAGCACCCGGAGTCTGACTCAACATGCATGATTAAAAGTGCTGCACACCAGAGGAACTGCCTGGTAAGGGAGAGACCTGCCTGTCCCCAAAGGTGTGTAAACAGAAGGCAGCCACCTCTTTTAAGATGTGGTCACCAATGAGGAAGGCTTGCCCCCAGGGACCTACATCCTGTGAGTCTGTGAATAGCTCCTATGGATGACAGAAAAACACAGGAGGGCGACCTTAACAGTGAGTGAAAGGCAATGAGAATTCCCTGGGGAAAGACCAAGGGCTGGGCTTTCAGGAGTGGCCACAGCAGAGTCTGGGCAGCAGGGCTGGGGAGGGGGTGGTCCAGGAAGAACCTATGCTCCTTTTCCGATTAGCCTGAAAATTAAATAGAGTTGAACGAATCACTTGTGAGTGAATATTATCTCATTATTAAAAATTCAGATGATGCTACAGCAAAGGAAATTGAAAGAATTTCCCTTCACACCATTTACTCCCAATCCTGTCCCCTTTCCATAGAAGCATCCACCATGGCCTCTGGGGTGTGTCTCTGTGCATGAAATCTGTGGTAGAAATAGGGGTTTGCTTTGCTTTATTGAACTTACTTTTTTCTAAGTGGATTCATAGAATACTTACTCTTCTGCAACTTGCCCATGTCCCTGAATATATATTCTAAGTCAATACAGTACGGTACATAGCAAAGCACTTCATTCCTGTTACCTGTTTCCACAGTTGCCCAGGCATTAATGGCTATTTAAGATGCTTCCATATTTCCTGTTACAAATGATGAGCAGTGGACTTGGTGGGGCAGGAAGGAGTATTCTGCCATCTGAGAACGGCAATGTGGGATTGCCGGGTTGAAATATGGGCCCATTTTGAGTCAACAGTGTGAATACTAGCCTCCCAAGAGTTTCCAAAAGGTGGCAAGCCTTTCAGCACAGCGTGCGACAGCTTGTGTTCTCACACCTCCACTGTGACTGAAGGTTATCAGCTGGGGGCTCTGAGACTCCATTCTGGACAGAGAAGCCATGAACATCAAGAAGCTCACTTTGTGCACTGAGTGAGCCAATTCTACCCATTTCTTTATGATGAACCTGAAAGGAATATGTGGGAATACTTGGAAATAGAACAGAAAAGAACTCTGAGAATTATCTAGTCTAACACCAAAGTCCTGAGCACTAGCCAGTATTAAACTTCTCCCCATCTCTGAGCTGCTTAGATGTCTCTGCTTGGATGCCTCCAGGGGAGCTCCCCACCCTGAGAGGCACCTTCTGTCCCTGGTTAGCTCTGCTGGCTAGAAAGGCTTTCTAGCCACACTGTGGTGACACAGAGAACAGGTGGTTCTTACTCTGGTGGTGTAAAAATATCTCCAAAATCTCTAATACTAGACCCTAGAGCCTAATTTCCTTCCACTTGAGCAAGAGTTGTGTCTCGTGACACTTCTAACAAAGAGAACATGGTGGAAGGGCCTCTGCATGATTTCCAGGGCTGGGTCATAAAACACACTGGAGGGTTTTTTTTTTCCTCTGCCTTGGATGGCTCGCTCTGGGAAAAGTTAGCCAGCCAAACATCCCTGGATTCCTGGCCTCAGAAACTCTGAGCAGTTACATGTTTATTCTTGTTTTACAGGACCCCAAGGCTGTGTCATGCAATTTTGGAATAATTTGTTACACAGCTATAGATAGCAGATACATTCATACACAAGATTGGGATTAAAACAGACAAAACAAAACAAAACAGACACAAATGATTCAATCTGGAAAAACAAGAAAATGTAATATACTTCCTTTAGCTTCTCTTCAAAGCATGAAGCACAGGCACTGACAGAAATTGGGAGGAAAAGTGTGAAATTTGGACAACATCCCACAGGCACTGCACATTTCTCAGTGGGGGAAGGGGCCATGTTTGCAGGTCTTGCCTGTTTTGAGGGGCGAGGGCTATAGGAGGGCAGCTGGGAGTCGGGAGGGCAAATGAAACCAGCAGAGAAGACCTCTTTGGCTATGGCGTAGATCAGTGGAGCCCACAGACACCCTGCCTTTGGAGTCTGCTCCTGAGGACCACAGAGCCTCTTCTTTCTATCCCTAAGTGCAGCCAGGATCAAAGTCCCAACATAGCTCTGACACCAACCTGAGCTATTTCCTCAGGTGAGTCCCATCCTTTCTCTGGTCCTCAGTTTCCCCATCTGTAAAAGGAGGCCAGGCCAGACATTTTCTCAGTGCCCTATAGTCCCCACACAGGGCCCCCTCAGTCTTCCTACCCGCACTGGGTGTCAGGACAACTTCAGGGGCAACAGAACATTGCCTGGAGATAAAGAGGCGGGTAGGGTAAACAAACAGTCTCAGAATCCCAGTTCCCAAATCCCAGACTGTGGCCAAGCCAGCCTGCCAGGCTCCATGTCGCCCGGGGTAGAGCTCCCCAAGTCCCTTTCTTTGGCCGTATAAGGAGACAGGAAGACAGAGTCTCCCTGACACAGGTTACAAGCACAAGGATTGAGGCAAAAGCTCTGGCCTCCAAAGACCTCAGTGACTAACCAAGCATGAGGAATAAATCAAATGCCACTCACCACCTCTTCTTTGTCCCACTCTTCCCCCACCTCAGCCCAGGGCTGGGGCACCAAAGGGAGGCAGCTCTGCCCAGGGATCCAGGGATGCAATGAGAGAGGCACGGCGGCCCTCTTTTGAGCCCAGTCATCAGGGCTCCCCATTGAGACCCATTTGCCCCTCCTCCCTCCCTACCCCAGGCCCAACTCTAAGCTGATGAAGACTGCAGTGAAGCAGGAGCACTCCCCACAAGCCCTCCTCACCCTGGTGACCCTGGTGACCACATCACCCCAGTGGTCTCCCAGACCCTGTTGTTTCCTCTCCACCCCAATCCTCTCTCAGTCAGCCAGGGACCCAGAGCACAGCCCACAGCCCACTTTGCCTCAGCCTACCCTCTCAGAGCTCTTTGTGCTCCCAAGCTCCTGTCTGGTTTTCCTCTGGGGGAACCAGGAGTCTTGCTTAGGTGGGCTCTATGGTTCTCCCTGCCTTCTGTTATTTCCCTGCACCCAGGGTACTATGGTTTCCATTTCACTTCCTGAGGCCTTTTTCACTGTACGGGTCAACCTCCAATGCCGCCTCCACCAAGAAGCCCTTCTTGGTCCCTGCTGCTGACTGAGGGTGCTACGGACCTCACTGTCTGCTGTCTGTGGCTTGCTGGAGTGCTTGGTACAATGCTCCTCTCTGTAACGACTTTTCCTCTCAGACAGTGTGGGATTCCTGGAGGACAGAGCTGGAGTCTCACTCACACACACAGCCCAGAGCAACCAGGCAAAAGGGACAGATGAGAAAAGCCAAGCCAGGCCACAGGAAACAACTGTTTCAGAAACTCAGGCACTGTGTCTGCCTTGAGAGTTTTACATCTATCATTTCCTTAGAAGTAGATTCTTATTATTCTCATCTTAAAAGTGGGGAAACTGAGCCACAGGGAAATGAATGTTCTTGTACCAGGTGTTCAGTCAGGGGGAGATCAGCACTGGCTCTGTTGTGGGCTCTGGAGGGGCAGTGACAATAGGTAAGGTGGGCAGCTCACTGTCAGCTCCCACCCCAGTGACCCAAGGTGAGGGCTGAAGTCATCTTTGGCTAACTTCTGCCCGCAGAGTCAGGTTTCAGCTGACTCTGGGCAGACCCTGATTCCCGCAAGGCCAAACCGTGGAGTCACATGAGTCACCAAGCCCAGGCTTGGTCCAGGGTTACTGCTAACCCTGGTACATGCCTTTGTTCCATCTGCTCTGCTGCTGCCGCCTCCAGCACAGCAGAGTCAGCAATGACCAGGGGAGAGGCAGAAGGGCAGGGCTGGGGAGAGGCTGGGGTTGGTGAAGCAGAACAAAGGCCACTGGCAGGCAGGAGATGCAAGGGGTTCGATGCAGCAAATTCATACAACCCAGATGTTGCTGGCTCATGTAGCCTCTTAATATGAGCTAGGAAAATGTGTCCTCTCAGGGTGAACAAAGCCCCACACTGAGGCACACAACTTGGAAAGTAAATTGGTGTGTTACATTTTCCTCTGTCACCTCATTGTGCAGTGAACAATATGCACAACCATTCAGGGCAACCTCGCTTACAAAGCAGCTCTGCAGGGCCAGGTCTGGAGCTGGACAATGGGATATGGAGAGAACTCGGACATAGCACCAGGAAGCTGAGGTGCTAGGGGAACACAAAGGAGGGAGCACCTAACTCTCAGGGCAGAGGTTGGAGGAGCTGTGAAGGTTATAGGAGTAGGCAGTGGTCCATGTCTTCATCCCTCCCCCAGTCTGCTATATAACGTTTGCCAGTTTTCATAGCGCAAATATTCCCACCCACTAGAGTGATTTCAAGGTGCAAACATGCCATGCACCATCACTGCACATGGAAGCTGGAGATACAGGCACATCAATCATTGCGAGTTGGTTCCAACTGCTCCAGAACACCATTGGGAAAAGGAAGCTTCCACTGAACCCCGAGGAAAATGAGCTTTCTCCAGGCAGGGAGAAGGATAGGGAGAGGACATCCAGGAGGCAGATGGCATGGAGGGAGGAACAGGAGTAGGGACAAGTCGTGGAGAGTGTCAAGGGTTATAATTGGTAAGAGGCAGTCTAAGCCTCCTGGAGGTTGATAGGGTTTAGTTCTTGACCTGGATGTGGTTCACATGCCTGCCGTGATTTGTGAAGCTACGCATTTACAGTCATACACTCTTCTGTCCAGTTACCGTGTTTTACAATAAAAAAGTTTAAAAGTACCAATAATCTCACTCAGGTGTGACCACCATTTATAATTTTATATTTCCTTCCAATCTTTTTTATATAGTTATATAACTATACAGCCATAAGTTTCACATCCTGGGTTCCCTATCTAGAAAGAAGAAAGCATTTTAATACTGGAAGCAACATGTGGTAATGGAAGGAGTGTGGGTTTTGGAATTCAAGAGACCTGGATTTAAATCCTGCTTCTCAAGTGCTAAATCTGTGACCCTGAGAAAGTTGTTTTTCTCATCATCCATGGGGGGCTGTCTTTCCTGCATACTGAGACTGATCACACCCACATCCTGCAGTGCCATTGTGAGATCAAAAATGATGGCTTCAAGGTGTACAGCACAGAGCTGGTCCATAGTAGACTCTCAGTCATGTCACATGCAAGTCACTGTCATAGACCACTATTGTGATTAATATCTTCTTAGAAAGTCAGGACTGAAAGTACTGCACAAAGATAAATGACTGAACCACAGTAATCAGAGACAGACAGTAACTCCAGGCAGTAACAGGTCAAGGCAAACTAGAGTTTGACCAGAGTAATCTCAGTGGCAAGGAGATTCTAAAGCCCCATTGACTGATGGTGACTGAAGAAAATGGGGATAGTTTGCCCAGGGAAGAAGCATCCAGGGGTTTATGAGATGTTTTGGGGGCAGCAGGAAACAGAACTAAGAGGAACAAACAGGACTTACAAAGGGAGCTGATTTACACTGAGTTTAAGGGTTTATATTCCCAAAGCTCGAGAGTGAGGTAGTGATGTGGATAAGGAGTGAGCTCCCTGTCACTGAGGAACACAGGAAGAAGCCAGCAGAGCAACTGGTGGGAATGAGAAGGAAAGAAGGCAGCAGGCTGGAGGGTGTGAACTGGATGACTTTGGAGGTCCCCTATGGCTGGGCTCTGGAGCTTCTATAATCAGTGCTGTCTGTTCTGTCCAGCAGTAGATGGGCAAGAGCGGGATGGTGTGCAGTACATGGTAAAGGACATGAGGACACCCCCACCATTTTACCTGGTTGTCAATTTTCAATTCCACCAGAGATGTGTTGTGTGGAAGGGCTTCCACTAGGCGCAGGATCCCCGCTCCAGAAATGAAGTTAGATTCCACATTCAGCGTCTTTAACACCTTGTTCACCTTGAGCATTTCAGCAAGGGCCTTAACCACAGAAGAAAAGTGGGGATGCCTGTGAGTCTGCCTGAGAAAGACTAGGTGCCCTCCTGGGTAGATCCACAAATGACAGTGGGAAGAGGCAAGACGATTTCCAGAACTTCCTTCCCAAGTCTGATTCTGTGTCTCTCTTCCCCTCCAACCCACCCCAGTTCCCAAACACCCACTCTGGAGAAGTCTATGTTGCCTCACCTGCATCCACCGATTCTATCAGCTTTCATGGTGCCCTGTCAGTGAGCCTGCCCGCACTTCCTGCTCATGATCTGTGCTCTCCCACCACTTTATCTTCACCCACTGCATCCTTACCATCTGCAACACCCTTTGTGCTCACTCTCAAAACCTGCCCATCCTTCAGCGTCATTCTCAACACCACCTTCTCCAAGAGCTTTTGATGACACCCTTGGGTGGCTGAGGCTGCTCTTGAACCTTACAGAATTTATCTACAACTGCCCTGGGAGCTTGCATTCCTTGGTTCAGTTTTGTTTTTATTTTGGCACTGGGAATCAAAACCAAGGCCTCTGCCACGGAGCTGTATCCCCAGCCCTTTCTATTTTTTATTTTGAACCAAGATCTCTCTCAGTTGCCCAGGATGGCCTTGAACTTGTGATCATTCTGCCTCAGCTTCCCAATTAGCTGAGATTACAGATGTGTGCTACCACACCTAGCCACAGTTGCTTTTATGAATGTGTATCTTTCCCCTAGACTATTTTCCATGGTGGGCTGAAAAGTCACCTTAATATCCCATGTTGCCACAGGACCCACACAGTGCCCAGCACACAATCAATCCTCAGGCCATGCTCACTGAATGACCAGCAGAGTCTCAGCTCCTCTGTGTGTGCTGGGCTCATCTCTCCTGCTGTCCCGCTGAAGTG
This sequence comes from Dasyprocta punctata, assembly GCA_004363535.1. Taxonomy (NCBI): domain Eukaryota; kingdom Metazoa; phylum Chordata; class Mammalia; order Rodentia; family Dasyproctidae; genus Dasyprocta; species Dasyprocta punctata. The sequence goes on along the minus strand of RJWM01000810.1, from coordinate 79,117 downwards.
CCACAGAGTCACTATTTTCTTCGTTTGAGCACCAGAGAGAAGAGGTGCTGGGAAACCACCCCACTCAGCAAATGATCAGGGCCAGCTGGAAGAGGAGGGCTCAGGTGGCCCTCAGCACATTTGAGAGGGATTCAGCCAGGAGGTATAGATGACAATCTGAGCCTCTGACAGAAATGAGGTAATTAGCAGTTGGTGGAAATGATGTGTCATGGGGAAAGAAGACACCAGCAGCTGAGTGGCCCAGGACAGTGATAGGTGGGCCCTGTTGTCCGGAATGACTCTCTGAGCCAGCAATGTCTGCTGTATTGTGTTGTGCCTGTGTGCTGAAACTGGGGAAGGCCCAGATGCCCAGAAGCCCTCTGTGCCAAAGTTATCACCCTTCCTGGGCTGCAGTGTGCCCTGGGACGGTGTGTCAGCTTGCCTTATGACCAGGCCTGCCTTCTGAGGAGGTGCTGAGAGGCCTCTCTGTGTCCTCTCTGTGGCACCAGCACTGTCTGGACCCCAGGAAAGGTTTGGCCTGGCCTAACCAGCCAAGTACCTAACAACTAGTAGGCAGGCATACCAGACTCGGGCCTGGCAGCTGAGCAAGTGCTAGAGGTCCTTTCCTGCCACATGCTCACTCCTGGCATGGCAGATCATAGAGGAGGGCACAGGGCAGGCCGTGGGGGCACTTACAGAGCCTTGGAAGTGGGTTTTGCAACTGGCCCAGAAGCATTTTAGTATTTGGCACTCCATATGCAGGTATGAATGGGCTGATAGCAGCTGTCGGCCTGGCACAGAGTGCATGTCCAAAAACATTTGTGGCACTGAGCTGAATGCCAGCGTGGATGTGCCTGTTTTCTGATCTACTGCCTGGTAGTATATGGAGCATGTGGCTCTGCCAGCTGCTTTACCACTGGCAAATTCAGGGTCCACTGAAACAGGGGTCATTGATACAGAGGTTCCCTGCTAGCAGAAGTGGGAGATTGTAAGCTATTTCTCATTTCAAAAATACTGAATGAAATTGTCCTACATATTTTAAAAATTAGAAAAGAATTTTCTGATTGCTTCTAGATGCTTAATCACCATCCCTGGTAAGCTAATTCCTGTACTTTTTATCTGTTCCTAGTGTCATAATAATTACACTGTGCTGTTTTCATAGGTGTCCAGTGTCCAGTGTGTTCATGAACATGGGACCTGAGACTGGTCACAGTTGGATTCTCAGAGCCTGCTGGGTTCAAAGACTCTCAATAAATGTGCTTTGAATATGCTTAAGAAGAATTAATGATTACTCTACAATAAGTACGACTTAATTTGATCATTAGTATCTGTTAAGACATAGGTTAAAAAAATCATATAAAATTGGTCACTGAGATTTGTTGATGAAGACAGTGGTTTTAGAGATGGAGAAACTGAGGCTCAGGAGCCTTTTCCAAAGGTGAGTTACTGAGGAGAGTGACTGGACCATAGGGGTCACATGATTTCATTTGAATGCTAGGTCTGCCTCTCACTTGCTGTGTGACTTTGGACCAAGAAAGTTGCCTGATCTCTCTGGCCTCTAGTTCTTCACGTAGAGTAGGGAGACCCACACTTCCCAGAGCAGGGTGGCAGTTAGGATCAGCAGAATGATGATAAGTAGTGCTGGGTGATGGCTGTGCATTCACATCCCTGCCTGGCTCCTAGCCTGGTCCTATCACCACACCACATAGAGCTCTGCAATAGTCAATACAGCCATTCCTGAGGCCACATGCCTAACCTGTGTGTGTCCAGCACCCCCCAACTGTCCACAAAGCAGAACAGAGATTACATACAAATGCCACAGGGTCATTGCTCCGCGTCCCAACGATGCTGAATTTCTTCACATAGGAATTTTCTTTCAGGGCTTCTGCATATGCCTTAAGGGTGGGGATGGGGATATTCTGCAGAAAGAAAGGCGCAAAGTAACCAGTCGCACCTGCCAGGGATGAAGGGGCAGCCTGGCTCCTCCCCAAGTCCTAACAAGTTTCTGGCCAAAAGACTGAATGGACTTTGTTCCCGATGGCTAAGATACGGGGAGAACTTTGTAGTACACAGACAGAAAATAATACCTGCAATTTTAGATAGGACCTACAACTCTCCTCTGTACATGTGGAGGAATAGGAGAGGCACAAAGCAAGGCATAGGGATAAGAAGAGTGTTGTGCAAAGGGCTCAGGATAGTGGGTAGAGGTGGGGCTGGATCCTGGCCTCCAGCTCAGCTACTAGCAAGGTATCTCTATTGCTGTGTGACTCTGGGGAACTCTCATTCCCTCTCTGTACCCATTTCTAGAAAACAGAGGGGAAGTTGCAGTAGACACCAAGAGATATCAAGGCTGAAGTTCTGCCCTGGCTGCACATCAGCAGATCCTGGGGAATGAGTGTACCATGCTGGGGCTCTGGCCTGTCCCAAACAACGCAACGACCCGTCTCTGGAGTGGGTCTGGGCATTGGTACCTGGGCTTTCTTTTCCTCAAGTGAAAACCATTGATCTGAACCAACTGCCTCATGGTACAGGAGGAAACTGGCCAAGGCCTCAGAGTGTGGTGCACGGCCAGAACGCACAATTCTGAACTGTGCCAGTGTCTCCCTTGGGCACACAGCAGACAACTGAGGCACAGAGAGAGGGCTTGGCTACATTTTTGCCAAGCTCACATTTCAGAGCGTCACTTAAGCTCCCAAGGGAACATAACAGGGGAACCAGGTGGAGGAGAACACTGGGGCACAGGATTCCAATCTGATTGTGCCTCAGGACTGGCAGCCACTGAAAAGAAAACGGAGAAGAAAGGAAAGAGGAGAGGAGCTAGGGGCTGGCGTCTTGTCTTACCCGCCTCCACCCTCCCAGAACTAATCCCATGGCCTTGAGCTGAGCAGGTGGGCAGGCAGCTGCTCCTGCCCCCAAATTCCTCCTGCAGCCTGTCTGAGGTTGAAGGGGGGCTGACCGTCTACCAGTCCTGCCTCTGCCTGGTTGTTCACACAGAGAAATGTCACAGAGATGTGGGCAGACTGCTCAGATATTTCTTAGGACCTCTGAGCCAACAGCTCCCTTCTGTGGCTGTAACATGAGGCTGAATGCAAACATGGTCTGGCAGCTGCACTGATGGTTCAGGGCGGGGCCTGCCCAGGGCATGGTGACCACACAAGCCTGGTGGGCACTGGGCTCTTCAGCCTTGATCCCGTGCTGCAGCATGGGTCTGACTCACAATTTTATCTCAGAGAATCTTTGTGTTTCGAATAACATGGCAGGTTTCCAGATTGGAGCTTGGTTGGCCCATGGTGAACATCTGGGCCTGAAGTCATCCTCCAAAAGAAACCAGGACTGTGGGATGTGCCTGTCTACACCGTCCAGCACTCCTCTCCCCAAACACTCCTGTCTGTAAAGGTTTTCGTCTATTCCTGGCTCAGGAACATCCAGAGCACAAACAGGACCCTGCTGCTCTGCACAGCCTGGACCAATGGCATCTGGGGGACATGGACATGTCACCTCCTCATATATACAGGTGAAGTGAGATAAAGGAACTTTACCCGGATATTATTGAGGTTAACTTCTTCAAGATCCGGGTCATTGTTTTTTATCCTCTCCAGTGTTTCCTCTACATCTGTTGAATTTGGTTCCTCATCAGGCACAGGCTTGTACTGCGTAGGTTTAATCACACCTAGGGTGATTAACAAAATATAAGAACATTTTGAAAGGAAGTGTAGGCAGAGTTCAGGTCCATTGGAAGGTTTCATGTTGCAAAGGTTACCCTGGGTGTCACGTGTCAAAGGAAGCCCATCGAAGGAGCCAGGAGGTTTGGCCCTCTTTGGCAGCTACCTTTGTCTTCCTGCAAACTTAAACTTCCTGAATTCCTTAAACTCTCTTAACCTCAAGCTCTTACCTGTAAGGTAAGGATACTCATTCCACCTGTGCTTACTATTTCAATGAGTCCTTCTGAAGATAAAGTGAACCCTTAGGTGAGAAAGCAATGTATATATTTTCCAACAGGAAGGACCGTTACTGTTTGGGCCCACTGGTTTCTCTTTGGGGCCAAAACAGCAGCTTGGAACAATGCAGTGGCATTAAGACAATGCAATATTGACCCAGGAAAAGACAAAGGGAGTTGTGGACAAGACGAAGGGAGTTGTGGAACAGTAGAACAGAAGAAGAATGCAAAAACTGATGATAAAGGAGGTGATCTAGACCAGTGGTAAAAGGATAAATTTACAAAGAACGGTGTGGGACAACTGTCTCTGTTTAAAAAACGGAATTTACTCTTATCCCACAGCACACACAAACATGGACTCCAGTAGATTAAGAAGTGGAATATATGAAGTAAACCTCTAAAACTTTGAGAAGAAAATACAGAATTATGATACTGGCATGAAGAAGACAAAATACAAAATCTCGAAAGGCTCAAAGGAAAAAATGGACATATTTGGTTACATAAAATTTTAGAACTTCTGTAATGAGCCAGTGCATCAGCAAGCAGAGGAAATAAGACACAGGAGGATAAGCCTGTCTTCCAGGGTACCTTTGTGAGCCGGTTGTGGGGCCTGGCAAAGGGTGGGGATGCCAGGAGGCCAGGGCCTGGTACTCACTGTTGAGTCCCTCCTTGTTCACGATGGAGCTGCTGCCCAAGGCCTGGTAATACTGCTGGTTGCTCATGAGCGTGTGCATGCCCAGAATAGCTGCAGGGACAAAAGAAGACTAATGACTCCACTCTTAAAAACAGAGATGCCTTCTGGGGACCCACCTTCCACATCCCAAGAACTTTGCTCACAGAAATGGCAAGAAGCACTTACATGAATACTTTTAAATATGAGATTGTTTTTACTGTCAGATCTCCATCCATTCTGGACTTCTCTTGGTGCTGATCTCATATTCCCAGGTCCCTCTGAAGTCCCACTGCCGTGTTCCACCCAACATGGCTCAACAGAAGAAACCTTTCCCAGCAGGGGCCTGATGCTACAACCCCCAACTCCATCCCTCTAGGCACCCTCCCCCAAGTCATTCAGTCTCCTTAGGTCTCTCACATTGGCCCACCTCCCATGACATTGCCTCTGTTGTGGTTGAGGTCCTCTCAATTCTTGACTGTACAGATACTTCCTTATAATGGTTCTACTTACGATTTTTAACTTTATGGTAAGGTGAAAGTGATATGCATCCAGTAGAAACCATACTTTGAATTTTGATCTTTTCCCAGGCTAGCTGTATTAGTAAAATACTCTTTCGGGATGCTGGACAGTGGTAGTGAGCCGTAGCTCCCAGTCAACCCCATAATCATGAGGAAAAATAATGAAAACGCTACAGCGTACTGTACTCCTGAGCTATAGTGTTTGGAAGGCTAGGATATGAAATGAATTTGGACTTACAATATTTTCAACTTACAATGGGGTTACTAGGAAGCCACTGCATCATCAATCAATGAGTGTCTGTATTGTTACAGTTTTGGAGTAACTGGTGTCCTAGCTTCCATCTCTTCTTACCTTCTACCTCCCAAAATTCAGCACAGAGCAACCACAAAGACCTTTCTGGAAATGTCAATATGGCCTCATCATTCCATGTTCAGTCATTCTGTCACCCCTTCATTTACTGAGGGTCATTTACTGTGTGCCTGGGTATGGGAGAAAGGGGGCCAGAGGAGAAAGAGAAAGACAAGGTCTTGGCTTATGCAGTCTGTTGTGGGGAGAGGAGCGCTAAGCAAGTGCCCATACCATTAAAAACATAATCACAGGGTACAGTTGTGTTGGAAAGGAAAGTGCAGTGTATTCTGGCTGGGAGAATATAGAAGAGGTACTGTACTTTGGGGAGAAGGGTGACTGACTAGTCAAGAGAGGTGAGCTAGGCATGGCAGGCAGGGAGGCCCAGAGGCAGGTGGGTAAGGTTGGAGGTTGGAGGCTGGTCATATTAGAAGACAAGAGATGGATATGTGGTAGTAATACCAGTGGTGGTCACAATACCCCCTAGTTCTGGAATGCATTCTCTGAGCCAGGAAAGAAGCTTTAGATCAGCAATTCTCTATTTGGTTGCACAATGAAACACTTGGGTATCTTTTGAAACTTCTCATGTGCAAGCCTGCCCTGGACCAATTAACCTAAAGTCTCTGGGGTTGAGGTGTAGGCATCTGCATTTTCTAAAGCTCCTCAGGGAGTTTCAATGGGCAGCTAAGGCTGAGAACCACTGCCTCACATTCCCTTCCTTAATCTGGACAGCCGCCCTCCAGATTGTATCACACGGACAAGGTTGGATCCTAGGCTCCTGGGATGAAACGAGGAGTTCTGATACCTTTTCCTAGGCATGGCCTGCGAAGCCATTGAAAGTTTGAGCAGGCAGTGAGGAGGTCTGAGTTCTGGCTGTGTTTGGAGAACTCACTGTGAAGGGATGCAGGTTTGGAAACCATGAGGCTGTTATAGCTGTCCTGATGGGGGATGGTGGCTTGTGATGGCCAGGTTCAAACCCTAGAGCCTGGCTTCCCTTTTCCTTCCTATTTCAACAGCCTTGTCTCTCACACATATTCCTCCTGCTCTGGCTGCACAAACCACCAATGCTCGGAGATTTCCCTACCTATGCCAGTGCTGTCCCTCCTGTGGGTGATTTTCCATAACCAGTGAAATTGGAATTTCAGACAGATAACTAAAAATATTAGTACAAGTATTCAATGTTTGGGATATAGTTATATTAAAAAGTTATTTATTGTTTATCTAAAGTTCAAATTCAACCAGACATCCTGCATTTTACTTAGCCAGTCTAATTTTCCCTCCTTCAAGACTTGGAGTAACCCTTCCTTTACCAGGGAGCCTTCCTGGATTCTACCTTGTCCCTCACCATTTCTCCCACAACCTGGTGTTCTTATTACAGCACAGAGTGCCTGGTGTTAGAGACATCTAGATACATGCACACTTCCTTGCTGGGCTGCGGGCTTCCAGATGTCAAAGAATATTATTTATCTCTCTTCTACCTCTTCCAAAAAAACTATGTATTGGATAAATATTTGGTGATGATTTTTTTTAAAGTCCACAAGCCATTTCATTAGGTATCTCACTAGGTACTAGTTAGAGAAATAACACAAGAGCTGTCATGAAGAACCTGGAGATCCAAGTTCTAGTCCTTATTATGACCCAGTGTGATCTTGGGCAGGTCCTTGCCTCCCTTTGGGCTTCAATCTCCTTGATCCTACCAGGGGGTAAGATAAGACCAGTGACTCTCAATCATGGCCAACCATGCAAATCACCCAGGGAGCCTGCTCTACTCTGGATTCACCTGGGAAAATCTCTGGAGCAATGGTTTTTATTTTCATGGGTGATTTTGATGATCCATGTTAGCCAAGAGCCACAAGAAGAGATGATCTCAAAGTCTCTGCTGCTTCTCACATCCCAAGAATCTTTGCTAAAATTAGGCTTGCCTGTTCATCACTACAGAGGACTCATAGGGAAAGAGGCATCTGCAGTTTCCCGAGCTCTCCAGGTTTTAATTTAGGCTGCGTGGATGTGGGCAGCCAGAACCGAGGCCTGAGTCAGCGGCAGGTGAGTCAGATCATCAAGTCACCTTCCGGAGCTGGCAGCCCCAGCTCCCACACACAGCAGCTCATGGCGGTTCTGGGTTGCTGGGTTTTCAGGTTTGGAAACAGAATTTGTAAAGGTTGCTTGGAATCATGTGAAAGATGTAACCTCATATGGCTGCTGATCTCACTTAAAGTATATCAAGCCATACAAGCACTTCTTATGTCTTTATCCTGTTTTGATTTTTTTCACAATAAATATTTAAGGCAGGTGCTCTGAACTCATTTACTAGGGAAATGATTTATGAAACTTTTCAGAAAGGCCCCTCCTGACTTCTAAGTTAGTATTCTATCTACAGGTCACTAGCAGTTCTACAGTTCTAACATATCCTCTCAACCTGCGAATTCTAAGGAAAAATTAAATATATTTTGGAGGTAACATATATATCAATAGCAGGCCTAAGGAAGAATAAAACCATTTGGCAGCTCAGAGGAAATTAGGGCTCTCCAAAGGAAGGAAGGAAGAGAGAAAGGAAGGAAGGAAGGAAGAGAAGAAAGAAGGAAGGAAGGAAGAGAGAAAAGAAGGAAGGAAGGAAGGAAGGAAAAAAGAAAGGGAAGGAAGAAGGGAAGGAGGGATAGATGGAGGGAGGGAAGGAGAGAAGGAGTCCCTGAGGTCAACTACCATGTTTGAGCACAGTGCTTGGTGTGTCTGAGCTAGCACCACCTCTGGTCTGCCCTAGGCACAAAATCGTGACCAACTCCTTCACTTAGTTCTGTGTGTTCCTTGCACCAGGAGTGAGCAATGGAAGAAAACAATGCAGCCACACTGCCTGCTGCTTCTTTCCTTGTAGATATTGGCAAGGCTGAATTTAGCACTGGAGAACTTGATTAAAAAAAAAAAAAAAAGTCTAGATCTTCCCCAAAACTCAAAAAGGACTATTTTTGAACTCTGAAAAAGAACATTGAGTTCTGCTTCCTTTCTCTGCCTTGGCAGGGCTCACTCCGTTTGTAATTCCACTCGGGATGCAGACCGATAACAGAACATATCTCCAGCTTCTCCAGCTGCCGACAGCTTGGGTTGGCACTGGGCAGATGGCTGCAAGGTGTATTCCCACACCTTGGGGCAGGTGGGAGAAACTGGCTGCAGCCCAGGACTTGGGTGCTGTGGAACTGCTCCTGGGTAAGCTGCACCCTAACAGTTGTGGAATGGGAGGAGATCAGGTGTCAAAGTAATCAGGACTTAGGGTTTGTCTGTCTGGCTAGGACTGCTTCTGAAAGCTAAAAGAGCTGGCATTAGACAATTGCCTTAGGGGATGGGTGGCCCAGGGGGGTGCCTCTTGGAAGGATGAGTCTTCCCATTCCACTTCCTTGTTGGGCCCTGCCTCACTGGAGCGATCCTTAAAAGCCAGCCAGGATTGCAACCTAAGTGGGCATGGGCACTGAAAATTCCAAGTACTTACAGCTGACTCTCAGTGGCCCCTGAAATACAACCCACAGCCCATGCTAAGACTGCCCGGTTCCAGTGAACTCTGCTCAGTATCTTGTGGGAGCATTTTAATATTGAAATCTATGTGCTTCTGGTGTGTCCTTTCTACCACCTCCTGAATCCCCAAGAGCAGAGACTAGATCTGATGTATCCTAGTATACAGTAAGAATTCCATAATGTACATTGACTCAATGAGTGAATGAATGCATAAATGATGCATCTTACTTGTGTCACACTTGAGTCAGTGTGGCACATCTGCCAGTGTCCTCCTACAGGTTTCTACTGTCACCAGACATCAAACCTGCCATACATAGCAGCAAAGCAGCTCAGAAGGACCTGCTTCTTGCTTAGCCCAGAGCAGAGCCACTGTCCTGCACTGCCCCCATCCTGGACTTTTCTCCCTGGGTTTTCTCTAGCTCACCCCTACCTACTCCCCTTAGGTCCCACTTCTGTATCTCTTCTCTCACCTCCCCCATCTCTTCCCCAAGTGTTTCTCTTACACCCCGTTCTTTTTCCCTCATTTGTCATTTCATATTTGCCTAGATTTGTTTCATCTGAGGGCAGGAATCAGGCTGTTTTCTTAGGATTCTTTCACCAGAGCCTATTATGGAACCTGGCACACAGTGTGTAGGAAGTCTTGGGTAAAGCCCAGACTATGTGCAAGAGAGACCAGTGAAGGCCAACCTGATGGTAATGCCCTGCCTGGGACTGAGCAAGTAGACTGAAGATGATCTGGAGACCCCTGTCCCCCTTTCCCTGCTTTTCCTCCTCTGATTAGCAACGCTCAGGGCCACAGCCATCCCCGCCTTGAGAAAGGGCCCAAAGCCCCATCACCATTCTCTGGTGGGCTTGCCACCCTCACTTCCTTTGGCAATAGTTCCAGCCACCATCTGATGTGGGGATGTTAAAGTTAACCCATGCAGGGCTACTCTCCTTCAACCACCCAGCTCTATATACTAACACATAAGGCCACAGAGCCTGGTACCATCTATGCCCTTTGACAGAAGATCTAGCCTTAGGACCTAGCTGATCTCTTGTAAAATGGGAACAATAATGGAATTTACCCCATAGGATCGTTGTGGTCATTTAGTGCAACAGGTACTGAGAACAACTCACACGACACCTGGGTCAAGGCTGGTACTCAGTAAATGTTCCCTGCTTCTTTCCCCAGAGGCACTGCAACCTTTCACTGGCTGATATCAAAGAATAGGCGTCCAGGAACAGCCTGTTAACACTGGGACAGACTCAGTACCCTACTCCTTCCCAGACATCAGAAGGACATGGTATCATGGGCAGATAATAACAACCAGCTTGCCAACAAAAATGAAGAGAAATGATTTCAAAAAAGCAATGCAGAACCTAAGCTCAGTGTCATAGTTCTGTTTTGGCTCAGAGGCTGGCAGGAGCCATGGTTCTGACAGCAGTCATTTGATAATCCCCCGGAGCTGCCTAATGAGGGGAGTGATGTCAGGCAGGGCGAGTGCAGGAGAAAGTGCAGGATGAAAACAGCTCTACAGTGAGTCGATGTGGAGATGTGGGGTGGCAGCATCAGTCTCTTGCTGCATAAATTCACCTGAAGTCAAGGGACCCTCATCGATGGCTCTGTTTGTGGAACTAGATGAACGGAATGCAGGCTCTTGTACGACTCATGGGGCTTCTGACAAAGCACATCCTTAACTGTAAAGCAAACTGGCCTCCTGAGTTTGGTGTTCAGGCCTGCATGGGAGAGGCAGCCACTGCTTCTGTGCTTCATGGGAGGAACAGAAACCTTTCTTTCACAGCCTTCTGCAGCTGCCCTTTATCTCTCCCCAACCTCATGCCTGCTGTCTGGATGTGGGCTACACACTTGCTCTTCCTGTTCACTCCTTGGGTCCCTATTTGCTATGGCCACCACCATACGGGGTCACTCTTGGCGCATAGTTGAATCACAGCCCCTCCCCCCATGGCCCTGCTACAGATGAGTGCCATCTCCCTGTCCCAAACACCACTGGGGTCACACAGGGCTCCCATGAGAGGCCAAAAGACCAGTGGATGTGATGAGGCAGGGACAGCTGCAGCTGGCCTGGGCTCTGGCCTCAGGACCTCCAAGTCTCCCAGTCAACCTGGTACTCTCGCTCTGCATCCCGAGTTCTTGGATCAGGTCTGCCTATCTTGACTTGCTTTTTGGTTCCAGCTCATCAGTGGCTAACTGGCCTCAATGCTAAGTTTGCCCCTTTTCCATGACTTGCCCTCCAAGAAAATTCCTACCCTAGCCTGGCATTGGCCCTCGAGAGCCCACCTTCCAGCATGAGGTTTTCCCTGAGCATGGTGGCATTAATCATGTCCATATTTCCATTTTGAACTCCAGACCTTCATACTCCATGTGGCATCTCAAATGTCAGAGGCCTAAAATCAAACTCTGGGCAGGGGGATCTTATGGCAACAAGTGGCTCTGTGGGAGGGTGGCCTTGGATGCTTTTATCTTTATTTTCCTCAGTTTGGTGTTTCATAATGGATTTTTACCTTAGCACTGTTGGTCTCTTGTTAGAAATAGGATATACATATCCTATCAACCAAACAAGCTTCCCTACAGATATGGGTCAAACCTCTGGAAGACAAGGGGAGCCTCTTACCTGCGATGTCACAGAGTTCTGCATCTGAGGCATTTGCCAAAGCCTCCTCCAGCTCCGGCTCTAGTGTGACAGTTTCCAGCACTGGATCCATTGGCTTCTGCTTAGGGACCCAGATCTTTCCTGTAAGCACATGGGGCCTGTAAGGGTGTGTAACTATGATAGGGAACCCATGGCAAGGGACCACAGCAGGGTCCTTCTTGTGGACAGAATGGGAATCAGAGCTCTAACACACCACCCTTAAACTTGAGAATGATTTTATAACCTGGCCTAAATATACTACTATCTACCAAAAACAATGGCCAACCTCTAGGTAGGGAAAAATTCACAGGAAAAAGTGAGAGAATGCCAGGGTCTGGGATATCTTAGCCAAGGGTTCTAATACGGGAGAAAAACTTGTAAACATTTCTAAATAAAATAAATTAAATATACTCAGATTATTAAAAGGCAAAAAAAGAACAAAAATGTTTTCTTGCCCCATGGGACATTCTATTTTTAAAGTGTCAGGCTCATAGCAGAATGAAGGAATAAAGTGACAGGCATGAGGATGTGTCCACCAGGAGGGACTGCTGAAGGAGTCATGGAGTAGCCCCCTCCCCACGGGATTCCAGCAGTTATTATGCAGGACAATGGAGATTCCTACTTCCTAAGAAGGAAAATGGCCAAGATCAATGTTGTGTGAAAAAGTAAGTTTACAAAACACCATGAACAATTTCATTCCATTTATGAGAAACTGAATATATGCTGCAATTTGTCTATTGTTCCCTAAAGCTTAAGTGTTAGAAACTGAATTGCTAAATTCATATGTTAATGACATGTAGGGGATGGGACCTTAGGGAAGTAATTGGGATTAAATAAAGTCATAAGGTGGGGCCCACCTGATAGCATTAGTGACTTTAAAAGAAGAGGAAGAGACATGTATTAAGTACTTCTTATGTGCCAGGCCCTAAGATCAGGGACAAAACAGGATACCCACATTTACTGCTGCTATTCTGTTTTGCACTGTGAGTTCTAATCAAAGTAAATGGATAAAAAAAAAAAAAAAAAAAAGGAATAGAGGGAAAAGAAGTAAAATTATTTCTGTTTGCAAATGACATGCTCTTATATGGACAAAACTGAATTTCCACATAGGAAAAAATCTGTTAGAACTAATAAATGCAGCAATTTTGCAGAGTTTAAGATCAACATACAAAAATAAACCATGTCTCTGTGTACCAGCAATGAATAATCTGAAAAGGAAATCAGGAAAACATTGCATTTATAATAGTATCCAAAGTATCAAACAGTTGAAAATAAATTTGAAAGACTCGTACACTGAAAACTATGAAACTTGGTTGAAAGAAATTAAAGATCTAAATAAATGCAAAAAATTATAAATTCATGAATTGGCAGAGTTAATATTGTTAAGATGACAATACTACCCAAAGCAACCTGCAAATTCAGTGTAATCCTTCTCTAAATCCCAACTGACATTTTTTGCAGAACAGGAAAAGCCCATCCTCACATTTAATATACAATTGCAAGAGGGCACAAATAGACAAAAAAAATCTTGAACAAAATTAGAAAATTCATGCTTATTGAGTTTAAAACTTAACTAAGTGGTGTGGTAGTGGCATAAGAATGGACATCTAGGCAATAGAATAGGATTGAAAGCCCAGAAACAAAGCCAAACACCAATGCATATTGATTTCAACAACTGTACCAAGTTCATTCAATGGCAAAGAATTAGCTCTTCAATAACTGTAAGCACATCTGGATATTCATATATAAAAGAATGACTTTTCAGTTTTCCATAAAACCTGGATAAGCTTCAATTCCAGGGCAAAGCCTTTTACACAATGTCTTCTTCTGCATACCTTTTATTTTATTTATTCAGCAGCTACTTGGTGCAGGGTACTATGTTAATACAACAGAGATAGAGGTGACAGACACAGATGCAGAACCTGGCTTGCCCTGCTTACATTCTTGGGGGTGGGGAGATGGAAGGGACTGGAAAGAGACAAGTAATTATAACATTAATCAATTAAAATGAATATGTTCACTCAACATATATTTATTAGGTGCTTTCTATGTGTGAGGGCATATTAGGTGGGCAGATATAATGTTAAACAAGGAAGATACAGGTCTTACAGTCATGGAACTTGTGTTCCGAGGAAGTAACCCACAGGTGCATTAAACATTTACTTACTTTATCTCATTTATTCATCAACTATTCTGCTTGACCCTACTGTGACCAAGCCCTGTGCTGACTAGGTGCTCAGGGTACCATGTGAGCAAAAACAGCCCAAGTCCCTGCCCTCAGGAAGCATACAAGCTAGTGAGAAAGAAAGCTAATAAATAAAGAGATACAGATGAAATGTGAATATGAAGGACACACACAGGCTCTTAGAGCGGAAAATAACCAGGAGAGAGCTGCAGGGAGAGTGCACATGCTAGCACAATAGACAGGGAGGCGTCCCTGAGAGAGAAGACAGCACAGCTGAGACCGAAAGAATAATAACAGCTAATGCTTACATAGCATTCACTGCATGTCAGATGCGCTGCTAAAAGCTTTATACATATCCTCATGCACTTAATTCTCTACACAACCTCTGGAGGTCGGTGATATTATTTCCAACACCCTCATTTTAGGGAGGAGGAAACAGAAGTGATTTTCTTGAGTTCACACAGGTAGTAAGTAGTGGAACCTAGACTACAATCAAAGCAGGCCTGGCTCCAGGCCGTGATACTGCTTCAGAGGAGGAAGACACAGCCACAAGGACACCATGGAGCTGGCAGTAGGGCCAGTGTTCTAGACCTAGAGTATGTGCAAAGGTCCTAAGGTGGAAAAGGTCTTGGAAAGTTTGAGGATCAGAATTCAAACTGGTGTTCTCTCCTACTTTCTGCCCTCATGCCTATGGGCAAGAATGACACAAGAGAAGGGCAGAATGGTTTGGAGGGCGCTGGAAGGCCTGGAAGGGCAAACAGTTGGCGAGTATCTCTCTGTTCCCCTAGGGGACTGTTAGATGGCTTGTCTTAGCCTAGAGCAGAGAGTCTTGCAGGGATGTTGCAGCTGCCAGAGAGGCACTTTGGAGAACGAGCAGAGAAAGAGAGAGAGAGAGAGAGAGAGAGAGAGAGAGAGAGGGAGGGAGGGAGTAGGAAAAGTTAGGGTAATGCCTCTTGTTTCTTATTTGCATAAGATTGCCCTTGTTTGGACCTTTTGTCCTGATATCATTATCAACAGATCCTTCTTTCACTCTCAAAATTGCTTAGGTTTGAATGAAAAATAATCAAGACAACCTAGTCAAAGGAGATTTAAGGAAAAGTTTTGCTGTTCTCGGTGGATCTTTCCTTAGTCTATCCCAAACGTAAACTACAGCATACATCACTACTTTGGGAGTTGGGATGAAGACAAGGAGTTCAACACACACTTGGCCCAACTCAGTGTCTGGCACACAGGTGGCCCTCAGCCATGCCTGGAGAATGACATGTTCACAAGAGCAACATCATTCAGTACCTCGTTTCTCCCCTGTGTAGGGGACCAGGTCTTCTCGGTCCTTAAACTCCTTTGCTTGCTTTTCCAAGTGATCCAAGAGCTCCTCCCTTTTAAAGGGCCCTGTGGGCGCCTTGGTGGTCTGATCCTTTTGCCTCAGGCCTGCAGGCAGCAGTGCATTCTACGATGGACGTTGTTGGGGGCAGGAGAAAGAGGAAAAGAGAGAGAGAAAGAGAGAAAGAGAAAGAGAGTGGTCAGCTGAAGAAGACTTGCAATTCAGAAACTCATCATTGTCGAGCAGGGACCTCACAACTATGGAATCCATCAAAATTCTTCCTTTTACATGCAAAGAATCGAAAAGCCCAAAATGGAAAGGGGCTGCCCCAAGGTCACAGCACAGACAAGGAGCAGGTGTTCTTGCCTCTAACATTTTAAAGGCAAGGGATCAAGGGAGGCTGGCATAGGCAGAGCACGCAGGGCACTTGAAATGACTGCTGAGAGGTAGATGGGATTAAGCTCATGTTCAGAGGCACAAAGATATTTATAGCAGTTCTGTATCAAGAGATTGGAGAAAGAAGCTAAAGGGAGTTGAGGTAGGGCCTTGGATGGAGAATCACGCATAAAGAGGCAGAACCCCACCCCCCAAATCAGGAGAAAGGCCCACCACGAGAACCAGGTGGTTGAGACACTCTTGCAGCAGTCCCTGTGGCTGCCTTTTAGCCTGCTATGGGTCTGTTCTCAGGACGTGCTGGCTGTTAAATATTTTGAACGTTGCCCCTGGAGATGGGTCTCTCTCAAGAAAGAGAGCACCCACCAATTGTTGTGATCTCTTTGTCAAACACGGGCAGGCCACTAGGTGTGGGGTTACTACTAAAGCAGTTTCCTAATTAGGGTGAATTTCAATCACCCAGTGAACTTCACTTTAACTCAGGCCCCAGAACCTTCAAGAGTCAAAGCTACGATGATGTTTAGAGATCATCTAAGGTATATATACCTTTCCTTTGAGGGGAAACTGAAGCTCAGAGCAAGGAAAGACTTGCCTGAGGAATTTCAGGGACAAAACCTAGGGTCTTTCCTCAGATCTGGGGGAGAGGAAATCTTCATCTGTACTCCTTGTGCTCCTCCTGTCCCCAGGCACTTGGAGAGCTAGAGGAGCACACCAGGAGGCAGCAACACAACTTCTTGCTGCACCTTCAAATTGGCTAAATTGGAGAGTTGTTCTATCTCAAATCTTGATAGCATCAAATTGCTTATCTTCCATCATTCCCGCTCTCCCTAAACCCTTTTCTACAGCCCTCTTGGAGAGGGAATGAGAGGCATAAGGAGATGGCTGTGTGCCTGGCACCCTGAGGCATGAAGCCTGGGAGGGAGACAGGACCAGTCAGTGAATGTGTTATTCTTAGTTTTCCCACTATCTAACAACCCCACACTGCTGTTTAAAGCAGAGTGGTGGCTGCAAATGGGGAGAATGGGGCATGACCCACCTTGGGGAAGGCTGTTGGTGACCAGGGCCCACAAAATGCAAGGTCAAGGTAAAGGGCTTGAGGTCTGGTGCTGGAATTTGTGAAAGTGCATTTAGGGTCCCAATCAGGAGAAACATTGGAGAGCTGGAGCATTTAATAAGAAGACAATTAGGAGGCTGAAAATCAAGGCTTGACTGATTTGGGGGTGAGTACAAGGAATGTAAGTGAAGCCTCACCCACCCCCACTTTCCTAAAGCAGGAGTTCTCATACGTCGTCCACCATGACAGGTGGACCAGGATGGTGATGCTCCTGGATGAGCCATGCTTCTGTGGACAAAGGTAGATGGGGCTGGTTGTGTGTGTTCTTCCTTCTCCCCCAAGGCAGAGCACTTGGGATGGCACAAGTAAATGAAAGCATACCTCACTGCTCTGCAAATGACTGGATATGATTACAGGACCCGCAATGAATACCCCAGCCTCTTTGTGACATGACTGCATGTCACAGTTGTCCCCACATTAGCCTTAGCCCCAACGTGCAGTAATAATGATACAACTATATGATCATCGACAAGTCCCCTAATCTCACAGTAGGCACCACAGCAGTAAAATGTAAATAATGACAGTCACTCTCTCATAGACTTGTTGAGGAAATTAAGCTAGATACCTCAGGAAGAGTGCTCAGCCCAGTGCCTGCTGTAGTGAACACCCAAGAATGATGACTCCTCATTACTGTTGTTACATAACCAGGTAAAATGCGCTTAAGCAAGAGTCTCGCTGCCTGAATATGTAGGTAATAGAGAACACTTTATCAAATATATTTTAAAATTTAAAATATCTAAGCACACACGTACAAAATGAACTAAGTCCTGAAAGCAAGTGCTTCTCTTTTCCCAAGGGGCCCCACAAGGGAATGCCTGAGATTTTTGTCATCATGGAGGGTTTTGATGGTACTAAGGGTCTGGGGCACATACATTCTGGCCCCCAAAAGGCTCAGTATTGTGATGAAAGAAATCCATGAAATTGTTTCCAGAATCTACTGGTAGAGGCGATGGATTTAGATAAAGCATGATTTCACAACTTCAGCACAAGAGGCATCTTGCACTGGACATGTCCTTGTGGAGGCTGTGCTGAGCACTGTGGGATATTCACAGCCCCTCTGGTTCTTATCTCATGGATTCCAGGAGCACGATCTCCCCAGTTGTGGCAACCAAAAATGTCTGTAAATGCTGCCAAATGTCATCTGGGGGGCAAAGTTGTGAGTTAATGCATTGAACGAAAACCGTATAATTACAATAGGGAAATAAACAACTGTTTAATGTATTTCAAAAATATTACTTACATAACATGTTAAGACATACCTTCTTTTATTTAAAATTTGTTGAAAGGAATTAACTCTTGGTAATACAAAAACATGAGAAGTCTTTTTTTAAAAAAAATAATTTGTAGTTCAGCAACTTTTAAAAGTAAATACTGAGTGTATCAGGCTTATTAAGAGCCAGATATTATTTTCCTTCCATTAAATGGTATATTAATGAAATATCACACCATTCTCAACTATAATAAAAGAATCTGCTATTTTTAAAATTCCTTATTACTATTATAACTTGTTTTCAAAAACAGTATGTGATCCCACAAGTATATAAAGTTTAACTCAAAATGGATCAAAGACCTAAACATAACAGCCACAGAATAAAATTCTTAGAAGAAAGCACAGACATAAATCATAATGACTCTGTATTATGAAATGGTTTCTTAGATATAACACAAAAACAAAAAGCAACAAAAGAAAAAAATAGATGCATTGGGCTTCATCATAATTAAAAACATTTGTGCTTCAAAGGACACTAGTGAAGAGACAGATTGGAAGAAAACACAGTATTTGTAAATCATATATCTGATAAGAGCCTAGTATCCAGAATACATAAATATCACTTATGACTCAATAAGGCAAATAATCCCATTTAAAAATGGGCAAAGGATCTGAATAGCTATTTCTCCAAAGAACATATAAAAATGTCTAATAAGCACAAGAAAAGATACTCAGCATTGCTAACTATGAGGGAAATGCAAATTGAACCCAGAGTGAGAGACTGCCTGCCAGCCATGAGGAGTCATCATAAAAACTTAGATAATGCTAAGGGCTGGCAAGAATGTGGAGAAACTGGGACTTCTCTACACTGCCGAGAGGGATGTAAAATGATATGGACCCTTTGGGGAAGAGTCGGTCAGGTTCTAAAATAGCTCAACATAGAGTTCCAGCATAACTCGGAAATTGCTCTTGAAGGTGAAAGAGAATTAAAAACATGTTTGTCCAAAAACTTGTTACATGAACACTCACAGCAATGTTATTCACAACAGCCCAAGGTATAAACAAATCAAATGTCCATCAGCAGGTGAATGAATAAACAAAATGTGGCAGATTCATATAGATGAATATTACTCAGCCATTAAAAGGAACAGAGCACTACAACATTCATGAACCTTGAAAGCATTGTAAGTGAAAGGAACCAGATACAGACAGCCTTATACAATATGATTCTATTTATAGGAAATGTCCAGAAGGATAAAATCTGTAGAGATAGAAGGTAAATTAGCAGTTGCCTGGGGCTGCTACTGTGTCATTGCCACCCCCTTTGATGTACTAAAGCCCTAACACCCAGTGTGACTGTATTTGGACATACAGCCCATAAGGAGGTAGTTTAGGATAAATGAGGTCATCAAGACAGAGCCCTGAGCCCATAGGGTTAGTTTCCTTAAAAGCTTGCTGAATGGCATCCTCCTCCCAATCACCTGACATGAAAGGACACAGTCAAAAGGCAGCCACCAGTGAGAAGCCAGGAAGAGATCCTCTGCCAGAAGCTAACCTCGCCCTGATCTTCGATTTTCCACACTCCAAAGCTGTGAGAGAATAAGTTTCTAATGTTTAAATCACCCAGTCTATGGCATTTTATTATAGCAGTAGCCTGAACTGACTAATACAGCTGGGAAAGATGGGAGAGGGGCAGTGATAGGTAATGAGTATGAATCCCCCACCTCATTGCAATACTGGGGATTGAACTAGGGCTTTATACATAGTAGCAGGAGTCCTACTGCTGGGCTAGACCCCAGCCCTTTTTGTTTTTTATTTTGAGACAAGTCTCATTAAGTTCTCCAGGCTGGTCTCGAACTTGTGATTCTCCTAACTCAGCTTCTCCTATCTCAGCTAGCATTACAGGCATGTGCCACTTCACTCGGCTTATTGTCCTGATATTAAAATGTGCAAAAGATGAATCCACGGAACAAGCGCTTTCTATACAGTGAGTTCAAAGGGACACATCAATCTGGTTCCATCACCATAGTCATCGTTCTGCCTCAGGGGAATCTTCAGGCAGGTGCTTTTGTCACATGCACACCCTTAGCCCAGAGGTAGGTTGGTTATGAGTGAGATTTGCTTTGGGAAAGAACTTTGCATATAAAACTCAAAATCTTCATATCCTTACACACAACTGGAAATTTACACCTGTGAGGAGGGCAGAGACTTATGTCCAGGTGAACTTATTATTTCTTGACAGAAAAATTAGGGTTTTAAGGAGGAGGAATATCTGACAATCTCTGGTCTTAGCCTAAAACTATAGTTGCTAGACACTTGGGAGTAGTGGGGGTTACTCCACACTGGAGCTTTTGTGCCCTCACATTACTCATCTCCGGTGAATTGCTGACATGCAGGAATGTGGGTAGTGTTAGGAGATCTGCTTGTTCACATGTGAAATCTCTTGATTTAAAAATATGACATGTAGTCCAAACATTTTCAAAACAATCTTCAGGGAAAATAAAACACATTTACAAGTCAGACAGGCCTCTATGGACTCCAATTTTGTCCCATCCAGTGTAAGTTAGACTGAACTTTCATGTACAGAAAGTCAAAATATTCATTCACTTATTCCACTAATACTGGGTGTTCTGCCCACATCAGGCACTGGGCTAGAGAAAAAAACAGGTTACAACCAGAACCATGGAAAGAATTCTGCCACCAGAATCACAGAAAGAATTAAGTTCATAAACTGATTTACCACTATGCATGGGTTTTAAATTAAGAGGCTTTTAAACTATAGAAACACGCAATTTAATATGTTCTTGGAATAATCATAGTGGAAAAAAATTAGGCAACATTTCCTATAATTCCCTGCTTCTGAGTTTTTAAATGGTGACTTCTTTCAGTAGTTAAAACATTGAAGTTCAGATGTACAACTTGTTGGGTTAATGTCTCCATCTAACTTTCACCTCTATGCTCTGTGATCCAGTTGTCTGAAAGACAATGGAAACTTTGACAGACCCTTAACTGTGCTGTTCAGGGCCCTCACACCCTGAGGACAGATGCCAGGAAGGCTACATATCAAGTTCCTGCACAATTATCATTGCTATAGATAGTGAGGGCTATGTGAGCAGCCGTCCTGGCTAGAACCACTGTTGAGTTTGTTCAGCAGGTTGCGTATATGTGTGTATGTGCACACACTGCAATGTAGTCAAAGGACTTCTAAAAACTCAGAGTTACAAAGGCCTAAGAGATTGGCTAGGTCAACTTTTTCATTCACGGGGAAAATGAGGCTTAAAAAACTGAAGTCGCATAGCTTGATAGCCACTCCACCATGAAGCCTAGTTTTACATACAGATGGTCCTGTATATAATTAGCATGCTTGAGATCAACACAACTATCTTTAGACTGGTGGCTAATTGTACATAAAATATCCATTGACCTGATTCTTCATAGTAACAAAAAATAAGTGATTTTATTACTTTTCACAAATAAATCAGTGATGTCTAAGAGCAAGGAGATGCAAGACGTGCCTCCCCTGGGTTGGGCAGCAGGAGTGCTGGTTCTTCTTCAGTGACCGGACCACCAATGCCTACTTAGAAGAGACTGAAGCAGTGGTGCGGCCTCTGTGTTGTTGTGCTGTCAGCATCCAAGGCCAGGGAGTGAAGAGGCCTTGCCCAAGGTCACACGACCCAGAACTAGTGACTTCCACCCCTCGGCAAATGTTCATCCCTCCCGACTGCTGTTCTCTAGGAATAGATCCTGGAAACCAGATGTGGCCTGGCATGAGCCCTGTTCTCTTCTCCAAGTGCTGGAAGCATTTACACATGGAGAAACTAAGGTACAGAGCCAGTGCTCTGGGGGAAGAATGAAATGGCTTAATATCTTCAAACTCCCCTCCCACCCCTCACTCTTCTCTCCTGTTTCTAACGGTGCACCACAAGTGAATCCTAGACACTTGCCCTCCTCTGTTCCCTCCACCAGGGTCGACTTACTCATGCCCCACAATCATGACATCTTTTTGGAGAACCCCTTTCTCTAAAGACGTACTCCGCTACACATTCCAAATGCAGGCACTCTGGGCCTGCTACTGTATTCACTTTCTCTCCAGGAGAGCTGGGCCTTTGGCTCAGCCGCCCTGACCTCACTGAGGGAGTGGAAAAACTCTCCTTCCCAGACTTCATGGGGCACTGAGGCTGACATCTAACCACAGCCTAAATCCCATTCTGGTTTGTGGTGGGAGCTACTGGTGACAACAGCATACTTTGTCTCTCTCTGGCATATGTGGCACAAGGAAGACCAAACCTTTCCTTCCCTATTTTTCTCCAATCCTGCTTTTCTGCACTATACACTGGGAAAAATGTTCCTTGTACCTGTTGTGCTATGCACTGGGCTTCCTGAGACAGTAGATGTGCAATCCTTGCTCCAAGGGAGCTCACAGCCAGGGAGGAGATGTCTGACCTACTCTGGACATCATCCTCAGCCTGAGCCTCCTGGGTGACCAGGGAGGAGGCAGCAGGTGAGGAAAGGGTTACAGGGAGAGCAGAAGTGTAACACAGGCAGGAGCCCAGGATATGGTGGGAGTAACACTTGCTAGGGCAGGAAGGAGGGTCATTCTGAGGCTGCAGGGCTCTGACAAGTCTCCACCTCTGGTCACCACCCTCCTTCAAGCTCTCTTTCAGGCTAGGACCATCAGAGCAGCCTCCTGGCTGTTCTCCCAGCCTCAGCCCTCGCCCCTCCACTTCCTTCCCTGCTAGTAGCCAGCCAGACCTCAGCACCACGACATAGGCCCATGTCACTCCCCAACATACTCAGCAGTTACAAAACCTTCTCTGACCACACTCAGCAGGCAGGCCAGAGGGAACTCTTAATGACGTGACCCCAACCTACCTCTACCTCCATCCCCAGCGCTCTTCCTTCCTTCAGTAGTCTGCCTCTCTGGTTCCTCCATGTTCCACAACTGTGCCCCCTCCCCACACACTGCCAAGCCTTTGCTCAAGCCATGCCCTTTGCCTGCAGCGTCACCCCTCTTTCTCCTCTGCATTCATCTTTTCCTTGGGTACCTGTTGGGCCTCTGCAGTTCTCCCACATGGATCCAGTGATTTTTTTCTAAACTGCCCAAGGCATCTTGCCAGCTTGTATAGAATGTGTTCTAAGGAGACTGGGTGCCCCAAAGACTAGCTGGGATACACCTTAGTCTTCTCTGAGTCCCCACACCAAGCAGAGGGTGTGAGAAATTGCCCAGGGTCTCAGAGCACAGATGATGAAGCCAGGAAAAGGACAGCATGATCTGGACATCTTGCCTCTACAATCTGATCTGGACATCATACCTGCTGTCCTGAGCTGCTTGCTGGGCCACCAAATGTGGTACCCAAGCAAGTTCGAGAGATGAGACACATTATGAAAGGTGCCAGAGTACAAATGTACAGAATAGGACCAGGCTCACTGATGGGGATTTTGGGAAATGGCAAGCTAGAGAGCAAGGCCCTTGTAATGTTATTTTGGGGGGCTTGTAATTGATTAAATTTCTG
The DNA here is from genome assembly GCA_004363535.1 of Dasyprocta punctata. Taxonomy (NCBI): domain Eukaryota; kingdom Metazoa; phylum Chordata; class Mammalia; order Rodentia; family Dasyproctidae; genus Dasyprocta; species Dasyprocta punctata. The sequence goes on along the minus strand of RJWM01000810.1, from coordinate 55,794 downwards.
CCAACACTTTCTTACTGTACACCAGGGTTTTCAATACAGCAGAACATAAGGCCATTAGACTGACAAACCCACAGTGACAGACTCCAAATAGACCCTGACATCAAGTCTCCCCTTCTTTGGTAATAAAAGTATTCCCACTTGCCTCAAGAAAATGACTCATTTCCTACTTGATGTTGTGTGTACCTGGGTTTGCTGCCTCACGAGTAGGAAGTATCCATAAGGGTGAAAAAAACTAGGAATAGATTGAGGGGTGAGAAGACAGGGTTCAGACTTTATGTATAGTAATATATTTTCTTTTTGAGGATGATTTGAACCAAATAAGGTAAGATGTTAGCATCCATTATATCTAGATGACAGAAACATAGGTATATTCTGTTCTCCCTCTCTCTCCCTCTCTCTCTCTCTCTCTCACTCTCTCTCTCTCTCTTCCTCTTTCTCTCTCTCTTTGTTTGTTGAGACAGGATCTTGCTATGTAGTGCAGGCTGGTCTTGAACTTGCTTATGTAGCCCAGGCTGGCCTTGAACTCATGGCAATCCTCTTGCCTCAGCCTCCTGAGTGCTCGGATTATAGGTGCATGCCACTACAAATGGCTATTCTGCTGTCTTTATGTTTAAAATGTTTCTTATTAAAAATGTGGAAATCAAAAGGAAAAGTGCTCCATGTCCATAGAATGAGGCAGGTGCCAACAGAGGGGAGGAACAGATTCCCAAGATTCTGCAGGGACAGGCACTGTGTTAGGGTTGGGGTTAGGATCAGGAGAAGTGAGAGGATTCAGACCTGAGGCATGAAGGGCTCCCGGTCTGAGGTCCCTCAGCAGCAGAGGCAGAAGAAGGGGAGCTAGAGAAAGGGAGCAGAGTGCAGATAGGGGTTTAGGGGTGTCAAGGATAGGGTGGAGACATGCTGAGGCCTGGCCAGACTTGCTCAGCCCCACCAGGTCCACCCACAGTTCTGTGTACAGCTGGCCGGCAGTGTTTCTAAGGATGAGTGCCTATTTTTAGAGGAGAGATTTATTTCTTTCCATTTCAACTGTTTACTTCTGTCCTGAGCTTGTGATTCCACCGGTTTGTGTTACAAGGGAGAACCACAGTCCCGTGGACCAAACTTGGCTGCTTCTAGGATGGCCAAGAGTTCCCTGTGACTTACGGGATCCCGCCTGGGCTATGGTGTATAGGGGGAGTATGGGTTCTGTGGAGTCTGATGGGTGTCCATGCTTTGGTTGACCTGTTATGAGACCATGACCAACCTTTCCATTTCTCTCAGCTTTGGTCTTGTCACTGTTGTGATTTTTCGTCACTGAAGAGTGACATGTACGGAAATGGCATGAGGATTCAGTGATAGACATAAAGCACCAAGTGAATGACACACGTCCGGGAAAGACTTCACAAGGCAGGGCCTCTCTGCCCATCCTTGTATGGCTAAGATGGTTTCTAAGTATGCTTGCAACTCTGAGAGTCTATAGTTCTAGGTTTTCTCTTTCATCATTTCTTCCTGCAATTTGTGGGGTCTCTTGTTTTCAAAACACTTGGAACACAGGCTAAGAGAGGTAGGGTCTGTTTGAATGTAACCCATCACTTAATAGCTGTGTGATTCTTGGCACCCTTAGCCTACAATCTCTTCTACAAAATGGCACGAATTCAGCATATGAGAATTAATCTATAGGATCCTTGTGGAGATCATATGAGACAATGCCCATAAAATGCATAGCACAGCATGTGGCATTAGAACACCTCAATAGAGAACAATAATTATTATTATCTAGAGCTTTGCCAAGAGCCTGATATTTTCCACTATTGTGTCTGTAGTTATATTATGTCACAGATTCCCAATAGCTGACTTCATTTTTTTTTTATTTATTAACTTTTTTTGTGGAACCAGGGATTGAACTCACAACCTTGCACCTACCAGGCAGGCACTTAAGCCACTGAGCCAAACTCCTGGCCCTAGTTTTTTGAGGCAGGGTCGCACTATGTAGCTCAGGCCAGCCTTGCGCTCACACTGTAGCCCAAGCTGGCCTCGAACTCACAACGTTCCTCCTACCTCAGCCTCCCGAGTGCTGGGATTAAAGGTGTGCGCCACCATGCCCGGCTACCAATAGCTGTCTTTTAAAATAAGTTCTTAGGATCTAATTCCACTATATGGTTGAGATTACATTCCTATCTTGTCTCCTGTAAACATGTGGATCCTTTTACTCAAAGAATTTAAAAAATATTTTCCAAAGCTTCAAAGCTTAAACAAGCAATATTTATAGTTAAAGTCTTTGTGTTGGTGGATTCTTAATTTCTTTTTTTTTAAGGCTAGTATTTACGATTAACATAACATAACAACTTCAAAATCCAACTGGACAGAAAACAAGTTTGCAGGCAATTGTAGTCTGTTCTCTGGGGTCCTTCAGGGATGGGTCCCACACACGCTCACAGGAGTGCTGGTTAATTGCACGGGTGACCTGGTCACAACTATCTAAGTACCCAGGTTGTATCCTGGGCAGATCAATTCCTTTCTCTATGCCTGTTTCCCCATCTTAGAAATGGGGCAAAACCCAGAACCCTCTGAGAGGATTAAATGAGATAATCCATGCAGGGCTTTACCCAATAAATGCTAGATATATGGTTCACCTGCCTCCCATTCCCAGAACATTTTTCTCACACTTCTCTGTGTGTTGCCTGATTTCCCCCCTGCACAAAGGCAGTCTGACTGGAGCAGCTGGCTCTGCTTCAGAGCCGCATCCACTTAACTCCAGAGAGAGGAGAAAGGGGAGCTCCTCCAGGGAATCAGTCAACAGCGGAGACTTTTAGCACATGAAGCATTCCTTTCCCGCGGGAGTCCAAGGGCAACAATCTCATGATAAGCTCGAGTTTTTCCAGAGTGAAAGTTTCAGGGACTTTTTTTTTTTAATGTGCACAAGTTTGGACTCCTCTGCTGCAAACAGAGCTGCTTTCCAACCTCTCGTACTCCACTCCATCACATGACACTGGGGCTTAACAATTGCATAACCAAAAAGCGTCCCCTCTGAAGTGTTTGCCGAATTCAGGTAAGAAGTCAGCCAGGAATGGTTTGGGATATTACACATAGTTGGAGGTGGAGGAGGCATAAGAGACCAAGGCCAAGCAAGTCCATTTGACAGGCAGGCAAACTGAGATCCAAGAGGGAAAAGCAGAAGCCTAAATCCAGAGTAGACAGGCTTGGGACCTGGACTTCAGTCTGAGGTTCCTTCAAGCAAGAAAAGAGATGGCTTTTCAGACAAAACCCTCTAGAACCACAGACACAGAGCATGCCTGTGGCCCTTCCCAAAGATGCCCATCAAGCCTTCGAGCAGGGTGGACATGACCTGAACTCTAGAGTCACGTTGTGACTATACCACTGCCTAGCTGTGGGACCTTGGATAAGTCACTCCACCTCAGTGTTCTCACCTACTGTAGAATGGGAGTGACAAGCGTGCCTGCTTCATAGGATCATGATGATTGTTAAGGGAGTTATATCTTCAAAGCACTTGGCACAGTGCTGCATGTCCAAAGTGCCATATCAACAACTGGGACACAAAAATAGATGTGGGAAGCGAGTGGAGTGAACTGAGGGCAGTGGCCTGGGCACAGGGTCCTGAGCTCTGCTCTGGTTCTGCTGGGTGATTAAGAGCAAGTTCTGTTCCCTCTCTGGCTGGATTCCTGACTGGTCAGGTGGGGGCTGAACATTTACAGGCTGCTCCTTCTGCACGATCTGCATACCTTTGGCCTCTCCCAGAGCTACAGTTTCAAAGCTGGGCTCCTGCGGGTCTGATGGTGAAACTGGAGCTGGAATGTTGCGCTCCCAGGAATAAGGGAGTCCCACTGGCTCTTTCAAAAGGCACACACTATTTTGCAAATCAGGTAACATCTGATCTCAGTGAAGGGACCAATTGTGTGGCTGAGACAGAAAACCCACCAGGTCTGTAATCTCCCATCAGTCTTCGGTTTCTTTTCTTTTCCTTGAATTTGGAGAAAAAGAGGTCTTTGAAAACGACACTTTGGAAACTCCAGGAGTCAAGGATCCCAGGTCCCAGACAGCTTCCACCTGCCCCTAGACCCACCCGCACAGCTGTTCCTCCCCTGATAGAGGGGGCTTGCACACGATTTTTTTGGATCCTGTGTGCAACCTGACTCTTGCACACTGCTGTGTGACTCTAGGCCAGTCAATCAGCAATTGGAGCCTCTGGTACCCTGCCCCTCCGTGGGCACCAGCGGAGCTGCCTCTTCCTGCTACTCACCTGGGCAGCAGAGCTGGCTGTGCATGAGGTGCAGAGGGCTGGTGTTTGGTGTAAGGGCCCTGTGAGAGGCTAGGGATGAAATGGAGCTCCCAGCTGGGATGTTAGCACAGTACTAAGGGGCCACACTGTCAGGGTGGAGGAGGCTCCCTCCTCTCTCTGAAACTGGGCTCTGATCCCTGTCACCACATGCCCCATTTACAACCACAGCCTCATCTAACTGGGCCCTGTCCAGGGGCTCAGGCAACTCCAGTAGGGCAAGAGGGCAGACCAGGCCAACCTAAAGGGCCTGAGCTCCACACTCCTCCTCCTCCTCCTTCTTTGCGCATGGCAGAGAAGGTTGTGGAGACGGATAGGGCCTTTCCTTAGCTTCAGAAAAAGTGGTGCCCACTGTCAGCTGGGAAAGACATGGACATTTGGGCTCCAACATGAACCCCTTCAATCTCTCCCCCTAATCCCTGGCACCTGTCTAGCCCTCCCTTTTATGCCAGGAGCAGCTCCTGAAGCCACCAAGTCCACAGAGTCACTGCCCCTTGAGGGCTCCCCAGATCACTGAGAAATGTCTAAATTCTTGTCTGCTGTGCCACCCCCTCCCTTTGTTGAGCCCCACTCCTTTCTAGTTGCCTTTTACCCTGCTCAGAAATCTCACAGAGATTCCTCCTCCCCAGGTGTCTCCCAGACAGAGCCTGCACTCATGGTCTGCTCTGCAGGATGCCTTCACTGGGCCTGGAGTTCTTTGTTTGTTTTGCTTGACTTAGGAAACTCTAGGGCCTGGTTCCAGCGTCACCTGCTCTGCTTCGTGCAGCCTTCCACCATAAGAATCTGGCCTTTCTCTGAGTAGCCTGTCTGTTGCATTTAGGATACACTTCCCACACCCTGAGCTCCCCCAGGGAAGCATGCCTACGAAGCTTCCCTGCTGGGACCCAGCACAGGACCTGGGCTGGGCAGGTAGCTGAGCTATGTTTATAGAGTTCACTAGAAGCAGCCACACCCCACTTTGGTTCTCACTTTTGAAAGCTGTTTGTTCTTGTAATTCTGTGTGACAGTGATAGAAGGAAGAATTAGAGTAGAATTGTTTTGTAGCATAAAGAAAAAAAAGAAAAGCAGAAGCTTGATTGTTCCTTGTCTCCACTGCTTGTCTCCCCTGAAACACAGGCTAATGCAAAGAGACAAGGCACGGAAAGGAGGAGGGACCACAAGGCATGGAAAGGAGGAGGGACCCACAGCTCTCTCCATCAATGCCACCTTCCAGCAACTTGCATGGCCTTACCAGGGAACTGGTACCTCCCGCCTGAGCAGGAGAAGGTCATGAAGAGCAAGATAAGAGCTCACTGCTAGAAGGAGTCATTATCCCATGGGTCCTCAGACTCAGCTCCTAAATCAGCATTCTGAGTTATCTGGAAAGAAGCCACTTCATCAAGTCAAGAAATGATGGAGTTGCCCCTTTCAGGATTAAGCTCCATCATTTCTTGAGTGGGACACCAAAGCTTAAGGAAGGATAGCAAATAACCCAACGTCACACAGCATCTCAGAGACAGGACCAGGGTTGGAAGCAGGACATTTAACTTCTAATCCTGTATTTTTCCTGCTGACTTGCATTCCCCATGCTTTAGCAGTGATTATCTATGGCCTAGTGAAATGACACTGAAGTCCTACTTCCCTTGTGGATCACTATCAGGTGAGAGTCAAGCAATGATTGTTTCTTTAAAGGTATGAAATCGCCCATGTTTAATTCAAAATATATCAAATGGCAATGTACTGAATTCGGTACATTCTCTGTGCGAGGCATGGACCAGAGAGCCTAGGATGAAGACCTTGCCTAGTAGGCCCCTAGAAATCTCTTCCTTTGTGTTACTCAGGGCTCTAGCAATGCTGGCCAAACAGCACACAACCAAGGAGTCTTCCACGTCTTGATTCTGGGTATTCTGACCACAGAGGCAAATTCTGAACACTAAACTTTGTAAATGTGCTAACTACGAAATGCAGGGATAAAAGATCAACAAGACTAGTCCTTTCTTTCTCAACTGAGTAATTCCGTGATACAGGGCCCCCACTATCCAGAAACAATGTTCCTGACAGGACAGTGCAGTGGCCTTTTGAGGACTCAGTCACAGCACTAGGTAGGTGGCAGTACTTTGAAGGACTGTGGCAAGGTTCTCTAGAAGGCTGTGTTTGATCTAAACAGGGGCCAGTGTGTGGCGTTGTTTTCCCCATAGCCTGGACTCCAGAAAGCCAGGTTGGAAATGGGAGTGGTAGCATGCACCATTATTCCTATTGACCATTAGCACAATTACTGCCTCCAGTTTCCTTCTCTGCTTGTCTAGAAGTCTTAGTTCCAAACAAAGAATGCTTTCTTTTACAGGAGGCCCAGTGATTCCACCCAATAGGAAGTTAAGACTGTCGCCTGGCCACTCGGGTACTAAGTGCCTCAGAATCACCAGGCAAGAAGGGAGTCACAGCCTGGTGGGGCTGACTGATTCTGACCACCCAGGGCAATTCATACTGCTCCTCTGTGACAGAGGTAAGGAAGACCGTGTCTGGAATTCAGGAGATTCTGTTGGATGTCTCTTGCATCCCTAGGGCCTGTGATTAAGGTCAGTGGAAAACAGCAACCCAATCTAGGCAAGGTTATTAAAGGCCCAGACTGTTCAAGAATGAAGGGCCTGCAGAGCCACAACTAGCTGAGGAACTTGCTGAAGTCGAAGGAAATACAGAATTAATAGTGGAAGAAGAGAGTTATAAATGCCAGCTGCCTCCACTTGACCAGTTAAGAAATAAAAGTTATAGGACCAGGTATATAGCTCAGTGCCTGCCTGGCAAGTGCAAGGTCCTGAGTTTGATTCCCAATACCAAAAATAAATTATTGTCATGAAAATTTTCTCTGTTTTATGAACATGTTTGTGTATATATATGTATACATGTGCCTGCAAAATATCTTTGCATTTGTGTGTGTGTGTGTGTGTGTGAGTGTGTGGGTAGCAAATATCTTTGGGTTCTCCTTTCTTATTCCCTTATCATGTAGCATAAGCTGCACTGACGTTATATCACAGTACTTAAGTATTGTTAAATTTTCATCATCGTGCTTGAGTAACAGCATATTGAGAAGAATAAACACTACTCAAGGATCTCACTGCCCCTTCTGGGAAAGAGGTTGGTGTGTTTTCTGTCGTATACAGGATAGCTGTATCATCTTGGCAGAATCATAATCTTGTTACTGCCTTTATTTGGAAATTAACTATGGTTTGAAGACATGGTTTGTAAGAGGTAGACTTGTGATGGTTGATTTTATGAGTCAACTTGACTGGGTCACAGGTTCCTGGACATTTGGTCAAACATTACTCTGGTTGTATCCGTGAGGATTTTATAGAGATGAGATTAATATATTAACCTATAGACTGAGTGAAGCAGAAGGCCTCCATAACAGGGGTGGGCCCCATCCAATCTGTTCAAGGTCTTAACAGAACAAAAAACTCACCTTTTCATGGGTGTGTTTGTGGGTTCCTACTGTCTGGCTGCCTCTAGTTGAGACACTGGTGATTTTTTGACCCTATCTTTGGGTTCTAACTAAAACATTGACTTTTCCTATGTCTTCATCCTACCAGCATTAAGATTAGAGAGCTAGATAAGGGAAAGAAGAAAAGAAAGAAAGGAAAAGATTTTAGGTATATATGTATACATACATATATGTGTGTATGTGTATATATACGAGATAGATAACTATATTACTAATCTGTTAGTTCATCAAAAAGCAGTTTGTGTTTTCATTGTTTGATTGTGTGATCACTTTTATGCCTGAAACTTGTAATCTGAACAACTACTTTCAAGATAATAACATGTAATATATTAACTAGTGTTAATTTCCTATTTTTTTGAAATTCTGTATCATTTTTATCTTTTTTTGTTATCATTTTGTTTTTAAAATTAAAAAAAAAAGATTAGAGAGCTACATCATCAGCTTTCCTAGTCTCCAGTTTGCCAACTGCAGATCTTTGGACTTGACAGCCTCCAAAACTACTATATATATATATATATATATATATATATATATATATATACATCCCACCACACTACTGGTTCTGTTTTTCTGGACAACTGCAATGCAACACTTAAAAAGAAAAACTCTACAAAGTCAGTGTTATTCAGTGTCATTGGCATACGAGGAAGAAGGCAATGGCAGCCTAGGGAAGCATACCCTCCCCCACCCCAGGTGGTAATGGTGCTGCCCTATACCTGTGACCACATGTTCCCCCTTAGCACCCACTCACATCAGGGTCCAACTCATCCAGCTCATTTTCCAGAGTCCTGAGCTCTTCTTCTGTGAGGGCTCCCAGGATTTCATCTTCATCCAGGTCGCGGTACTTCTCTAGCTCTCGTCTATAGGACATTGCGGAAGGACTTATCTTTGTCTTCTCAGCTTCTGTGCTGATTGATGACCTACCAAGAAGAGAATAATCTTAGCAAGACCCTCCTTAGATTTTTTCTCAAGCAAAAGGATGTTTATTATTCACATGGTGACCTGAGCACACTTTACAAATTGCCAGAATGATAATTACTAGAGTGGAATTGTACATCAAGGTAGACTAATTCTATTTAAAAAATGTCCTTAGGGCATGTCATTTGATGAATTGTAGCTGGCTGTAATGGGCATAACTATGAGTTATGAGTAAATGGATGAGAATCCGCACCTTTCTATGCAGCTCATGCATCCTTCTCCCACCGAGGCTTCCATGGGCAGTTTTGTATTGTCACCCTCTCCCCAGGACCCAGCCCAGGGCTGTGCATACAGCAGAAAACTTCTCATTAACATGAACCTAGTTCCTTTGTTGTCTTATCGCCAAACCTGAGGAGGTGTAGGCTCTTCTCTTGCAAAACATGAGCTTACTGCACAGTCTCTATGACATCCTTCCTTCTGCCTGACCTGGTCATCAGCCTTTCCTTAAACACTGTAGAATGGAATGTAACACTGTACAGAATCAGTGCGATGGGTTGAATTATGTCTCCTTCCTATGTTGACGTTCTAACTCCTAGTGCTTCAGTGACCCAGTACCACAATGCAACTAAGAATGTAAGTTTAATTGGAAATAAATCCTATAGGGTCACTGCAGATGTAATTAAGTTTAGATGAGGTCATACTGGAGTAGGAAAGGCCCCTAATACAAAATAACTGGTGTCCTCAGAGAAAGGGGAAATTTGAACACAAGCATGTTTGATGATGCAGGCAGAGGTCAGGAAGATGTTTCCACAAACCAAGGGCTGCCAAAAACTGCCAACAACCCATCAGAATCTAGAAAAGAAACCATGAATTAATTTTTCCTCCTGGCCTTCAGAAAGAAATAATTCCATTAACACCTTGATGTTGAACTTCTACCCTCCAGAACTGTGTGACAAATTTCAGTTGTTTGAACCACTCAGTCTGTGGTATTTCATTATAGTCAGTCTAGCATACTTATATAATTAGTGTCATCTTTTCACTTTAGACCTGCATGCAAACAAACAAGAAAATATCCAGGCTCATCTATGAAGTGGCTAATGGGATGTTTTGTAGTAAAGAAAAATGAAAACTAACAAAAGACAACCAACCAGTCAATCTAAAGCCTTTAATTTGTTAGAAACAATTAAAGTAATCTAACATAGATTAAAATAAAAGTTCACTATAAATCTCTAAATCAGAAAGCTGAGAACAGACTTTACTAATGTAAGTCTGGAGGGAGGCACATTTGTAGGAGAGATCTGAGCATGTGAAAACTGGCTTGATAAGGACTTACTTCCCAAATACGGAAACCCTAGTATCATCCTTTTCTCTAAGAATGGCTCGGCTCCATCTACAGTCTTCCTTTAACCAGGCCCAAAGAATGCAATGTTTGTAACATAAATTGCTACCCACCCCACTTGATTCACTTCCATTTACTTCCAAAGAAAGTATAACTAGCTGACAATGGTCTAGTACAGATGAAAAAACCTTTGCAAAGGGCCTTGGAAAACAATCTAATTTGGTGTTTCCTAAGTGAGCTAAGAAAGAGAGAGGATCCATGATCTTTATCATAGGGTCAAGATGGATTCTAATGAAAGACTCAGAGGCTTCCAGAACCCACTCACAGAGACATCCAGGGTAGTCTCCAAACTACTGTCTCTTAAATGGGCTGCAAAATATAAGATTTTTTTTGGTGTTGCTACAGTTTGGATATAGTCTGTTCCCCAAAGGCTGCTGTGCTGAAAGCTTTGCCCCCGGTATAGTGGTGTTGTGATGGTGAAACCTTTCAGAGATGAGACCTAGCAGGAAGTAATTAGGTCACTGGAGGTCTCTGGAAGGATGGATGCTGGACTTGTGGAATGAATTAGTTCTTACAGAAGGAATTGTTATAAAAAGAGCAAGACTAGCCATTTCTACTCTCCAGCTTCTTGCATTTCCATGTGAGTTCTCCCTTGTATACACATTCCTCCCATGATGATATATGCCGTGTTGTGATATAGCTAGGAAGGCCCTCACCAGAGACCCAACAGATGGGGCTACCTGACCTTGGATTCCTAGCCTCCAAAACTGTGAGCTAAATAAACCTCTTAGAAAATGGACTTAGTGTTCAAACAGGTTTTAGGTTCTACCAAGTTGCATCACACTTGGTGTTACGGATTAAAAACTGGTGGTCAACTTAACACTAGCTGAATTACATCAGCATGGCATTGAGTACAGATGGCCCACCTAAAGAAAGTTGCTAGCATAAATAGAGACGTGGAGAAGAGCAAGGTGTTGTGGGTTCACCTAAGTGTTGCTGTTTCGAGCTGTTGGTTCTCCTGGAGAAGCTTGTCATGCTGGCTTCCCCAATACAGATTAGGCCATTATCATCAGAGGAGTTTGGGACCTTGTTGCTGAAAGTGGTTGTGGTTCACTTTAGGGGAGCTCTACTCCTCACACTGAGCATCACCTCTTGGCTCTGGAGGGGAAGATGTGTGCTGTTTAATCTCCACGAGAAGCTTGCCACGCTGGCTTCCTGGCATGTACTCAAATGTTCTCATCGTTGGAGGAGCTCAGGACCTCACTCTTGCTGAGGATGGCTGTGGTACTTTTCAGGGCAGCCTTAGTCCTTATTTTGAGCATGACTTCTCGGCTCCAGTATAGAACCTTCAACCTACTAGCACAGCTCTTTCACCCCGATGGCATAGACTTTCTAGCTTCCATCACTGACCTTTGGGCCTTCCCCGCCCAGATCCATAAAACAGACTGCATGAGTCCTTGTTGTGGGCTCTAGACCTCGAGCTGGACTCGTGGGAGGCACTGTCATGGGCTTCGGTTCTTCAGCTGGACTCACGCAGGACATTGCTGTGGGATCCAGGCCCTTGGCTAAATGTTCTGGGTCTTTAGTGTTGTGGACAGATTTTCCTGCACTTTCTTGTGTTTAGCTCTGGGTGACTATCATAATACAGTATTATAAATTCTGTGTCCTGTATGCACTTGTTCTCCCTGTAACCCCTGACTACAACACTGGGGATCACACTTTGAAAAAGTTTTGTTGTGCAGCTATTCAAAGGATGTCTCCAAGAGGCATAGGCTGCAAGCAGAATTCCTCAATCTTTTTGACAAAGCACCATGAGATACTGCTCCCAAAATTGGAATCTCATGAAACAGAGTTTGGAAAACACAGGCATAGAGCCACCTCTGGGTCACATCAGGGAGCAACTCAGAACCACACAGGAAGGGACACTGAATGGATAGTACCAGGCAGGGTACAGATCTGGGGAAGTCAGACAGTTTTGGAACCCTGGGAGCTTCTCACACTTCTTATCTTTGCCAACTGATTCACTTTCTAGATGATTTGCAGTAAAGCCTTAGAAAAAACAAAATCATATCATAGACGGACTGTGGGGGACCAACAAGCAGGGACAAGGGAATAGGGAGAAGTAAATCCACATCAAATCCAGCTTGGGAAGAAGAAGCTGGAGAAGGAGCCAAAGAGCGAGACAAGTAGGTGGCAACTCCAGGGTTCGCAGAAGGAGGGATGTGGGGACCAAGCGGCAGAACACCCCCAGAAATGCCACCCCAAGAGGTGCAATCATCCAATTTCCTGAAGTCTCCTCTTGTCACATGCAGGAAAGTTAATATACCACTTACGTATCCCAAGGTGCTGTTGAATTTTTAAAATGTCTATTTTGTAGGATTTTAAAAGCTCCTTCCAGTGTCAAATGTCTTGTGAATATTACAGAGTGATGAAGCATTGCAGTAAATAAGCTGAGAAGAGCTAAGAACTCCTAAGGTAAACTCTGAAGCTGTCAGCTTCAAGCCACACTCATCCAGTTGGCTCAAGGGGCAGCTTCTATAAAGCAGGGCTATGGTCAGTCTTCTAGGGAACTGGAGGTGGAGAAGGAACAGAGCAGGAAAGAGATGAAACCAGCTTGTTAACAGAGCCTACTGCAGACAACCCAAATGTTATTGCTTCTAGTTGGGCCTTGTCTCAGAAGATCACATGTAATATGCCCAGCAAAGGTTTGCAGAGGAAACTAAGAGGGGGAAAATGTAGCAGAAAATGAATTCCCCCAGCCAGTATACTTCAGTTTGTTAGTTGCCCAGGTAATAGTTCCTGTTCCAATTCTAGTTCCTTCTGTCTCTTAGAAATGGCTGGTCACTGTGGTACATAGTTGGTCACTATGATGCACGTCATATAAACCAATCCCTAACTGACAAGCCATTCTGCCTCTGTACTTCCTTGCTTATCTCATATAAGCTCTAGACCAGCAGAGATTAGGGCCTGATATTCTGGGAATGATCCCGATCAGTGCCCATTGTAAATAAATCTGCCTCCCAAACAAACAAACAAACAAACAAAACCAGAGCCTACTGAAAATTCAATCTTACAATACAGTATGGAGAGGATTAAATTATATAACTGTTAAAGCAAGGCCTCTGATTCCTAATAAGAGAGGAGTCAGGGATGGAGCACAGGCCTAGGATTTCCAGGACTTGGGCAGAGTGCTAGTTGTGATGGTGATTCCTCAGATGATGCTTGCTAAGTTCCTTGATTCCTCAGATGATGCTTGCTAAGTTCCTTTCTTTCTCAGAGCCTCCACTTGTTCATCTGTAAAATGACAGAATTGGATTGCTTGGGTGGCTTTTAAACCACTCCCAAAAAAGATCTCTGTGAAGGTTTCCCCAAACTTCTGAAGGGATTTAAAGGTAAGTGAAGGAGTCACCTTTTATTTTGCCTGATGTGTTTATTTGGAATTCTCTATAAGATTTTCCTTGAGGAAAGGATTCTACTACTCACATAAGTTGAAAATGACTGGACTGTCTTTCTCGTCTGTGTAGAGAGAGTATAGTGGTGGTCAACCCATAGGGTGTTATAAGGACTGAATGTTAATAAGCAATGAGGGTGCAGCCTGGGGCTTGTACAGTCCATATGGGCTCAATATGTGTCAACTATTATAACGAAGCTGCTGTGACTGGAGTCTCTACTGCTCCTCCACTTTCCCCTATGCATATACTGTCATCAGATTGTAAGGCCCCTACGGGGAAGACTGATATCTTATTTGTTTTCATGTTTCCAGGGCTTAGCCCTGTGCCTGACCCAGTGGCGCCTTCTGAGGTACAGGGCATGAACACACCTGAGTTCTGGCCTACCACACTTGAAACGTTGGGCAAGTCCTTTCTTGCTTCTGATCCTGCTTGTTCATCTCTATTTTAAAAATTTTTTATTAGCATATGCTTGTGATAAGGAATTTATTCATGATGGGGTATTGGTTCATGTATATATATCACATTTAAATCCTCTTACTGATCCATGTTCAACATGGGAAGATTGGACCAAGCTTTGCAGGGGTGGGGAGCTGGGAATCCCAGAGTGGAGGGACAGCAGGAAGGAGGTGATCGAGCCATTGGAGCTCCCAGTGTGGCTCTCCTGAAGCTGAACAACTCATCTGTTACCCACAGCTAAATACATTTAAAACACACTAAGAAATTTAAGTCTTCTAAATCTTGTGTCTGTCTTACACTTACAGCCCAGCCAGCCGGCCTTGCCTCTCCATGGCAAAAGCCTCAAGTCTCTGCTAAACATCAAAAAACTGAATTTATGAGCTGTGCCAGTAAGTAAAACTCGGCAGGTTGGACAGTAAATATTAGTGTGCCAAGATCTGAGGCCATCTCTCAGGAAAGCTGCAGAAAGGAAAGCTCTTAGAAGGGGGACTCCTGGAGTACAAAGTGCCCTTGGACATCTCTCACAGGAAGTAGACTGGGTCACTTCTGCCGATGCCTCCTGTAACGTCTGCCTGTGTGGGGACACCTGGCAAGGAGACACGAGGTGGAATTCGCCTTGATTTATGGATTGTATTTTCCCAGGTTCAGGAAGAGCTGAGTCACAAGTGTAAGTGAATAATTTCCAGTTACACCACCTTATTTCACTCAAAGAGCATCTTGAAGATGGGCGAAGAAAGGTTGGTTACAAAATGGATCCTTTAGCCACCACCTCCTCATGTATTTATCCCTTTTTTTCTTTTTTTTGAAAAGGCTTTTTGGTTAAAAGGATATTACATCACGATCCCTCACCACTACATTCTGCACCCTGGGACAATACTGTTTACCCCTTTCATGAATCTCTCTCTCCTTAGCTTCAGGAACATGAGAGCACCTGCAGCATCAGCTGTTCCTCTCAAGTGAGCTGTTTGCCTGTGGCCCTCCTTCAAAGGGCACCTCTCAGGCAGCCATGTTCCATGTCACGTGATACCTTCTCACCCTCTCAGCTTTCAGCTCATTGGACAGAATGGATACCTGCTCAAGGGCAGCCAAGTGATTGGCTAGTCAATGACTTATGGCCTGGGGGCAGGAGGAGAAAAAAAAAAATGGGCAAACAAGCCCCTTTGTTTCTTGCTGGTGTTAGTTTCCTAGGGCCATGCTAACAAAGCACCACAAACCGTTGTGGCTTAACATATTCGTGAAGGGGCTGTGATTTGCAGCTGGGCAGATCTAAATCACATTAGGCAGCATGGGACTTCACATCATCGGGTACAAGCCATCTATGTACCACACTGATGGTTCAAGACAGCGAGAATGTGTTAAATGACAGAAACGTGTTGTCTTCCTGTTTCAGAGCCTGGAAGTCTAAAACCCAGGCAGTGTTCACAGGGACTCCTTCTGAGGACTCTGAGAGAGGATGTGCTCCAGCTCTCTGTCCTTTCGTTGAAAGCTGCAGGTGTTCTTTAGCTGGTAGGTGACATTCTCCTTGGGTCTGCACTGTCTTTCCTCTATATGTCTGTGTCCTAATTTCCCTTTTATAAGGACATGAATCATACTGGATTAGGGATGGTATAATGACCTTATTTTAACATGATCATCTGCAATAAGCTTATTTCCAAATAAGGTCACTTTTACAGGTACATCTGGCAGGGGTGTTATAACCCAATCCCTAACATCACTGACTTGGATCATGGGGGGGCAGTGAAAAGGAGAGGGACAGTTCACACAGCCTGAGAGAAAGGGAGAAGGTGAGATCTCCACAGGTGCACAAGGCCCTGCTCTTCAGGCCTGGTGGCCATGATTGAAGCTGGATTTCCATGAGACCCCTGTACCCCCAGGAGTCTTACAAGGTTCAGCCTCTCCCCAGACCTCTCACTGTACTGAGACACCATGAATGTGTCCCTCCTCCTTGAAGCCAAACAAGAAGGAGAACTCACACTCTTGGCTTTTCTCCTACTTTCTGACCTCTCCTCCTAAGTCTCCTGGAGAAGCCCAATTCCTCTGTGCTCCTCTTATCTATGTGGGGTTTGGCAACGACATGATGATGACTCACAGGCGAGTTTCTCTCTGAGTCCTGGCTCTTCGCTGAGCACTTCCTCCTGGAGTCCCTCAGGCCCCACACAGCCAGCCCTAAGTGCATGCTATGTCACCATCTTCTCACTTGATGTTAGGGTTGGGATCCACAATGTTCCCCAAAAGGTTTACTCTGCTGAAGGGTTGGTTTATGGGCTTTTGGGAAGTGACAGGGTCATGAGGGCTCTAACTGTGTTGAGTGGATTAATCTACTGTTGAGTTCATAGCTGAATGGGCTGTTAAGATGGGGGACCTAGTTGGAGGAAATAGGTCCCTGAGGATGTGCCTTTGAAGGGTTAACCTTGTCTTCAGCTCCTCTCTCTCTTTCTCTGTCTCCCTCCTTCTCTCCTCCCTCTCTCTCCTTTCTGCTTGCCATGAGGTGAACCTGTTTTCCTCCATCATGATGTTTCAACCTAAAAGAAATGGATCCATCTGACTATGGTTGAAACCATGAGCCAAGATAAGCTATTCCTCCTTTAAGTTGCTTTCCTCAGGTATTTTGTCACAGCAATAAAAAGCTGACGAGCACACCTGGCTTCTGGCACCTCAGCCACCTGCCAGCTACCCAGGCCAGTCACCTGAAAGTCAGCCTAGGACCCTCCCATCCCCAATTCTATCAATCCCTATGCCTGACAATTCCCTCTCTCTTTACTGTTATAGTTTCTTTTTTACACTGTACTAAAATACACATCACATAAAACTTAACATGTTAACCATCCATCTCCAGAATTCTTTTGTTTTCCCCCATTGAAACTCTGCACCCATTGCACACTTACTCCCAGGACCCTGTCTGCTCTTCCATGGCAACCCTCATTCTCCTTCCTGTCTCTAGGGGTTTGATTACTCTATGTAGCTCACAGATGTGGAATCATACAATGGTTGTTTTTGTGGCTGGAATCCTGTCTTTCACGACCTTTTATCTGTCCCTCCTCTTCTCACAGTACTTGCCCTTCCTTATCAACATTATCACAATGGCCCCATCCCCAGCTTCAGATCTCCTACCTTCAAGCCCACATTCAACTCAGCCTTCGTTCTCTTGCCGCTCCCAAGCTCAAACTACCAGTAGCAGCTCCTGCTACGACAGAGAGAAAACTCCCATTCACGATCTGAGGCCATCAGGACTGGTGGAGCCCTGGGCCTCCCTAGCTTCTAACACCGCCCTCCCCCCCAACCCACCACAGGCCTTTATCTTTCTGGCTGTACAGTTGACCTGTCCCTGGACACTCGTGAAATTTTAGGCCTAGTTCATGCTCATGCTGTTCTGTAGCCTGCAATGTCCCACTTCCATGCCCTCTAACACTTAGGAAACCTCAAAACACACTTCCTCTCCTAGGCTCTAGCCATCACTCTGACACAGGCTCTGTGCTTCCCCTGCCAGTGGAGGGCACTGTGACTTCCACGTCTCTTTGTCCCCACAGTGGGGCCAGGCAAGGGCAGCAGTCACCTGTGACATCACATCACAGCATCCAGCCTTTGCCTGACTCAGGAAGGGCGTGATTACTGAGGTCGAACTGAATTGTCAGGGAAACAGGTACCCTGAGGGCAGAGAGGACCAGTGGGTCCCACCCCAAGTCTGTGGCCTGAAAGGGAAGAGAGTCAGGCAGCACTCAACTGAATGTGGAGAGAAAAGTGGGTCATGAAAGTTTGGGGGAGCGTTGCTTACTCAGTGTTTAGAGTTGAAATCAAAGTAATAAAATGCCATGGTAATTATGCCAGTAATGGCTCCCCTGATGGGCAGAGACTTTCACAGCTTATTAAAACCTACCATTTTTATTTAGACCTGCAGTTTCATGTTCCTGGGCATGATGTAAGCTCTGTTGGGGTCCATAGGGAAGAGAAAAGGGTAGAGGCTGGGAGAAATAGCAGATGAGAGAACCAAGCTTTCCCAGTCAGCAAGTTCAAATTCCAGGCCTTCTTGCCTCCCTGAAGAAGCTCTGCTGATGGAGGCCCAGTTTCTCACTTTGCCTTGCAGTAAAAGGTTCTTCCAGACAAGACTGCCTATAGAATTTTCCAAAACAAATGCAAAATAAAATTATGGGTCTTTTGTTTAAAAGGCAAGAAAAAAAGTACCATTAAAGGCACCAAAATAACAAGGCTTTTCCTTTCTCTCATTGTCTCTCTCTGGAACTATCATGCTGTTTTTAATTTATTATTTAATGATCCACATAGGTGGCTATGTGCTACAACTCAGAGCTTACACAAAAAGGCCACTGGCTGCCAATTTCCCTTTCTTGCCATAGGCAGGATGAATACATCTTCCCCTGGTTGGGGAGGTGGGTCTGAGAAGTCAGTTCAGGCACCTCCTCAGCCCACTGGCCACAGCCCCAATACAATCTTTCACCCATCCCAGTCCAGGTCCTTAGTGTCCTGGCCAGAGGTTGCAATATAATAGGCCATCCCTGTGAGTATTGCCACCTCTGGGCTAACACACTGGGGACACAGATCGGGGGGACAAAATGCTTGCCCTGTAGTAGTTTTCAGCAGAATGCTGGGGCAGAGGAGGCAGAGGGCCCCAGAGGTAGCTGTACAACAGTGAGCAGGGCCTTCGAGGCAAGAGGCAGGGGAGTTGGAATCCAGGAAGCAAAGAGGCAGCAGGTGGTAGGCCCCACGTGAGCTGAGTCCTAAGCCCTGGCATGCTCCGTTATCCAGTGGCACTCCACTTAAAATTACAAATCCAAAGATAAAATTAGTAAGAATTTCAAGCAGTGACTGAAGAGCATTGGATCAAGCCCAAAGCCCCTCTGAGAGCAAGGTTCAGTGCACCTGCACAGGTGTGTAACACCTTCCCAGCCCTATTCCCAGGACATGCACCTGAATGCTGGTGTGCCACTCGCCTTCATTTCACCTGCACTGGGCCTGTTCCTCCCTAATAACTTCTAAACCCACTGCAATATCCAGCTCCTGTGGTCATTAGAAGTTGCAGCCATTGTGCAATGGCAGAGGAGCACTGGAATAGGAATCAGGGGGTCTGGATGCCGGTCCCCATTTGGGTTGAGGACTGGTTGTGGGATCTTGAGCCAGTTGCTGCACTTCTCTGGATCTCAGTTTCCACAGCCTAATTCACTGAGTATTCACTGATCATCCACCATGTGCATGGCATTCTGGGCATTCTGGGCGAAACAGGAAGTAAAGAGTCTCCAGCTCTCAGGAATCTTATGATTAAACTGGGGAGAGGAGACTCACACAGGGAGTCCTGGTGGATGTCGCAGATGCCACTTCTTCATCCAGAACCTTTGGAGGAAGGGGTACTGTGATGGTCCATATCCCTTTGTTACAGATGAGGCCTTGTCTTGGGCCAGTCTGGTTACAGACGAGAGTGTGGACTAAAATCCCTGCCTGTGTCTCACTGACTGGCAGCCTCAGGCCTTTGAGAGCTGATGATTCTTTTGCAAAGTGAAAGCACGATATGTGCTGTATATTCTGTGGGAGTGGGGTGGAAACAGACTGGACAACAGAGCTCAGATTGCTGGGTTCTTTACCCATCCTGGAGTCCCTGCTGTCTTAGGCCCAACAAATCAACTCTTTAAGCCCTCGATGGTGGACATGGCTGAGGTGGGTCTCCAGCGACCACCCACCCAACATCCGTCAACATCAAGGGATTCTGGCCCAAAAGCTGAGGTGAGGTCTTAGCTGTTTTAATAAAAATGCAGAGAACAAATGCAAATTAAAACCCCACTGAGATTTCATCTTATTCCAGAAAAAAAAGACTGTCATCAAGAAATCAAATAATAATGAATGCTGGCGAGCCTGTGGAGAAAAGTGAACCCGCTGCATGGTTGGTGGAATGTAAAGTAGTACAATCACTATGTAAATCAGCATATAGATTCCTCATAAAACTAAAACTAGAACTTCCACTCAACCCAGTTCTTTCCCGCCTAGGTATCTTCCTGAAAGAGTTAAACACATCATATTACAGTGACACATGCATACCTACGTTTATAGCACAATTCATAATAGCTAAATCTTGAAAGCAGCATATATGCCCATCAACAGATGAACAAATAAAGAAAATGTGGTATTTATATACAACGGAGTACTGCTTTTCCATGAAGAATAAACTCGAATCGTCTGTGGAAAAATGGATGCACCTTGGAACCACCATATTAAGTGACATAAACCAGACACCCAAGTTTAAATATCACATGGTTTCTCTCATATGAGAAACTCAAAACATAAATAAAGAGCAAAATAAAAGATAATAGGAAACAGGGAGTTAGATCTTATGCAAATGGAAGAAGGACCAAGAGAGGGAGGGAGAGGAGGGTAAGGGGGTGAAAAAGAGAATAAAAATATGTTACGTACATGTACCAACTCCCCTTGAGAAATGTAACCATTTGTATTACAAACATGTACTAATAAAAAATAAAAATTGAAAAAAAGTGCAGTGGCCAAAACAAGGGAATGGCAGCTCAGCCTTGCGCTGAGCCTGTCTCTGGGTTGCTATTCTTTCGTTGGGTTCTTTTTGAAAAAGCACAGATTATATTGATTATATATCAGTATGACTTTTAAATGCAGAACTCACTGCACTTTTGTGTGCATGTGCATGCGTGTGTGAGTGTGAGGATAGTGAATGTAGAGTTGTGGACCAAGCACAAGGTCCAATATATACCAATGGAAATGCTTAGATGAAAATACATGACATTTCCAGACACTCAGAAGCCTCTCTTATACCCCCTTCCCAATTTCTCTTCTTCAAAGGTAACTGCTATTCTGACCTTCAAAACCAAAGATTAGCTGCTTTTTTTAAAACAACATATAAATTGATATATACAATGTGCCTGGATTTTTTCACTCAGCATTTTATCTGCAAGATTAATTCAGTCTGTTACTGTCATTCTTTCTCACTGCCATATAAAATTTCACTATATGAAATATACCTTAGATGATTCATTTACTGTTTTTTTTTTTTTTTTTTTTGCGGCACCGGGGATTGAACTGACAACCTCGCGCCTGCCAGGGCAGGTGCTTAAGCCACTGAGCCAAACTCCCGGCCCTGGTTTTTTGAGGCAGGGTTGCACTATGTAGCTCAGGCCGACCTTGCGCTCGCGTTGTAGCCCAAGCCGGCCTCGAACTCACAACGCTCCGCCTACCTCAGCCTCCCGAGTGCTGGGATTAAAGGCGTGCGCCACCACGCCCGGCTTGCTCATTTACTGTTAATTATTTCTGGAATCTGAAAACTAAAAAGTGTTATGAATATATTTTTCCATAGGACTAGTCACTTTATTTTTTACTAGGTACCTATAAATAGAATTGCTGGGTCTCAGATAGGTGTGCATTCAGTTTTAGTAGATATCATTAAATAGTTTTCCAAAGAAAATGTACAATTTTACATTCCCACCAGCAGTGAATGAGAGTTCCAGCTGCTCTCTATCCTTGATGACACTGGGTACTGTCAGCACTTTCCAGTCCAGCCATTCTGCTGAGTGGTAGTGGTATCTCATTGTGTGTTTCCGACCAGGGAGGCAGAGCATATTTCATATGCCTGTTTCCAGTGTAAACCATGACTTGAGTGGTGCTGGGTACAGAGAAGGTGAACAGGGTGTCAGACATCACAGTTGAAGGTTCAGGTTGAACATGATCACACTGAAACCATGCAGTGGGCTAACTGGGGAAGAGGGAACAGAGAGCAAAAGAATGAACATCTTTGGGATACTAGGAGCTAGATTTCTGATCAGCACAAACAAGTTTCTAACAATAGTGGTGCCCAAAGATGCTGGGAACACCTGTCACTAGGCTTGTGAGCAGAGGTTACAGACCCTGGATGAGGTCTTCCAGAGAAAGTTGTTGTTTCAATTGATGGTGGTTGATGGAGAGTGGTGAGATGATATTTAAGTTCCTCTAAGATCAGGTTCTATTTTGAAAGACATTTGGAGCAATGAATAGAGAAAGCTCAGATATCATTAAATGACTTGTTTTTTGGTCCTGTCTGCATTTATTTTCCTTGGCTGAACTCATACTCTTAGCACAGGGGGAAAGCACCTTTTAAAAAAAGCAGGGACACTAAACATAGTGTTTGACTCCATCACTTTCGGCAGCTGCTTCAAGCCCCATTCCAGAGCACACTGAGCCTCGAAGATCCACACGACAGTCAGAGCTGTTGAATGGTTTCAATTGGAAAGGTAGACTCTGTTTGTGTGTGTGTGTGTGTGTGTGTGTGTGCGCACGCGCATGCACGCGTGCTCATGAGCGTGCATGTGATTTTATTTTGCATCTCTTGGGGTCATCATGGTATCTGAGTCACTATAAGAATCACTGCAAGCAACAAGGTTCCAGGAAACAATGCTGAAAGTGTCCCCACTATCTGCCCATCTTTACCCCAAGCACGCTGCACTCCACTCTGGGACTTCCCATTTTTCTGTGCCTTCCTTAGTTCAGGCCTCCCTTGGCTATCACCAGGTGCTGCCCTATTCATTTACTTCCATACCAGTTTCAAAAGGTTCCATCAAGCCAAACATCACAGGAGAGACTACCAGAACTCTGTGGGAGCTGCTGTCTTGTCTCATGTCTCCTATTCCCCCAAGACAGAAAGTTACTTGAAGGCTAACATCTCAGCTTCCCAGAGGCCACAGCTCTCAGGAGTTGTTTGTTGAATGAATAAATAAATGAATGGGATTATTATTGGATTTGACAGCTATCAGTCAAGAGCACTGCTAGTACAAAAGTGAACTTGTAGAAAAACTGTGGCACTCACCCCTATTCTCATTCTGTCTTACAAACACAAACTTTACTACCTTGCCTCACAGCAGGCGTTAACATAAGGTAAAACATTTTAAGGCATTTTTTCTATGTCCTGAAAAAAATATGAAAATCAGCATGAACAATGCCAAAAGGCAAATAGCAAGTCAGGGGAAAATATATTTGCTGTGCATTGAGCAAAAGGCTAATTTGTTTAATAGACAAAGAGGTCTTGCAAGACAAGCAACAAAAATAGAACAGCCCAGGAAATGTGAGAAGAGGAAAGGAATAGGCAATTCACATAAGAAATACAAATGGCTAAAAGTCACATAGATAATGAAAGTCACTCATACTTAGAAGCAAACTGAGAAATGAAATATCAGTGCTCACCTATCAGGCTGACAAAGACTAAAAAGCCTGAGATCTGCCTGTATTCAGGACAGGAGGGAGGTCAGCATTCTCACACAGAACGGGGGACATGGGGGCAAACCATTTTTCGAGGTAATATGAGTCATAGCTGTCAAAAAGCACATACCCTTTCACCCAGCAATTTCACTTCTAGGAATTTACCCCACTTGTTACACCCTTAATTGTATGAAGACACGTATATAAACTGTATGGTTATGCTCTATTTCAACCTTCAAAGCCTGAAGTTGCACAAAAGTTTATTAACAGGGCCTTAAGGTAAAAAAACTGTAGTAAGACATACAATGGAATGTGGTTGATACCTTCCTTGAGGCTGTTATTGTGCTACTGTCTTTTATGCCACTGTACCTGTATAGCAAGCCTCATTCTGTACTTACCACATGTTATGGTTTATACATTGTGTCAACTTGAGAAGTCTAGAAGCTTAATTAAGTAACTCAGCATCTCTACATCCTGGGGTGTAGAGCACAAGCAGTTACCTGTTCATTGTGTCAATTTGAGGTCAGAAGTTTAACTGAGAGACTCAGTAGGGAGCCAGGTTTCTTTCTTTTTCTTTTTTTATCTTTTTTTTTTTTTTTTTTTGGAGCCAGGTTTCTTACTTTGTAAATATCCTCATCCTGTGCAAAGGAAGGCAAGGATATTTGTGAAACTACACCCACCATGGAGGGAGGGGGTGGCCTGTGTACAATATAAGGGAGGAGAAGAGGCTTGTTCTTGCCCCTTTTTGCTCTGGCTGCTACCTTGAAGTGTTGCCCTAGTGCCATGCCACCCTGCCGTGGGGCCAGCTGATTATGGACTGAAACCTCCAGAAACTGTAAGATAAATAAACCTTTCCTTCTCTAATTTTGGGTGTCAGGTGTTTTGTCTCAGTAATGAGTGAAAAGTAACTAAGACACTGCATACCAGGCATACTGTTAAACTCATTACATAGATTATCAAGTGCCCACTTTTATTACTCCCATTTTATAGATGGAGAAACTTAAGTGCAGGGAAGAAAGCAACCTATGTCAGTTTCCTAGGGCTGCCATAATAAATGGCCACAAACTATGTGGCTCAACACATCAGAAATATATTCTGTCACAATTCAGAGGGCCAGAAATTTAAGTTGAGGTAATGGCAGGGTTGGTTTCTTCTAGGAGAACCACCGGAAGAGAGATCTATCTGTTCCATGCCTCTCCTAGCTTCTGGTGACTACCAGTAATCCTGGCCTTCCTTGGCTTGTCACTCCATCACTTCAATCTCTGACCCCATCATCACATGGCTTCTTACCCATGTGTGTCCACCCTTCTTATAAAGATTCTAGTCACTAGATTTAGGATCTGACCTAATCCAGTGTGACTTCATATTAACTAATTCCATCTGTAAGGACCCAATTCCAAGTAAGGTCACATTCTGAGCTCCCAGATGGACATGACTTTGTGGGGGACACTATCTTAGTACACTGATCGGAGTCACAGAGGTAGTGGCAGGGTTGGTTACACAGATGTAATGAATGGTGGAGCCAGGATTAGAATCTAAGCAGGAATCTATGCTCATCTTGCTCCATGCTACTTTCAGTATTCTAGGCTCCCTCCTAAAATTTAGATGTAACTAATTTCATCCTCACAACCAAGGCACAGAATAATTACAAGTTACTTAAGACTAAGATTGGTAACTGATAGATCGTAGCTTTGAACCCAAGGAGGCAGATCTCCAGGGTCTATGCTCTTAAACACTATGCTGAGCTGCCTTCTGTCTAGTGTCCTGTCATGACTATCCACTGAAAATTAAGGTAAAGAAGACATTTCTCCCTGCTGAAACAGGGAGAGGAAAGGTGCACTGTTGTGCTTATGACTTTTTTTGAGCTGTTATACTCTGAAAAGCGTCATTTTCCTGTTCTGTATGCGCCAAATTTATAAATTCCATGTTAATAGATCAAATATTTAATTTAGGCATAATGTTGATACTCTGTAGCTGCAAAATTGTGACAGCCTCTGTAAATTTCCACTGTACTAACAGCTTTCTGTGTTTCATGGAAATGGCCCACCATAAAAGCCACAAGGTAGCTTAAGACCTCCACCCAAGGTTATAGAAACGAACTATTCTCTTGATAAGCAATCTAAGTTACCCAAGTGTAACCCCTAACTGTTTTTCTGTAATTGACCCTTACCCCCTCCCTGTTTGCAGTTTTAAAGCTTGTCTGATCAGCACATTCCTTGGCTAACTTTGCTGAAAGAGACACCGCTGGGTACCAGCTTAAATAAAGCACTTAATCTGATTTTTGCCTCCAATTTTTATTAATAAATTTTGGGTACAACAGTTGGGGGCTTGTCTGGGATCCCCTTGGAGACCCCTCCTCATCATTTTTCAACTTTTGGGCACCTCAAGGTAAGTACTTTTCATTTTGGTGCACATCTGTTTGGGCAAACGGCTTCACGGCCCTTTGCAGTGGAGTGGGATGCCCTCCATTTTGGTTTCACTTTGGTCTGATCTAGAATCGGTGTTTTTTTGGTTTGGACACACTTGGCGTGTCCAATTGGTATTCCTCTGACTCTCTTGGTTCGGGCACACCCCATGTGCCCGGTTGGTTTCCTCTGGTTTGGTCACATATTGCATGTCCATTTTGAAAACCCCCTCTACCCCTTTTTCCTTCAGATCGGTCATAATTCTATGTGTCCATTTGGTTCTCCTTTTGGTCTCCCTGGTCCTAAACCTCCTTTATTCTTCCTAGGACACCGAAACTTGGACAGAAAATCTGGTGTTTGTGTTTGTGTCACGGGTCTTGTGGTTTTTGTTCTGTGTGTGTCAATTGTTGTTTGGAATTTGTCTGAAGCACACACCTGTTTGTCTCAGTCTGTTAATACCATGGGACAAGGATCCTCCGTTTCTTTGTCTCCCCTCGCCCTTGTCCTCAATCATTTTAAGGATTTCAGTTCACTGACCAAGCGATATGGCGAACCTGTTTTCCCAGGAAAACTCCGCACCTTCTGTGAACTCGAGTGGCCATCAGGAGTGCCAGACTGGCCATCTGAGGGCTCTTTTGATCTTGCTCTGGTAACTCGAGTCCACTTATCCTGATCAGATCGTCTATATACAGGTCTGGCTTGGTCTTGTTTATGACTCCCCTCCCTGGTTAAAAAGGTATCCTAGAGCAGTTTCCCAACAACCCAAAAACCCTCCTCTTCTGGCCCCACCCCAAGACTCGACCTCCGACCTCTTCCCTTAAGTCTCCTCCGACCCTTGTTTCCACACCGCCTGTTCTCCCTGCTTCCGAGGAGGAAGATGTCATTCTACCTCCTCCTCCTTACCGTCCGCCTGAACCAACTCCTTCTGCACCTGAGCAGGCTTCTCGCCCTCCCAGTCCTATGTGCACCAGGAACCACACCCAAACAGAGCCACCACCATCGCCAGACTCAACTAACATCAACTAACAAGTTTCGGGTCTTTTCCCTTTATGAGAGCTCCCCAACCCAGATAGAGGACAGCCAGCTCTGTTTACCTTTACCCTTTTTCCTCCTCAGATCTTTATAATTGGAAACAACAAAATCCACCTTTTTCTAAGGATCCGCAGGCTCTGATCTTGTTGATAAAAACCATTTTCTTTACCCATTGTCCCACCTGGGATGATTGCTAGCAGCTGCTGCAGACTCTCTTCACTGCAGAAGAACGAGAATGTATCTGAGTTCTTGGGCGAAAGGCAATGAGAGATCCAGACGGCGGCCCCTCATTGGCTCCCCAATGCCTAGAACTGATCTTCCTCCTCACGTGGACACCCTTGGGACCCAAATGAGGGTAGAGGTAAGGAGGCTCTCAAGCAGTATCGCCAGTTATTCCTAGAAGCCCTTAAAGAGGTAGCCCGAAAACCCACTAATCTGTCCAAAGTATCAGAGATAAAACAATTGGCAAATGAATCACCCGTGGGTTTTCTTGAGCGACTGCAGGAGGCCTATCGCATTTACACTCCCATTGATCCGAAGGCACCAGAAAATGCAAGGGTTATAAATATTGCCTTTGTGTCCCAGTCGGCTCCTGATATAAAGTGAAAATTACAAAAGTTAGAAGGATTTCAAGGGATGCCACTTAGTCAGTTGCTAGAGATAGCTCAAAAGGTGTTTGACAACCGAGAAGACCCAAAAGATCAAAGGCTCACCAAAGTTCTTGAACTCTTAGCTGACAAAGTCACTAAAAGTTCCACTGACCAAAGTGAAAGCAAAAAGGAACACCCTCCATTAGAAAAAAACCAATGTGCATATTGCAAAGAAATTGGCCATTGGCAAAAGGATTGTCCAAAACTCAAGGCGAAACTGGAAAAAGACGCCAAATCCCTCATGTCACAAAACTAAGGGAGTCAGGGCTCCACTGGGCCCTGGAGCCCCAGTTAATCCTAGATGTCGGGGGCCAACCTGTTAACTTCATGGTAGACTCTGGAGCCACCCATTCAGTTTTAACCAAGCCAATAGGAAAACCATTAGATTCAACCCTAAAAGTTCAGGGAGCAACAGGAGCCACAAAAAGTTTTCAAAAGTTCAGAGCTTATTTGTCTCGGCCTGGACATAAGGCCATTTCTCACGAATTCTTATGGGTCCCAGACTGCCCAGACTCTCTCTTGGGAAGAGACCTCTTACATAAACTAAAAGTCCATCTCAGCTTTGAGCAACCTTCTCCAGAGAATTCTAAATGATAAGCCTCCTCCTACTAAAGTCTGCTTAATAGTGCCACAAGGCAAAGAATATCTCCTGCAGCCAAGCCAAGATAATAATAATAACCAATTGACACATGATTTGCTGTCTACCTGGATGCAGGAGATACCGGGCATATGGGCTGAGACAAACCCCCCAGGATTAGCCAAAAACCAAGTTCCTCTGGTTGTCAAACTCTTGACTTGGGTCACACCAGTCAGGTTGTGACAATACCCAATCAGTTTGGCGCCTAGACAGGGGATTGCAAAACACATTCAAAGACTAAGAGATCACAACATTCTAAAGCCTTGTGTTTCTCCATGGAATACTCCACTGCTGCCTGTTCAAAAACCTGGAATGACGGACTACCAGCCAGTCCAAGATCTCTGAGAGGTAAATTAAACGGTTATAACCATTCACCCTACAGTGCCTAACCCCTATACTTTGCTGAGTCTCCTAGATCCCAAGCGGACCTGGTACTCGGTAGTAGACTTAAAAGATGCCTTCTTCACTTTGCCCATTGCCCTGGTAAGTCAACCTATCTTTGCTTTTGAATGGACTGATCCTGCCACAGGAATAACTGAACAATTGACTTGGACTCACCTCCCTCAAGGTTTTAAAAATGCCCCCATTCTTTTTGATGAGGCCTTAACCAGAGACCTTATAAATTTCCAAGAAGGACATACAGAGATAACTCTACTCCAATATGTCGATGATATCCTGGTCACTGCAGAGACATTTGACCAGTGTGTCACGGCTACTAGAGATCTCCTGACAGAACTTGACAAACTGGGATATAAGGTCTCAGCTAAAAAGGCCCAACTTTGTCCAAAACTTGTTACCTACCTGGGGTATCAGATATCTGAGGGAAAGCACACCTTATCCCAACAAAGAATACAAGCTGTTTTATAGATACCAGTTCTCCAGATTAAAAGGCAACTTCGGGAATTTCTGGGAATGACAGGATATTGCAGATTATGGATCCCACACTTTGCTGAAATTGCTCAGCCTCTCTATGACTCATTGCAGGGCACAACTCAAGCAGCCCTAGATTGGGGTGAGCCACAAGACACAGCATTCCAACAGTTAAAACAAGCATTCACAGAGGCCCCAGCCTTGGCTCTGCCTGACCTGCAAAAACCCTTTTCGTTCTACATAGATGAAAAGTGAGATATTGCAAAAGGGGTTCTCACTCAGTCTCTGGGGCCCTGGCAAAGGCCCGTCGCCTACTTGTCCAAAAAGCTTGATAACGTGGCAAGCGGATGGCCAACATGCCTCTGCATACTGGTGGCAGTTGCTTTATTGGTCAAAGAGGCCTTAAAATTGACCTTCGGACAAAATTTACAGTTCATAACTTCACATTCCATAGAAACTTTAATAAAGGCTCCCCCCGAGCGATGGATCTCAAATGCTCGTATCCTCCATTATCAAGCTCTGTTGCTCAACTCTGCTACCATCACCCTAAAGCACACAACAGCTTTAAATCCCACAACCCTGTTGCCAGATGGGGATCCCTCTCTCCCAGTTCATAACTGTCTAGAGACTATTGAGGCTCTAACCAGACCCGAATGACATCCCCATTCCCAGAGCCCTGACCTACTTCTCAGACGGCAACAGCTTCATTCACCAAGATGAGAGAGTCACAGGAGCAGCTGTCACCACCTCTGACCAGGTTGTGTGGGCTAAGGGTTTGGGCCCTGAGGTCTCAGCTCAACGAGCAGAACTGATTGCCTTGACAGAAGCCTTAAAATTGGCTGAAAATGCCGGGCGTGGTGGCGCACGCCTTTAATCCCAGCACTCGGGAGGCTGAGGTAGGCGGAGCGTTGTGAGTTCGAGGCGGGCTTGGGCTACAACACAAGCGCAAGGCAGGCCTGAGCTACATAGTGCGACCCTGCCTCAAAAAACCAGGGCCGGGAGTTTGGCTCAGCGACTTACGCGCCTGTCAGGCAGGTGCGAGGTTGTGAACTCGATCCCCGGTGCCACAAAAAAAAAAAAAAAAAAAAAAAAAAATTGGCTGAAAACAAAATTGTTAACATTTATACAGACAGCAGATATGCTTTTGCCACTGCTCATGTACATGGAGCAATCTACCAAGAAAGAGGACTTTTAACTGCTGCAGGCCATAAAATAAAAAATGCGCCTCAGATTCTTGATGATACTGGTGGCAATATGGTTACCAAAAAGGGTGTCAATCATCCACTGCAAGGCTCATCAAGTTGGAGATGACCCTATAACAAAGGGAAACAATCTAGCAGACTCTGCAGCCAAAGAGGCAGCCTTAAAATCAGTGGGGATAAGCTCCGAGTCTGAGATAGATTCCGAGCCTCTACTTCTCCTTGTCCCGCCCACTATATGAGAACCAATATATACCAGAAAAGACCTCCATTTAGCCTCCCAATTGCAGGCTAAACCAAATATTCCCGGAGGATGGTATCAACTGCCAGATAAGCGAGTGCTCCTTCCTGAGGCATTAAGCAAAGAGTTGGTCTCTCAAACTCATCAGGCCACTCATCTCGGAGGCTCAAAGCTTGCTGAGTTTTTCCGAGACCGGTTTTTCATCCCTCAACTGTCTAAGATCACCCAGTCTGTCAGTCTGAGATGTCCACAGTGCCAACTTGTCAATTCTAAGAGATCAAAACCGATGGAGACCTACAGATACAGAGGAACTGTGCCTGGCAAACACTGGGAAATTGATTTCACTGAAATGAAACCAGGACTGCAAGGTCACAAATACTTGTTGGTCCTAATAGACACTTTTACAGGCTGGGTTGAGGCATATCCCACCAAAAGCGAGTCAGCCTTAATAGTTGTCAAAAAGCTGCTTTATGAGATAATACCGCGATTTGGCTTGCCCCTGTCAATTGGATCCAACAGTGGCCCGGCTTTTATAGCCCAAATCACTCAAAAATTGTCTCAAGCTTTACAGATTGATTGGAAGCTACATTGTGCCTACTGGCCTCAAAGTTCAGGTCAAGTAGAACGAATGAACCAAACTTTAAAGCCTACTGTTACCAAAATGGCCTTAGAAACTGGCGAAAACTGGGTGAGTCTCCTTCATTTTGCCCTTCTGCATGCGCATTGCACCCCTTATATTTCTGGTATTACTCCTTTTGAGGCTCTTATTCCCAAACCCCCACCCCTTATTCCCAAAATCGCAGAGGAAAGACTAGCTGAGCTTGCTAATCAAGATCTCATTAAGTCCTTACAGGTTTTACAACCTGCTCTAGAATCCACCCATTGACTGTTCCATCAGCAATGGTCCCCAGTCAAGGACCAATCTGACGAGCAGCCCCTGGCAGCCGAGCCAGGCACTCAGGTGCTCATCAAGTGACACCATCGTGACTCAGTTGAGCCTCGCTGGGAAGGTCCATACACCGTGGTCCTCAGCACTCCAACAGCCATCAAAGTGGCAGGAAAGCTGACCTGGATTCACCATACCCATTTCAAGACCATCCCGAAAGACAACGAGCCGATGCCAGCTAAGTGGACTGTTCTCCCAACTGATTCTCCTTTAAAAATTAAGCTAAAATGTTCTACTTAATTGCTATGTTGATTCTTGTACTAAATGCTCAAGTAGGTTCTCGGGGGCCCTCCCATACTCCACATTATGGCACTTGGGTTTTGACTGATTACTTCACTGGGGTTGTCTTAGCCCAAAATGCTACTGTATATGGCACTCTTAGTTTAGACTTATGTACTCTGCTCCAACTGAGTCCATATCCATTGTCAGACGATTGATCAGTCAAACTCTCCCCCACCTATACAGAGTGCTTCATACTCCAAAACCAGTGCAAGAACTAGGAGTCTGGCGAACTACCTGGATAAATTTGTCTTTTAAGTTCCCACCCCAGGGGAAGATTGACTCACATCCCCAGGCAAAACAAAAGAAGTTAGTCTCTACCTTTTGGCCACAGTTCCAGGTATTCCAGCTGTCACCAAACCCCATAGCCTGACGATCTTTTGGGAGGGGGTCTTGTTCTTGAGGACAAATGTACCAGCCAATATGTTGTAACCTTTCTTGGTTTTGGAGTATGAGGCACTCTGTATAGGTGGGGGAGAGTTTGACTGAGCAGAGTACCTAAGTCTAAACTAAGAAATACATGCAACACTGCCATTCAGCCTGAATTTTTAAATCTTCCTGAGTTTGCAAGGAGGAAGGCCAGCACCTTTATACTGAATCTGTATACTCATGATTGGCTTTGCTATTTCAGGGGCTTGCGGGTCTTGGGTTCCCACTCCCGCACTGACTTTAACACATCAAACTTACAAGCAGTAGGCTGGCCAAAAGAGCCCTTGATTCTGAGTTAGGTCTCAAATATACTCACATATACTTTATAAAACACCATCTTAAATGTAATGACCAGCAGAAAATATGACAAGTGGCACAGACCTTGGTGCTTACTGTGACATGGTCTGTGGATGCAGGATCAGAATCTGAACTCTACATGATCAATGTAATCACTATGTACTGGAAACTTGTACTAATAACAGAAGAAGCACCTTATGATGCTTATTAGAGCACATTAGGAATTATTAGTCTTTATTAGAAACAAGGAGATTCACCAGCAATTCAGACTCTCAACCCTCCTCTTCTCCCTACTGAAACAGAACCTGCATTTTTAAAAAGATCCTGAGTGACTGAAACACACATAAAAAGAAGTACTGACATAGAACCTGAGGCCTCTCATCCCTCAAGCTTTTCAAATCCCGGAGAGCACTTTAGTTTTCTGGAATATGCGCCCCAACTGGATGACTTAGATCAATTCCTACTGGAGTCTACTGTACAATTACAAAAAGGAGAGCACAGGATTACTGTGAGTTTCAGATGAGCTCACAGATCAGTTCACTAGTTGTTTACCGTGATGGGCCAGCAGAGGCTGCTGAGGTGGTGGGGAACAGAACAGGAAGATGATGTCTGGGCATTGGGAAAACATGCTGTACATGCTGGTTGGCGTTGTGTGCCTATCGTGGTTATCATATTCATTTGCTTCCTCTTTATGCATTAATTTACTGTGTCCAGCCATTCATTGAAACCTGATGCACTTGCACTGTGTTAAGAATTGCACTGTGAGTTGGACACCAGAGGGGCAGAAGTAAAGGAGCCACCATCTTGCTCTCAAGGAGCTTTCAGTTTACCAAGAGATGGAGATGACAGCAGATGGTTCCAGTTAGAATACAGTGTGGCTGGCCCTCAGATGGCAACACAGGGGTTCTGCAGGAGAACAGACGAGACACTAAGGAGCTTGGCTGTAAAGGATAATCATAAGCTCATGGTCTGAAAAGGGGCAGAAGAGTGCTCCAGGCAGAAGGAACAGCAAAAAGGTGTGAAGACACAGCACACTGTGCCAGGACAGGAAGGTAGGCAGAAGTTAGGGAGGGGCGTAGAGATCATTTCAGGGAAGTAGCTTGGGGCCAGATCTTGTTCGAGGCTAAGAAATCTGGTCTCTATCTGGTAGAAAATGGGGAGTCCCTGACAGAGAGGATTAACACAGTCATAGCTCTGCTCCACAAAGATCTTTTACTAGCAGCATGTGGAAGATTTTGAAAAGGCTCTGACACTTCCCAGATGACAAAGTCTTCAGCTGGAAAGGTGGATGCATGGATAGAAATTGATATAAGACATTCAGCAAGGTAGAACTGATAACCCTAGGTGATCACATGATGGGGGAGGAGAAGAAGAGGCTGTGGACTCAGTGCCTGGGTGGATGGTGTCGTTGCTAACCAAGATGAGAACAGGAAGAGGACTGGGAGAAGAGCCTGATCCTGGGCCTGATGGGTTTAAGCACCTTTGGGGAATCCTTTGGTT
Source organism: Dasyprocta punctata (assembly GCA_004363535.1). Classification (NCBI taxonomy): domain Eukaryota; kingdom Metazoa; phylum Chordata; class Mammalia; order Rodentia; family Dasyproctidae; genus Dasyprocta; species Dasyprocta punctata. The sequence continues at coordinate 22,207 of RJWM01000810.1, read as the reverse complement.
TTGTTCAATAGGTGGGAGTCACAGATGCTAGGAGCTGTGAAGAACAGTCAGGTTGGACACAAGAACTTGAGAGATGAGGAGTAGTTGGAGGCACTGGAGCAACTGAAGTTGTGGGTGGGAGGAAAATAGGATTAGAAGTGGCGCCAGCATTGAAGGGTTTGGTAGAAAAATGAGTCCAGGAAGAAAGCTGAGTGAGGTGAAAAGGCATTTCTGTTTCCCTGGGTTCCTCTGGCCATGCGAACAAATGTCCACTAGTCACAGATAACTACCCACCATAGACATGTCTAGGGACAGCTTGGGGGCATCACTCCATTAGCCCCAGAGCAAGGAGTGGCTAGGGCTGGGGACAGAGGTAATGCTTGTCTTCTTCTCCCTCCCTTGTTCCTCTTGGGGCCAGGTAATGTCAAGCTCTTATGCAAAATTATAATATAAGAGAAAAATGCTTGAGTTTGTTTAGCTTTTCAGATCAGACAAGGACCTAACCCCTCCTAATGCCAAGAATCCTTCCAGACTGTGTCCTGGGTTGACTCCAATGAGCTCATTCTTTCATTATCATTAAGAGCAAAGCAAGTCAGGTTCTATCATAATTAACCAAGGAGATTTCACCAAACAAAAGAAAAGGGAGGAAATGGCCCCAGATCTGTGTTAAATCATATTATGCCATAGAAGCAGGACTGTCCTGTGGCTTTCAACTGATGATGGGTCTTAGCACCCAAATAATTGATCTATCTGTTGTTCTGGCCTAAAGGGAAAGTGAACTGGCCTCTCTAGAAGTGTTGGCAGCCGGACTGGTCTATTAGTAAGACCGAAAAAACAAAACATTGACTGGAAAAGGCCATTACGCCTGGGCTCGGGAGAAGTCATCAATAGATGATGTCACTTTAGAAATAACAAGCCAAGGTCATGAGGCCCCTGGCCAGGATCAAACACCCTTCATAGACCAACACTGCCCTCTTTCATATATACTGAAGTCTGCCTGGGGACACAGAGACACAGGCCAGGCCCTGTTTCTTTTTGCTCAGCTTGGTTCAAAGGGATGAAGGCCACCTTCAGAGCTTGTGACTTTTGGCAGGTCATTAAGGAAGGCAATTCTTCCTGCCAAGGTCACACCCCTGAAACTGTTTTCTAATGTTCTTGGCCTCTACTAGGTTCTTGTCTACCTTTTATCACACTCCTCATTCCCAAAGCACTTGCCTCCTCTCTGTGCCCTGTCCCTCTTCCCTCTCCCTTCCTTTCTTTCTTTTTCTTTTTGGTATCAGGGATCAAACTCACGACCTCATGATTGCCAGGCAGGTGCTTATGGCAGTGAACTAAATCCTTGGCCCTCCCTTCCTTTCTTATCTAAGTTTTTGGAAAGAGTTAAGAGCCATTTCAGCTCCCAAGAGCTCCTGCCCTGTCCCTTACTAACACTAATGATACTGCTCCAAGGTACTGGGCTCTGGACTGAGGGCTTTCCCAGAATGGTCTCACTTAATTCCTACGGCTGACCATTGGAAGTGGGTGCTATTGTTAGCCCCATTGTAAAGAGGAGGAAACTGAGATTTAGAGACTGTGTCACTGGCAGATCCTATTTTTAAATCCTCTGCCATGCCCTGGCAAAAGTCTCCCATACCCTCTGCCAATTCTTATGCCCCCTTCCCAGTTCTTGCCACCCTTTTTCCTGCAGCAACTGTCACTGCCCACTTCTTTCCTTCTTGGTTCCTGGGAATCCACTTTCTCCCACTCTTTCCCCATCCCTTCTTCGTGGGTGGATGCCCCAAATTACACCCCTGGCATGTTTTTTTTCTACATGCCAGGTCTAATAAGGAAGCCTCTGATTTCAGCTCCACTAAAGATCATCTTGTCCATCCCCTCCTTCCTCAAGGTCACTCTGGGTGGGCAGCAGAGCCAGGGTCCCAACAACCAGGCCAGCGTACCTTCTATTACTCAGAGATGCCACTACCCACTCCGTTTTCTGTTTTTGCTGAGCTGCAGGAAATTACCCTGCCCAGGAGTAGGGAGAAGGTGCAAGACTCTGATAAGGTGGGGCGGAGGCTATTTTTAGAGGACACTGGCTTTCCACTTAGATGGGGGAGGAATCCAATGGCTGGTGACTAAACCAGGGGTTTGTAAGACAGCTCTTTAGAGAAAATACACCAAAGAGACATGGTTCCTTGTTTTCACTCTGCCTGTCTGTTGTGTGGCTTGAATTGAGGGGAATCTTTGGCGTCATTAGTTCTTTTATGTGTGTGGTTTTGAGATGGTTTTAGAGAAAACACGTAAAAGGAGTAGAAACAGAAATGAAACTACGATGAGGGCGCTATTGCAAAGGAAAGTCCTGGACAGCAGCAGACCATCCAAGGGGGTGTCGGTGGGTTGCTCAGAGAGCCCCAAAACCTGCCTTACAGAGGGAAGGGCCAGAGAAAAATGGGAAAGGTTGTGGAGCCTGCAGACCTAGTGTCCAGCTAGTGACCTTGAGCAAGGGGCTCTAAGGTCCTTCATGGATAACAAGATGGTGCTCACGTGGGCAGACAGATGGGATCCTCTGGGTGCTCAGAGCCCAGCGTCTGCGTTCAGTCTGGCTCTTCTATTCCGACATGGGCCAGGTGGCCTTCAAGGGTCTCAGACGGAGGGTTAGAGCAAGCACTGCAGTGAGGGTCGGTAATGGCAGGGGTAGGTGGGGATGGAGGACAGCCATACTGGAGGGGAAACTGAGCCTAGGAAGCTTTGGTCTGGAACCCCTGGTCCTGCCTGTTTATAGGATCTCAAGCTGTACGGGTCACTTGTTTGACTAAAGCAAAGCTGGTTACCAAGCAAAGATGCCCCTGAGCACCTTAGGGAGGCCCTTTCTGAGAGTGTGCAGGCCGTCCTATTCCGAGGGCCGTAGTGGGTCCCAGGATAGATCCAAGGTGGCAAAGCCGGGGAAGTCTCAGACTTCTGCCACCGCTCTGGCTGTGCACTGCGAGTCCCAACCCGGAGCCGAGGAACAGCGCGAGCCCCTCTGCTCCCACTGCCCGGGTCCCTAGCTCCTTCCTAGGAACCCAACCTTGTCTTACAAATAGGGAGACCGAGGTCCCGAGAAGGGTGGGGGTTTTCCAAGGCCATGTCCTGCGAGCTGACTACAGCGAGGCGTTTCCTGCCTCCAGGCTCTGATTCGCTCCACCCGGCTGCATTCGCGCGTGCAGTGGTGCTTTAAATCCCGTTATCTCCAGCAGTTGGGAAACTTTTCTTGTCCCCGCTCGGCGCGGCGCGAACCCGGACTCCGCATCCCGCCAGCACCCACGTCCCCCGCTCCCGCGCCCTGGCTCTCCGCAGGCGGAGGAGGCCGCGCTCGGATGCCCGGCGTGGGCGCCACCTGTACCCAGCCGAGCGCCCGCGGTCCCCCTGCGCTGACAGCGTGACGCGAAGGTGCTAGCGGAGGGCGCCCTGGCCGTGGCGCGGGGCGGAGGGAACGGAAGCGCCCCGGAGCAGAGCGTGGGGCTCCGCACCCCCGACACGGGCTCCCCAGCCCGGAGGCAACCCGAGGCGGCAGCTATTTATAGAGGGAGCCACGCTCAGTCCCTCTTGGCGGCGGCGGCAGCGACAGCTGAATATTTTGCCCAGATATGGCTGGGGCCCAAGCGCGGGGGCAGGGAGCCCCGGGAGCCCGAGGGGGACCCCAGGAGGGTGAAGAGCTTACCAGGACGCAGAGCGGGGGCCGGCGTGGGTGGCGGCGGGGAGAGCGCGGATGAAGGCGAGTGAGCGGAGCGCGGGGCTGGATGAGCTCCCGGGCGGCCCCGGCGGGCGGGCGCTGTGGGCTGCGGGGGGTGGGAGCCAGGGGCGGGCCGGCTCCGCGCTGTCACCGCGCCCCGCCCCGCCCGCCGCCCTCTCCCTCCACCCTCCCTGTCCGCTTGGGGGCGCCGAGGCTCAGCGCGCGGTCCGCGGCCTGGGGGCGACATCCCTGCCCTAGGTGAAGGTGCGTCACCCGCTGACTGGGTCTGTTTATCTACTAGTTGCAGAAAGACTTTGAGCGATATAGAGTTAGTTCTCTGGAAAAAGCGGGCAGATTTTTATTCCTGTAGGGCCTAGAATTTTTCGGAGGTCCCCAGTAGTGACGGAGTAAAGCCGGCCAAGGGGCTGCTACACGTCTGCCTCCTTTGAAGCAGCCCGGCGAGGTCTGGTATGAGCCCAAGCTTTAATAGTGTAACATCACTTGGTCAACACGTAATTCCAACAGAGTCAAATGCATTTTCTCTACGCCATACTGAGATAATGGAGTGTCCAAAATAAGGACTTGAAATCACCACAACAAAAAAGTTCCGCTTTCTTAAAAGGCTGTTTCCCAAAACAAATCACTTAAACAGCAGTTTTAAGTGTTTTAATAAATGGCACATGCAAAGGAAATTTGTAGGGCCATAGGAAAATGTCTCAATCTGGAGTCATATGGGAAAGTTTTGAATAGGAAAGACCCTAATAAAAATCTACTCTTAACCCTGGTACAGTATGTAAGTGAGAGACAATCATTTTAAAATCATTTTTTTCACAAAGATGTGTTTCTACAAGAGTGGCACTTTTTTCAAGAGGCATATACCTTTGTTGTTGTTGTTTGAGACAGGGTTTCACTATGAAGTTCAGGTTGGCCTTGAACTCACTGTGGAGGCCAGGCTGGCCTCAAACTTGTGGCAATCCCCCTGCCTCAGCCTCCTTAGTGCTGGGATTACAGGTGTGCACCACCAGGCCCAGCTTGGCCATAAATTTTTCAGTAAAAGTCGTGATTTAATATTTAAGATTATTTTATAACACTTCTGTTATGGTCTCAAACATGTAAGTGCAAATGTTTTAAGCTTCCTGAATTTTGACAGTGTGATCATCTGTGCGAATCAACTGTTAGTCAGGAAAAGGTCAGCAGTTCAGAAGCCAACCTGTGTTTCCTAGGTCACAACTCCCTCCCACCGATGCTTTCTGGACCCTTTTGGTAATCACGTCCTTGCTTTATTGTGCTTCTGAGTTTGTCTTCATTTGCTCAGCTCTATGTTATGAGATTATATGTGATACTTTATGCACCTGTAATGTTTCCATCCTATACACAATTTTTAAAAATCCATTTTACTATTAGTGGACACTCAAGTTGCTTATTACAAATGGTGTTGCTGTGAATATTCTCTTCCAGTGTCCTCCAAGTGCACACACTCATGGTGAATGCCTGCCACTTCCTCCAGAGACTTTGTACAATACTATTTTACACAGCAGTTTCACATCTTTATCACCACTTGGAATTAACAAGAATTGAAACAATGTAGCCATTTTGGTACATGAGCATGGTATCACACTGGACTTCCAAATGGTATAGACTACTGGTACATTTATGTTTATTTGGCCAGTTAGAGTTCCTCTTTTGTGAAGAGGTTGTTCAAATTATTGTCTGTCTTTCTTTTTTCTGAATAGTCTTTTGTTTATATTTAATACAGTGGTGGCTCAGTTCACAAACTTTCCACAGTTCTGATTGCAGACTGAAATGGATGAGAACCAAGTCAGATTTTCCCATAAGGTCAGTATTGAAACTAACCATTAAATTTGATTCTCTTCTTGCCAAACTGTTTGCAACCAGAATCTTGAAAAGAATTAAGTTTGTAAACCAACACGCCACTATATATATCTCAACTACAACCTTTAACTTTGTGCTTTGCCTTTCCTTCTTAATGTCTTTTGATGAACTGGAGTTTTAGTTTTAACAGTCTACCAATCTTTTTCTTTATCAATAGTACTTTGTGTGTCTTGTTTCCTATCCTTGTGTTATAAAGGTGTTTTCCTGTATTCTCTTCTGACCTTTCTTTTCATATTGAGGTTTCCAATCCACCTAGGACTGATTTGGGAATATGGGATGAAGTAGAGGCTGAGTTCATTTGTTTGCCAAACTGCCCCAGCACCAGATTAATTTTAGTTATATCAACAGCTATAATTTTAAAAGTAGAAGCATTTTTAGTAAATGAAACAAAACCATTTTATTTTGTACATAATTTGAGGATTTTTGCCTTTGCTGTTGTTAGGGAAAGAGGCTATTATAAAAAACATATTTTATTTGACACAAACATATACAGGTCAGAATCTTTATTTCATCATGATTGTTTAAATCACTGGCATAGGTATTCTTGAGTTTTCAGTTTAAATATATTAAATATAAATTTTTAAAAGTTAGTGATAATTTCTATATGTGTAAGATGAAAAATTTAAAACATCTGGTCTTTTTCCTTTTATTTTCACAAATGAAAACAAGTAACTTTAAGCTCATCTGCAGCCTGGCTTTCTCCCCTGAAATATACTCCATATTTCTAATAGTTTATGTGTATCTTCACATGAAGGTTTATTAGCTCCAGTTTAGTGTGTTCAAAATCATAGTTTTTTTTTGGTACTGGAAATTGAACTCAGGACCTCATGCCTGACGCTGCACCGCTGAGTTATATCCAGTGTCCCAAAATCAAATTTTGAAACTTCCTCTCAAACTGGGTAAGGAGCATCAGACTAGACCTTCAGACTTGACTTCACTCCCCTTTTATGTATCTATATCTATCTCCACATTCACCTTGTTACCCAGAAAACAATATTGGCTGGAGCATCAACAGCATGCAAACTGTCAACCAGTGCAAATCAAGGCTCACCTGCCTGCTTCTATCGAAACTGGTTTCATTTACCAATATATTACAGATGACTAAGACTTGTCATTCTTCAAGGGCTCATAATCTAGTTAGTGTGGTTGCCACAGACTACTAATTGTGTACGAAGTTCAGTGAGACATGGCAACAGGAGGGGCATAGTCAACATTAAAATGGAGTAGAAAGGGGCACCAGAGAAAGCTTCACGGTCAGCCCACAAGGTCAGACAGGATGCTGACAAAAGATGGTGGGAAGAATGAGCTGCAGGCTGCCTGATGGGCTGGAGTAAGCACAATCATAAGGGCAGCAAGTCTTGTTTTAGGGTGTCAGTAGTCCTGGATGAATACATATGGGGGCGGGTAAGATAAAGGTCCAGGGTGGCTGCATCAGGATGTGGTGGACAGTGTTGGATAGGAAGACTATAGACAACCTGGCTCTTGGGACTGGACACTCTCGGCAAGATTGGGAATGAGGGGCATGGTGGTTTTCCTGGCCTGCTCCTGTGGTAATGCTAGTGTGCTATAGACTCAGGGTAAGTCTTACCATGCTTTGGGGATTACTTGCTTTCAGAAATAACCACCATACCAGGGTACAGTTAAGTCATTAAATTCTCAGTTTAACTGGAAAACAACCCAGCATGGTGAGGAACATCAATGGAGAAGGCAACTTTCATTTTAAGATCATAATGCCTACAAATGCCAAAGTAGACAGTTTTTATATTGATAAACTTTTTTATTCTAATATTATAGAATTATTCAAGTGCAATTTTCTTTGAAAAGTCAACTCTGTCAAAACAAAACCTATTAATTATTTCTCATTAAACACTGGCATATTCTTTTCAATCTCCCACAACAGTCAGAGCCATGTAGCAGAAATAAGATGTTTTTAAAGCCTTCTATGTTTTGTTATTGCTAAAAAATTTTCAATTAGTTGTCAAGGTCTCAGAAGCAGTAATTAATTAACTTTTGAAGACTCTACTGGATACTGTGACATGAAATCATGAATCCAGGTATCAGTGTCTGGCAGCGATGTGTCCACTAGATAGACGACTACTTTTCGGTCCCAAGGGTTAGGATTTTCAATAACTTCTTGTACCAGTGCCACCAGAGGTTTCTTCTCCACGTGATTTCGAAACACCATGGAAGCTTCTTCAGACCACTGGCTGCACTTCACTCCTTGGAGAAAGACAGAGAGTGAGACGCCTTTCTTGGATCAGTTTAGTGGAAAACTACTAATCAATTCTAAAGTAGCATATGCATCCCAGATTAGAACTGTCTAAGGTGGAAAACAGCTGCTTAACAATCACATAGCTGACCAGACTGTAGTTTCTCTACTCTGAGTGCAGTCACTTCTCCATGCGTTTACTTACCAACACAGGTTTCATTTGAATGTTGGGTCAGGGAGGATCCAACCAGAAGACAACTAGCCTGCCTTCCTGGTGAGTGGTGCAACCAGTGCAGACTCCAGGAAGAGAAAGATCTGTGCATTCCGAGGGCTGAGAATCAAGACCCTCTCTCCCCACATAAGCAACCTGTTGGTTCAGCGGACTGGCTAAGTTGATAGCAACTAACGTATATAAAGCAACTAAAAGCTTGTATTGTTTGGTTGATTTTGCAGGCCTGGGGCCAGCAGTCTGAGCATCTCTTGGGAGGATGACACTATGCAATGTAGCAAATATGGGGGATTCCCTTCTGTCTGAGGCCCAATATTGTTCTCATTATTTTGCTTTATTCTGATCAGCTTTTTTTTTTTTGCTTTATTTCATATTCTGTTTTGATTGGTTTTATTGTGTTTTGTTTTTGGTTTGATTTTACTATACCTGATGGAATGGTCAACTATTGTGAAGATAACAAGATATACTACCGTAGCTATTGTTTTTCTAGTATCTTGCTTTGAAGTTCTATACCAGTTCTACTGCTTTGTTTTAATTGACTTCTGTTATGTTTTTGTTGGATTTTACTATCTTTAAGATAAAATAAAAAAAACAAAAAAAAGTTTCATTTGAGATTTGTATTAGCAAATGAGGTAATAATGACTACTCATATTTCCTACACTTAAGGTAGTCATAAATTTCACAAATCATTGCGAAAAAAAATCAGTAATATTGCTGACATTTTTCTTAAAGTTTTTTTTTTTCCCTGATGGGCCAAATACAGTTTAAAAAAGAATTGCTATATGATCTATTTAGAGTGCCATTTTAAAGAAAGTATATAGAGTGTCATGGAAGGGGCACTGCATTCAAAGCCAGGAGACTTAGTTACTATTCTCTTCCCAGCTCTTTCTTTGCCAGGTGGTGTGATCTTGGGCGTATCAGCTGATCTCCTGGTCCTCGTTTTTCCTATCACTGAAGCAATTCGCTGGACCAGATGAATTTTTTTTTCTTTTTTTTTTTGTACTGGGGATTGAACTCACAACCTCATGCTTGTATGCCGCTGAGCTAAATCCCTGGCTGGACCAGATGAATTTTAAGCTTCATGCATCTCTAAATTCCTATGATTTTTGAACTTGAGAAGCCAATTTAGAGAATTCTAAATGTGAACTTAAAACAAAATTGAGGTAAAGATATTTTACTAAGTCCACATAGACTAGATTAGAGAAACTATCAGTTATGCCAAGGGAATGAAGATCTGGGAGTCTTAGACATAGTTTTAGAAGATTTGCCATCTACAGAGCAAGAGGGGTAAAATCTTCAATTACTAAGAATTTCTCACAAAAGAAGCCTAAATGTCTCATTTTATCTGCAGTAGCCCTGACAATTTTTAAGTCATATTTAATAAGTAATATGACAGCCCCTATAGAACCTAATCAGCAAGGTGAGAGATGACCCACAGTAGCTCCAGTACATCCATGATTCCTGGCATCAAATGTAAAGCCACACTGCACAGCTATGAAGGATGTCCATGTAAAAGTCACAGGCAAAGAGGCAGCAACTCAACCACTGGGAACCTTGGGAGTGACTCCATCTATGAGTGCATAAAGGTTCATCACAAGGACCCTGATGAATCCTTACAGTATTCTGATTTATACACTGAGGACATATTGTGGATTTAGCTTCAACGGAGTTGGATGTAACTTAGCTTCCATGGAGTTCTTATACTCTAGGGATATTCATAAATTTCCTGGGGCTTGGCTGGATGAGAACCAAGTCTATCAAAGTGATGACAACAGATAACTCCCATGAAACTCCCTGCGTAAGCACTCCTCTGTCTAGTGAATGGCTATGTTGGAGGAAGAGAGAAACATTCTGTGTCATATATATTCTTAAATACTTCTTCTCCTAGTAATCTGATGCCAGAGAAGCTCTGTAACTGACATGTAAGTTGGTGGAAAGGTGTGGCAAAAGAGAGCCTTGAAAGGGAACTAAGCCAAGATGAGACTCACCAGCAAGACTGCATTTCCAGACATAGGTGTACAACGAAACAGGCATACATTTGTGCTACCTGCTTAGTCTACAAAGGGATTTCATATTCATTCTCTCATCTGGTCCACCTACTAGTTCAGAGACATAAAAGGGACAGGGATTGACTGGCTATTTTATAAATAATTAAGGGTATGAGTGAGAAGGAAGAGAAATGAATCCATATCTCCTGACTTCGAAACTAGTCTTTTCAGTCTGAGAAGGTAGCATACAATGAAGAAAAGGGGTGTAGTGGAGAAGCAGATTGCTGGAGTTGAGGCTGTGGGGTCTTGGGCAGCATACTTAACTTCTTTGAGTTTCTGTTTCTTGATCTCCATAAGAGTAATAGTGTCTGGTACCTAAGCCTGCCAGCAGGGGAGAACTCAGTGCAGTGAAGTGGCCACTAGAATTTAAGGAGGTAAGAAGTTGTCATTCCACCCTATCAACAAATAAAAAGCTGGCAAAGTGAAAAGTGAGGTTACAGGGCAATGTTCTACCTCAAAACTGGAGGACACAAAGGCAGATACAGTAGGTTGCAACTTACTAGAACAGAAATCAATGACCAGAAACCTCAGAGGAGTGCAGAAGTATGAAAACCTGGAGTATAACTGACAAATTGCTGGAGCATCACATGGACAAGTTGAGTGTTAAAAGTTCTAGCAGGACCCAGTTATGCTCCCCCTCCTTCCAAGAGCACTACCTCCAGGTCCTCACAATGACAGTCAGAGAAAAATCCTCCATGCTTCCAGCAAGGGGCAGGAAAGGAACACCATGAAATGTGCCAGAGCTCTTTGTTAAGGAGCCCTGCCCTCAAGAGAAAGGATTCCAACAAACCTGGTGTTGTGGATAAGGTTGTGGGTAAGGTCCTGTGTCTCCCCGCTTCCCCCGCCAATGTCTCATGTAATTATGGCCGGGGCTGAGTATGGCATTTGTGACTGGTTTGTTGTCTGGCATTGGGATTGGTGATGTGAACGTTGCACCCACCCAGGGGTGGAGGCGACATACAGTGTAAGAGCAGGAGGAAGGCGCGCCTTTGTTCTCCCTCTCTTGCTGGTTCGCCTTACTGTTTGGTGGCCACCACGAATGGAGGCCCACCACGCCATGCTGCCTTGGAGCCAACTAAGTATGGACTGAAACGCCCAAGAACTATAAGAAATTAACATTTTCTTCCCTAATTTTGGGCATCAAGTATTTTGTCTCAGCAATGAGTAAAAAGTAATTAAGACACCGGCCTGCTGGGGCTTCATCAGAGGCTCACTGACCTGGTGAAGGAAAATGACAAACTCCACTCTCCTCTAGCCATCTCACTCCACTCAAAGATGGACCCTGAGAAGTGCGAGTGAAGTCCACAACACAGGGGTAGAGGCTGGCGGAAAACTCAGACCTCACAGTGGGATTACAGAGCCCCTCCCCACACCCACCTTGCCACTGCATTTCTAAAGGCCTTTCTGTGGGATACAACCTCCCAACCTGTACATCACATGCACCCTTCAGCAAAATACGGCAGATGGTAATAAAGGGAAAAAGCACAGTTTGAAGCACCTGAACAAGCATCATGATCAGAGTCAGATATGGCAGGAATGTTGGAATGATCAGACCAGGAATTTAAAGCAAATATGATTAATACGTTAAGGACTTTAATGGATGAAGTAGACAACATGTAGGGGTACAGGAGTAACCCACTAATGCAGCACTTTGTTAACATGTTAGAGAACCTAGGTTCAATCCCTAGCCCCACCAAAAAAAGAAAATATGGATAATGTAAACAGAAAGATGGACATTTTTTTTCAGTACTGGGAATTGAACCCAGGGCGTTCAACCTGAGCTACAGCCCTAGTCCTTTTTTATTTTGAGTTCCTAAATTACTCAGGCTAGATTCAAACTTGTGATCCTCCTGTTTCAGCCTCCCAGAGTACTGATATTACAAGGTGTGTACCACCACTCCCACCTAGAGATGGATGTTTTATGTACAAATAATAATAAAAAAAAAGAAATATTAGAAAGCAAAAACACTGCAATAGAAAAGAATGCCTGGGTGGGCAATGAAAAGCCTCTGATCTTGAGGATATGACAACAAAAATTTCTAAAACTAAAAAGCAAAGAACAAAAATACTGAAAAAGGAAAAGCAATACAATATCTAAGAATTGGAGACAACAACAAAAGGTATAAAGATATGTTTAAGGGGAAAACCAGGAGAAGAAAGAAAAACAACACTGGAAACAATAGTAACAGAATTTTTTCCAGTTAGTGTCAGATCTAGGAAGCTTAGAGAATGCCAAGCAGGATTAATGCCCCCACTACATCTACGTATATCACGTTCAAACACTAGAAAACCAAAGATAAACAATAATCTTGAAAGAAGCCAGAGGAGAAAACCACTTCACATATAGAGGAACAAAGATAAGAATTATGCCCAACTTGTCAGAAACTATTCAAGCAATGAGTGGAGCGTTGAGAGGGAAAACCCCACCAACTCGAATTCTGGGCCTTGTAAAGTATTCTTCAAAAGTAAAGGAGAGGGGCTGAAGGTGTAGCTCAGTAGAGCAGCACTGTCTTAGCATGTTCAAGGCCCTAGGATCATCCCCAGTACTCGGGGTGGGAAGAGGGGTGCACATTGAGACTCAGACAAACAGAAATGAGAAGAGTTTGTTAGCTTTGGGAGAAATGTCAAAAGACGTTCTTCAGAGGAAAAAAAAAATGAAACCTGAATCTCTGTAAAAAAGGAAAGCATCAGAGAATGAACATAAAATTTTATTTTTCTTATTCTTCACCGATCTAATAGATAACTTCAAAATAATAGCAACAATATATTTGATACATAAGTTGAATGAACTTCTGCAAAAATACAAAGGACAAGAGGGAGGAATTACTTTGTTGTTCATACACTACCTGTGAAACAGTATAGTATTATTTAAAAGTGGACTTGGATTAATTATAAATGTATACTGCAAACTCTTGAGCAACCACTAAAAAATGGTAAGAAAAAAAAAAACAGAAACATGAGCACTGGGCATGGTGGCCCATGCCTGTAATCCCAGCATTTGGGAAGCTGAGGCAGGAGGAGTATTGTGAGTTCAAGGTTAGCCTGAATTGCATAGCGAGACTCTCTCTCAAAAAAGACGAAAAAAAAAAAAAAAAAAAAAGAAGAATGGACTCATAAAATGCTCAAAACCACAAGTAGTAGAAGAGCACAAAAAACAAAAACAAGAATAAACAAAGCCAGGTGTTGTAGAGCATGCCTGTAATCCCAGCACTCTGAGAGACAGAGGCAGGAGGATCACAAGTTCAAATCCAGCCTGGGTAACTTAGTGACTTGGATCCCACCTCAAAACAAAAAAATTTTTGAAATATTTTAAAAAGCGCTGGGGATGTAGTTCAGTGTGCAGGCTCTAGATTTGATCCCCAGTGTGTGTGTGTAGGGTGAGAATAAGGACAACAAATAGAAAATGGTAATAAATATGGTAGAAATTAATCTATATTGATAACCAAAGCTCACCAGTTTTGATATGCCAGTTAAAGGACAGATATTGTCAGAATTGAACAAAAAACAAGACCCAATTATGTTACTAGCAAGAAATCCACTTTAAATATAAAGACACATACAGAGAAAAGCAAAAGGGTAGAGAAAGATACATCATGCTAACACTAATCAAAAGACAGCAGGTGTAGGTATATTAATTTCAGACAGAGCAGGGATACAGAAGTCATCACCTAATGGTAAAGAGTTCAGTTCTCCAAGAAGATATTGTTACAGGCAGCTGAGTTAGACAGAAATATTATAGGCAGTCAGACAGGACTAGGCCCTCAAGAAAACTGGCACAGAGAACCAGAGGTCTTGGTGACCTTGGAGGAGACCCACACCTCTTGCTGCAGGCCAGATATCAAGACAAAAGGCAAAACAAATACACCCATATGCTAAGGATTGATATTCTAAATAATTCTATATCATCCTGAGGAAGTCAGAAATCAACATCGCACCCTTTTACAGGAAGAGTCATTATCGTTAAGCATCCCTCGCTTACTACATGACTGGCCTCCCCATTTGTCCTTGATTTAATCAATTTTACCTGAGCAACTGATCTTATTGGTTAACCATGGTTATGTCCCACCTTATGCCCGTCTGCCTTGCGAGTTCTCAGTTTTTCCCCATCATGGTTTTATGCTATAAAAGTCCCTAAATATGACAGAATCTTTGGCAACCCACTCGGGCCCCCCTCTGTTCCTCAGACAGAAGCTTTCTTTCTCTCAATAAATATATTCTGCTCTTACCCTCCGTTGTTCCTAAAACCCATTCTTCGATTTTTAGAGAACACGAACTCGCTCAGGACATATAGTAGGTTGAGAGTTTCATTCCCCCATATCATTTGGAGGTCTGGGATCATTTCTCCTAAATCATTTGGAGGCCCCAGCAAGATCGTTTCCCCAAATCAATATAATAATACTTAATGTGTGAGCACCTAACATCAGAGTGTCAAAATATGTAAGGCAAAATAGGAGAAACAAGTGAATCCACTATCATATTTAGACCTTAACACCCTTATATCAGAAATAAACAGACCCAGCCTGGCGTGGTGGCGCACGCCTTTAATCCCAGCACTCAGGAGGCTGAGGTAGGAGGAGCGTTGTGAGTTCGAGGACAGCCTGGGATACAACGCGTGTGCAAGGTCAGTCTGAACTACATAGTGCGATCCTGCCTCAAAAAAACTAGGGCTGGGAGTTTGGCTCAGTGGCTTAAGCGCCTGTCTGGCAGGCACGAGGTTGTGAGTTTGATCCCCCGTGTCGCAAAAAAAAAAACCAAAAAAACAAAAACAGAGAATCAGTAAACAAATACTGAACTCAACAACACAATCAATTAACTGGAGGTCAGTGACATATATAAGTGACTCTATCCAACAACAGCAGGTTATAATTTTCAAATTTACCTGGAATATTGATCAACATAGGCCACATCCTAGGATATAAAACACAACTTTAACAAATTTAAAGGAAAAGAAATCATACAATGTCTTCTCTCAGACTACAAAGAAGTTAAATTAGAAACCAAAATAAAAAACAAAGCTGGAAAATTAAACCTGGAGGATGAACAATAAACAAAATTCTAACACGTGGTTGAAAGAAATCTCAAGAGAAATTTTTAAAAATTTTAAGGTAAACCCCAATTGGACAAGAAACAGTATGAAGAGTCAACAAATAGGATATATCAAGTTAAAAAGCTTCTGCACAGAGGAGCCCTGAGTAATCAAGACAAGAGGTAAAAATCAACCAGCTGATTGCTGGACATTGGCACATGTCTCTTTGTCCTTCTCAACTCTGGTATTCCTTCCAGGCATTGTACCTCAATACAGTCACCCAGATATAGGTTGCTTAAACTATAACTGGGATAACTTTCTTTTCATTCATTCCTTTTAGTTATGCCTGAAAGCCTGATTCCAATCCTGGGGAGATTTTATCTTGACTAAATGCTGTAATATATATCCAGATTGCCAACTAATCAAAATGATACTGAGACTGGTTCTTACAAATATAATACATATTGTTGTTCATATATATAAAAACTTAAGAGAGTTTCATTTGTCAATAATGTATTAATTTGGTTCTCCTGCATTATCAAAAGTTAGAGATAATTATAACTAAAGCTAGAGGGATTTATGACAAAATGTCAGACTCCATCAACAGAGGAACCTAAGTGTCAGTGGGTTACAATTGCTATTCCTTAAAAGCAGCTCCTAGACTTACCTGTCACCTCTAATGCTCATGCTTTGATTATGTATGCCTTTGTATACAAACTTTGATTATATATGCTTTGATTAAAGTTTGTTCTTGCCTAAAAGATGCCAAACCCCAAGGCATCATATGAGACAGGTCATCCTCCAAAATTGGACAATACTGGAGGTACTTATTCAATTGTAAAAACTAAATGTATAGGCATTCCTGACTTGTTCACTAATATCTCAAGAGCTGTTCAAGATATTAGACAACAAATTAATAGCATGTCAGACTCTGAGATTCTCTGGACCTTTTCTTTTTCCTCCTTATGGAAAGCCATTACTAGCTCTTCATGGTGGAAAGCCTTGTTAACTATACTCATAATTATTATTGTTGATTCTATTATTTGGCCCATGCATACTTAATTGTTTCTTTAACCTCGTCTCCTCCAGACTCAAAGCTGTACACCTACCCAAGATGAAAATGCTTGGTGTCTATCGAGGGCCTCTAGACAGAACCTCTGCAGAAGTATACCTGACTGCCGTTCCACAACTACAACTCCCTTCAGCCTGAAGAAGCCAGATCGGTCATCGCCCTTTGCCCCTCACGGCAGTTCGGGTTACTTCTTCAGGGGGGGCAATGTTACAGGTAACTGAGTTAGACAGAAATATTATAGGCAGTCAGACAGGACTAGGCCCTCAAGGAAACTGGCACAGAGAACCAGAGGTCTTGGTGACCTTGAAGAGACACACACCTCTTGCTGCAGGTCAGATATCAAGACAAAAGGCAAAACAAATACACCCATATGCTAAGGATTGATATTCTAAATAGTTCTATATCACCCTGAGGAAGTCAGGAGTCAGCATCCCACCCTCTTACAGGAAGAGTCATTGTCGTTAAGCATCCCCACTTACTACGTGACTCCCTTCCCCATTTGTCCTTGATTTAATCAATTTTACCTGAGCAATTAATCTTATTGGTTAACCATGGTTATGTCCCACCTTATGCCCGTCTGCCTTGCGAGTTCTCAGTTTTTCCCCCATCATGGTTTTATGCTATAAAAGTCTCTAAAAATGACAAAATCTTTGGCAACCCACTCAGGTCCCCTTCTGTCCCTCAGACAGAAGCTTTTTTTCTCTCAATAAATATCTTCTGCTCTTAAAAAAAAAAAAAAAAAGAAAAGAAAGCTTCTGCACAGCAATGTAAACAATGAACAGTGTGAAGAGACAAACTACAGATAGGAAAAAAATTTTGTCACCTTTCTCTCAAAGGATTAATCTCTAGAATATATAAAGAACTCAAAAAATTAGATCATCTAAAATAAAAGACCTAGTCAAAAAGTAGATATATAAAACAAATAGATAATTTTCAGAAGAGGAAGTACAAATGGCCAATAAATAAAGAAAAAGTATTCATCACCTCTGGTCATCAGAGAAAATCAAATTAAAACCATTATAGTAGCCATTGCTAATTTCCTATCATCTTGTTGTGAAGTCCAATAATGCTTTTATTCTTTATTTTGATTGGTTTTAGTCTGTTTTGTTTTATTTGATTTCAAGATGTGTGAAAGTATGGACAGCTATTTTGAAGAGAACAAGAGACATTATGGTAGCCATTGTTGATTTTCCTATTGTCTGGTTTTGAAGGCCTGTAATGCTTTCATTCTTTTGATTGGTTTTATACTATTTTGTTTTGTTTGAATTCATTGTGTGTGAAGATATGGACAACTATTTTGAAGAAAACAAGAGACATTATGGTAGCCACTGTTGATTCCCTGTTGTCTTGTTTTAAAATCCTGTGTTGCTTGCATTGTTTTCTTCTGATCTGCTTTGTTCTATTGTTTTGTTTTGTTTTATTCTCTTTAAAATTAAAAAAAAAGATTCCATCTTACTTCACAAAGAATGGTTATCTTCAAGAAACCCAATAATAATGAATACTGGTGAGGTTATGGGGAAAAAGGAACCCTTCTGTATCACTGATGGGAATATAAACTAGTATAGCCACTATGGAAATTAGTTTTGAGATTCCTCAAAATCTAAAACTAGAAATTCCATTTGACCCAGCTATTTCTCTTCAAGGTATATCCCTGAAAGAGTTAAAGTCAATATATTACAGTGATACATACATCCCCATGTTTACAGCACAATTCATTATAGCTGTACCTTGAAAGCAGTCTGCATGCCCAACAAGAGATGAATGGATAAAGAGAATGCAGTATATATACACAAAGGAATATTACTTTGCCATAAAGCAGAATTAACTTGAGTCATTTGTAGGAAACTGGATGCTTCTTGAGAGCATAATGTTAAGTGAAATATCAGACACCAAAGCTTAAATATCACATGGCTTCTCTGGTATGAGAAACCCAAAATATAAAGAGTGAGAAAAATAAAGAATAGATAATAAAAAGTAGGGAGACATACCTTTCTCATATGAGAAAGCAATTAAGAGATGAAGGTATGGGGAGACGGAAAAGGGTTGAAAAAAAGTTAAGAAGTGTCATTTACACAACTCTCCAAAAGGAATACAGTGAGTATGCATTGGAAACATGTATTAATAAAAATAAAGTTCTAAATTAGAATGCAAAAAAAAACCACTTTAAACTAAAAAATGAAAAAACAGTGTATCAAAATTTGATGGAACAAAAGTAGTGATTAAAAGGAAATTTATAGCACTGACTGTATACATTAGACAAGAAAGCTCTAAAGTGGGTGGTAGAGTCCCCAGCACATGGTAAGCCCAAGTGACCACTAAGCTAGTGATGTGCATGATGGTGCTAGGCACTCATTCCTTAGAGACTCCTGACTGTAAAGTTCAGTGTTCATGTTTGAGAGAATGCATAGTTAGTAAAACTTGAACATTAAAATGAAAAATGAAAAAAAAAGGTGACCATGAAACCTGAAGAAATGCTTAGAGGTTTGAATCCAAAGCAGTATAAAAGGTGGGCATGCCATGTGCAAAGTGCCAATTTTGCTTTATATATAATTACCATAAGAATTTCCTTTGAATTATAATAGAGATAGAGAAAATGGCAAATATTTCAAAATAAGGCAATATAACCATCTAATAAAAGCTGATCAATAAATAAAAGGAGACTCGATACATAATTTCTTCCATTGTTGAGATCAAATAGCTTCTGTCAGTGTATGACAATATGGGCTAATGGGGTTGAGGACTGCAGGGATCAGGGAGCAAAAGTATTAGGGTGGCACTGTGTGGTCACACAGGCCAGTGTGGCAGAGCATAAAGAGCTCAGGTGATTGTAAGTGCAGTTCTCCCCTCTTCTGGCCTCATTGCCTGTGGCTGATGCTGACAGACCTCTGAGTTGAGTTTTATCCAACTGCTCGAGTTATCTAACAGCAGGTGCCTATAGGGCAGCCATCAACACCTATGCTACTTTCACCAAAGAATCAAAAGAAAACTTCACTGAATAACACTACAACCAGGTATCACTGCACAGCTATTAAAGCAGCTCCTCAAATTTTAACTTTATTTTTTTCAGAGCTGGGGATTAAAACTCAGGGCCTCACACATGCTCAATAAGTGTTATGCCACTGAGATACATCCTCAACCCCAGCTCCTCGACTAATAATAGTCAAAAGGTTGATGTGAAAGTGATGAAATGACACACTTGCATGCTGTCACCTGTGATAAAACTGGAAACTCACCTGGCCATGAAAATGGCCCACAAATGTTTTGTGATTGCATAATACTCCACTGTGTAGATGTGTAATTTGTGCCATAATAATAATGAAATATTCTTTCTGTTGGTTATTTAAGTTGTTCTTATTTTTTTTTTTTTGCTAGTTTATCTGCAGGGTATCTTAATATTAAAAGATGCAACTAATCTAGTTGTTCAACTTTAGGAAAATATTGACTCAATGAAATATTTTGTACCCATTAAAAATAATTAGTAGTGAGTGGGGCTACAGCTCAGTGAGAGAATGCCTTCTTAGCATGTGTGAGGCACCACACTGAGGTGGGGTATAATAATTAGGAAAATCATGGAAAAATCCACTAAATAGGGAAAAATACTAAGTGAGGAAAAGCAGAATGCCATGTAATACATATATGAGGATGGTAACTTTAGAAATTCCTCATACTTTCATGAAACGAGAGGCAGAAATGAGTAGGGAAAAACAGAAACAGAAGATACAATGGTATAGCATGATAGTACAAGATCATTAAAATTATTTCCGTTATAGTCACAATATTGTTAGTATTAAAAAGTAACAATTCCTCTTCAATGGGCCAGTGACTCCATGCTTGTTCAGTACCTAGGACAAAATGACAATATAAACTATGTTATAGCATGAGTTCAGATTCCACAGAAATTACCTGCAAGTTGAGCTGTGACTGCTTGGAATGGTAGCTTTCGGAACACGTCCACTAGGGGCTGAACTTTCCTTATGTTGATTAATTCATGCTTGCCATAGTCCAGTTCATACACGGATACAAGCCCATTGGTCAGGATTCCTTTTAAAAGCACCCTGTGCCACCTAGGTACGCGTCAGATTAAAAGAAGAAAACACACAGTCAACAGCTGCTTTATGGTTAAGTAACATTTTATAATAGAAAATTAATAGCAAAATATCAAAATACAAAACTACCATCATAGAAGTTTTTAATCTGATGATTAACTCACTTGCATAAATATAATGTAAAAAGTGCCTAGCACATTACTTGCAAATGGTAGCAGGCACTTAGCAAATGGTAGCTATTATTTGGAAGAAAAACTGTATAAATATGAAATTCAGACCAAATCGGAGAGACTTTGCATATGTAGAAATGCCAGTATGACATTTGTGTAAGTTCAAGGAAAGGTGAAAATGCTTGGTTACCATCAACAGCATTGTCTTTAAACTGTATAGGGCAAAATGATGGTGGCCTCTATTTTCAGTCAATAAATAAGTACAGAGCAGTGAGGAGAAAGACTCAGAAAAATG
Source organism: Dasyprocta punctata (assembly GCA_004363535.1). NCBI lineage: Eukaryota > Metazoa > Chordata > Mammalia > Rodentia > Dasyproctidae > Dasyprocta > Dasyprocta punctata. Next base: position 1,549 of record RJWM01000810.1, on the reverse strand, counting down.
ACATGATGTATTTCTACTTATCTTTTATTTTCAAAACTGGTAGCTTACATAAAGGCTTTAGTTTTGACTAGTTTACCAACTTTAGTGCAAGGTGCGGCCTGCAGTTTGTTAAAAACTCAGATTCTCTGAATATGCTCGTTATATCTAAAATGTACCAATAAACTTAATTTAAAAAACCCTCAGATTCTGGGACTCTACCAGGATATGATTCAGGAGGTCTGGAGTAATGAAGGAGAATCTGTATTTTTGATAGGATTTCCAGGCATTTCTTATTGAGATAGACTTGAAAACTACTGTAATAAAAAATGTTATCTGAAATTCCTAAGTCTTACTGTAGTTGAGAATGAGGCTTTGTAAATAGTTCTGAGTCTTATGCAAGATAAAAGCTCTAAGGGCCGGAGATTTAGCTCAGTGCTGTAAGCGCCTGCCTGGCAGGTACGAGGTTGTGAGTTTGATCCCTGGTACCAAAAAAAAAAAAAAAAAAAAAAAGATAAAAGCTCATGCATGCTATGTGAGGAGTGAGACAGCCTACACTAGATGTCTCTAGTTTATGAGTTTTCCTTCCATATACAACTCCTTTCCTGCAAGCATGAACTCCTCACCATTAGTCATCATTAATCTGTTCCCGCCTATAACTGGTTACTACTAGTTTGGTTTCAACTGTGCTTAAATTATCCTGCAGAGTTCTGGTTGAGGCAAATTTATACAAATTGAAGTGTGCGATATATAACTTGCATACTATTCAAAATGAGTTATCAGACTTTTCACTTTTGAGGGTTGAAAATTATGTTTAGTCTTCCATGAATATGATAGTTTTATACATGTGTATGTTTATTATTTTAAGAAAGAATAAAAGCATTTCATATAAAAAAATAAGGTCTGACCTTTTAAACTGAGTTTTGGGGTTTTGTGTGTGTGTGTGTGTGTGTGTGTGTGTGTATATATGTTTTAGAGAGAGGAGACAAAACAAGTTTTTCATCTTCAGCATTAACGAATAAGCTTATTCATTTCCCCTAGGAAAGCTGGTGTGCTGACAGGACAAGGATAGCTCTGTCACTCACTAGGGCTTGGTGTCATGCATGAAGAGGGTGAGTGGAAACTGGAGAGCATGGGCTTCACTAGGATGGAGCCAGCACATCCCAAGGGACTTTAGGGAACAGGCATGGTTACAAATGTGACAATATGTGAAAACAGATGCCAGCATTAAACAAATGTAAGAATATGGTTCTCAGGGCCCCACAGCCCAGGAGTAGTGAAATAATGCACTGTCATTCCTTACAAAAGGTGGCACACTACTAGAAAGCAACTGACAACATGTATTGAAAATCTTGTCATCTTTCAACAAGAAATTTTTCTTCTAGGAATCTATTGCATAAATACATTACCAGTGATACAAAGATTTACGATTTATAATAATCTATTATTTATAATAGTGAAAAACTTGAGAAAAAAATCCTATATAACAAAAGAGAATGATAATTATGATTTCTCAGTGACAGATTACCATTAAAAATATCTCTAAAAATTTTTATCATGTGGAAAACTGTTT
>RJWM01000809.1:169164-187679 GCA_004363535.1 Dasyprocta punctata | reverse complement strand
CCACTGTGGAAGTCAGTGTGGAGATTCCTCAAGAAGTTAGGATTAGAGATCCCATTCAACCCAGCTATCCCTCTTCTGGGCATTTTCCCAGAAGAATTAAAAACATCATACCACAGTGATATCTGTGCACCCATGTTAATAGCAACCCAATTTGTAATAGCCAGATCTTGGAAACAACCCAAGTGCCCATCAATCAAAGAATGGATAAAAAAGATGTGGTATTTTTATACAATGGAGTACTACTCAGCTATTAAGAAAGATTGTATTGAGACTTTTATAAGTAAATGGTCAGAACTTGAGACCATAGTCATAAGCGAGATAAATCAAACCCACATGTGTAAATACCGTATTGTCTCCCTAGTGTAAGAAATGGAAAAGTATATATGATTCAAATTCTGCAATAAATACTATGGAAGGGTAAAAAACAGCTTAAAGAGCAAAGATAATTGGGAAGGGAATGGGTGGAAAGAGAAAAGGGAAGAGGAAAAGATATAAACCTGTATATATGTATATGTAAGATAACTAAAAAGAACACTGCTGAATGTATTCGTTATTGAGAAGGAACAATTAATACTCATATGATTAGATCAATCTTGCATGTCTATATCTGTTAATGTAAGAAACCATTTTAAAGATAACGATGCGCAACTTGCAACCATTGTCAAGCTTCTATCTTCCGGTTTTGTAAACCTGCAATGTTGTGTATTTACTCTAGTTGTTTGCTTGTCTCTTTTGCTTGTTGTTTTTACTATATATGTCGTTTTTTTCATTGTTGTTGTAGTTTTTGTTTGTTTTGTTTTTCTTCGCTCAAATAAAAAAATGTATATATTTAATAATTTACATAATATAAAAATAAATATAAATAAATAAGCAGTAAAATGCATGAAGGTAGTTATTATGTTATATTTGCCAAACGAACTACAGTGCAAGGTAAGTCACCCTGAAAATAGAAGGTGAATTGCCCACAGTTTGAATTCTAATAATAAAAATTATATGACAATTTTTTGAAGGGAAATTCTAATGGCAAACAGCCATATCTGAAAACTATTTCAAGGTCCCAAGCAGCTCACCGTGACCATATAATGGTTAGTACTCTAAATTGTGAAAACTGTTTCATAAATAATTTAATAATATTACTTCCATTGACTTCAAAACTAAGTATAATCCTGCCTTAAAGAAGGCAAAGCAAAAAATGCATGCTTACAGCTACACTGTATTATTTAAAATAGCAAAGGCAGGCCCTGGAGAAAATTTATCATGTCAAATTACGTGTTCACAGGATGAAAATTCAGTAAAGCATCTATGGTTGATATTTAGACCTGGATTTCACACATGGACAACCTGAAAATGTAAAAAAACCCCAAAAAACCAAAAAAAAAGTGCCTCGGGTAATCAATAAAGGCAGGCTCAACAGGGCGTGGTGACCTATGCCTTTAATCCTAGCACTCAGGAGACTGAGGCAGGATGATCTTTGTGAGTTTGAGAACAGCCTGGGCTACAAAGTGAGTTCAAGGCCAGTCTGAACTGCATAGTGAGACCCTGTCTCAAAAAATAAGGGTGGGGATTTAGCTCAGTGGTGTAAGTGCCTGCCTAATAGGTATGAGATTGTGAGTTTGATCCCTGGAACCAAAAAATAAATAAATAACAGCAGGCTCTCCTTATCTCTTTAGCCTGGGGTACACAGCAGGCTAAAGTATCTAGAAAGAAATGCATATTAATTCAATTATTAGCAGGTGATAACAGAGGATACAAGGCTCATGGACTCAAAACAGTCTCTTTAAAATCTGTGCTCTTCTTGGAGCAATGGCTGCAAGGATACCCACTCAATTTAGTGTGCTGAGCAACCTGGACTTCGACAGCACTTTCCAACCAAAGTTTTCTCTTTTCCTGGCTTTGGTTCTACAAAACAAGTGAATTCCTTTTCATGGAGGGACATTCTTTGCAACGTGTTTCTGGATTCCACGTAGTTCTTGGGCACTTGACCCACCAATCTAATTTTTCATTTTGAAGTCTTAGAGTACATTTGATAAATACTCATTAAAAGGCTAACAACACCTGCCAGTAAAATATGATGCGAAGTACAATATAGGGCCATAAAAGTTGATTAAATATAAGCATAAACCCCACCCATCCTCATTTATTGATTATTTACCGATTGTTAAGTACTTTAATAACCACTTTCTCACTGGTTAAGCATTATATTAACCAATCTCTAGCAACATTTTAGCCATGAACAATATTTAGCTCAAAAAGATCTGGTCATTTATCCAAACTCATAATATAGTACCAATCGACTCTCAATATAACCATTAAAAGTGTGAATTTTGGAATAATAATTGAAATATATATTTCAGTCCAAAGTTCTGGTGTGTTAATTGCTAACTGTGTGACCTTTGGCAAATTCATTTTCATACCAACTATAAGACCTTGTGTCCTGATTTCACCCAAACAGCCACAGTTATGCCTGCTGGTAACAAAGTAGGTAAGAAGTGTGCTGCTTTTGAGTTTAAACAATTATTCAATAGCTATCTCCCTTATCAGCCTCCCAGAGTATAGACCAAAAATAGGAAAAGCACCCTTTTACAAAAATGTTGAGGCTCAGCCGGGCATGGTGGTGCATGCCTTTAATCCCAGCACTCGGGAGGCTGAGGGAGGCAGAGCGTTGTGAGTTCGAGGGTTTGGGCTACAACATGAGCACAAAATCGGCCAAGCTAACTAGTGCAACTCTGCCTCAAAAAAACTAGGGCTGGGAGTTTGGCTTAGTGGTTTAAGTGCGAGGTAGTGCGAGGTAGTGAGTTCAATCTCTGGTGCCAAAAATAAATAAATAAATTAATTAATTAATAATAATAATAATGTTGGGGCTCAATGTGTTAATAAAGGTAAAACACTTAGCATGGAACACAATATACTTTAACAGCTCAGAAAAAGTTGTGTGTTTGTGTTAGTTACTTTTCTTATTGCTGAGACAAAATACTGGGTACCTGAAGTTAAAAACCAAAAGGTTTATTTGGCTCACAGTTTGTAGAGGTTTCAGTTCATAATTGACTGACTCCAGGGCAGCATGGCACAGCAGAGGGGCCTCACAGAGGAGAAACATTCCTGATGTTCAGAACGTAGCAAAACAACAAGGGCACAGAAAGACTCTTTCTGTCCCTTACAGTATGCAGGCTACCCACCCTAGAGTGGGCATAGCACTCACACCCTTAATCCTAGCCAGAAATACATCAAACCAATCAGTGGACCGATTTACTAATCACACACCCATAATCCCAGCATCACACACTCTAGATTCAGCCAACTCTGAAAAAGCCCTATGAGAACATGAGACTTTAAGGGGACATATAGGCACAAACCATAACAGTGCTATTGCTATCATTAAGTAGGATGACAATAGGAATACGTTCTAGCATTTTAAAAGGTACCAAATTAATTCTGGCAGAACTTGAGATGAGTGGGAATTGGACCACTCGATCCAATTCCAACACATAGATATCTGTGTGGAGCCAGGTATGCAAACTATAAGATTAAATACAAAACAAAAAAAAGATAATTACGGGCTGGAGTTTGCAGGGTCTTGTACATCAGGAGGAAGGGTCTATATCTGGAAAATAAGGATTTCTAAAAAGAAAATTGAACTGGTATGCTAGTGCACACCAGTATTTCCAACACTCAGGAGGCTGAGGCAAGAGAGTGGCTCCCTGAGATATATGGTGAATTCAAGGCCAGGCTAGAATATGTCTCAAAAAATTATAATTAAATACATAAATAATTGTATCCATTAAAGGAAGTAACTCTTATTATCCCCCAATGTTCTCCAATAAACCGGGTACCTCTTGGTCTCTTTGTCTCTTTTTTTGCATGTTAACTTCAGTGTATTTCTCACAGGGAAGCTAAAATCCTCTTTTTAAACTTCATGAGGATAAATTTGGACTTACAGGAAGGATTTGAAGACAGTACAAAAAGTTCCTGTATATCCTTTACACAATGTTAATAACTTATGTAGCAATAGTACATTTTTCCAAATGAAAAGTTAGTACATTTCTATTAATTAAACTCCAACTTTATTCAGATATCATTGTTTTAGCACTAATCCAGGATTTAATCTAGGATTCTTTATTGCATTCTTTGTTGTATCTCCTTAGTTTTCTCCAGTCTGTGGCAGTTTTTCAATCTTCCCTTAATTTTCATGACTGATAGTTGTGAGGAATCCAGATGAGGCATTTATATAGTGTTTTTAAATTTGGATTTGTCTGATGTTTTCTAATGACTGTGGATTTTGAGAATGATTACCAAAGAAGTGAAATATCCTGAGGTGATCATGTCCGGGCTACATAATATGTATTTTTTAACAACACTCATATCTCGTTATGTTACATTAATTATTTGGTTCTGTTGGTGTCTGCCAGTTTCTCCATTGCAAAGTTACTGTCTTTTTCTTTTATATACTCTGTTCATGACAAGTGGGGTCACTAAACCAGCCCACCCTCAAGGGGAAAGGAATTAGCTCCACCTCCTGGAGGAAGAAAGATCCACATCTGTTGTCTGGGATTTATGTAGTACAAGATTCATCCATTCACTCTGACTTTTTTTTTTTTAACTTGTAAACACATATCTTTATTTTAAAGAATATGTAACACAATAAAACCAATCAAAACAAACAGGGTAAGAGATACAGGACTTCAAAACATGAAATCAACAGTAGTTACCATAATACCTTTAGATGTCTTCAAAATAGCTGTAGATAACTTCAGATGTAATATAAATCAAACAGAACAGAAGAGAATAGAAACAATGAAAACAAAACAATGAATGCAATAAAGGATTTCAAAACAAGCCAATAGTAAATCCAAGATGACTACCATAATATGTCTTGCTATCCTTGAAACAGCTTCTCCTGTCATGGAATTTAACATAAACAAAACAAAAGAAAATAAAACCCAACCCAACAAAACAATGGAAATAATACAGGGCTTCAAAACAAACCATAGGTAATCAACAATAACTGCAACCCTCAGAAGGAGACCTCCCCTAGAGCACACACTGCTTAGCAATATCCTCTGAACCTATGATCAGACCACTGTCACTAGACCTGCAATGTTAGTGAAACATCAAAGCACCACAGGCATCCAATTGCATTTCACCTCAATAGCTATCATCACAGCCTGTGTTTCTCAGGATAAGCTGGTCACTTGTGCAGGGGGTTCATACGTCTTGTTTTTCAGCTCACACAGTAGAAGGAGTTGGGGTCTGTCTGTTCCCAGTCTGGCTGCAGTCTGCACGTATCACCGGTTCTCAGACTGGGCTTGTTTGCTGCTGCAACCATTCTTCTCTCTAACCCCAGTCCACAAATGGCACTGACTCACAGGGAGGGGCTTGGGTCTAGTTATCCCCACTCCAATGGAGGCCCAAGCATGGTGCCAGTTCCAAGAATGGGCTTGTTTGCTGCTGTGTTCTCTCTCCACCCTCACCTTTTTATTTACTTAATCTATCAAGTCACTTTATTTACATCAATGTGAATTCATGCATATTTATAAAATTGCATGCCTTAAAATATAAATTCTAGTCTATTAGCTGTCTGCTTATAATGTCTTAATGGCTACTATTCTTTAAGAATAAAAACTCAAATGCCTCACCCTTCAACAAAGTCTACATAACACCTAGTTTGAGACCTTATCTCCTATCACTCATTCCTCTCTACTCCTGCCATCCTGTCCTCCATAGGCCACAATAGCATAGTTACACGGGCCTTTGCTTTAACTTTTATTACTGCTTCCCTCTTTCCATCTTGGGTTATTGTTCTAATTAGTCTATGCCAGAAATACTAATATCTCTGATCTTTTCATTAAGCCCTCAATTTGCTAAATCTTGCAAGCAGCCTATATGCCCATCAAGAGGTGAATGAGCAAAGAACACATGGTACATATTCAAAATAGAGTACAACTTGGCCATAAAAAGGATAAACTAGGGATATTTACCAGAAAATGAGAAACAACCAGACCTGCCCTCGTTTGCATGCCACCACTGGGGTGCTTGCTTCCTTCATGTAACCAGCATGGGCAGGAAGAAACAGCCAGATACACCATGGGTACCCACAGGACACTACTGAAGACACTTGCTTCCCATGGGCAGCAGCATGAGCTGGGAAAACCAGACGAACATGCTCCTGTGTGCCTGCTGCCATTGTGGAGTCCCAGTGTAGCCACACAGGCTGAGGAAAGGAGCAGCCATCTCACCATGCAGCCATGGCCATCAGGGAAACCTCAGTGTAGCCACACAGGTCTAGAGGAGTCCAACCCATGTCTCACTGCCACCCCCAAGAATCTGGGTTTGGAAAAACCCAGGTTCCTGGCCCAGTCCCTACACCACAGAGGGTCACTCAACACAGGAAGCACCTGGGACTCCACAACTGGCTTGTCAGGAGGAATCCAGGAAAATGTCAAGAAAAAGGAGCAAAAGGCAATTTCAGACCTCCAGTCCACACAAAAGAATCCTGGGAGATATAGACATAGAATAAAATGGAAGTCACACACCTGAAATCGCTAAAAGGATAGCAACTGAAGTAAAGAAACAACTTCATGAGGCTGTAGAAGTAATCAGATCAGAAATAATATCTACAGTGAAAGAAGAAATCAAAAACATAATGAAAGTGTTGCTGAGCATATCTAAAGAAGATAAAGATGAAAAAGAGGACCATAGGAAAATGATGGAAACCTTGAATGAACAATATAGGAAGGAATTACAATGCATGAAACAGATTCAAAGAGATATCCCGGAAATTAAAAACTCCATCAAAAGCTGGAAAAATCACTTGAGGGAGACTGAAGATAGGCTTTCAGACCTTGAAGACAGGATTCAGTTAGTGATCACGAAAGGAAAGATCTCTTAAAAATATCAAGGAACCAGGAAATAACAATTCAATGGCTGCAAGACAATGCAAAGAAAAATAATTTAAGAGTAATAGGTGTCAGCAAAAAAGCAGGGATCAACACAAATTACATAAAAAGACTATTTACAGAAGTAATAGCAGAAAACTTCCCAAATGTGGGGAAAAGACCCGACATCCAGATAAGCGAGGCATGTAGACTCCAACTAGCCAAAACCAAAATAAATCTAAACCCAGACATATAATAATTAAGATCCCAGAAATTCAGCACAAGAACAGAATATTAAACACTGTTAGAGAAAAGAAACAGATCACCTATAAAGGAAAACACATCAGGATCGTGACATACTTCTCAACACAAACTATCAAGTCAAGAAGAGTTTGGAGTGATGTTTCAAATCCTGAAAGAGACATCAAGAGAGAACTGATCCGACTTCCAGGGGCCTGGGCCCTGCACGGACCCCTGGAAGAGAACCAGAATGGGCCCGCCCGGGCCCCAACCCGCTGGGCCCATGCGGCTCAGGCTCACATCAAGAGACAACTAATCTGCCTTCCGGGGGGACCCCCGGAGGAGAACCACAATGGGCCGAACAGGTCACAACCCGCTGAGCTTGCGTGGTGCCGGCGCACAGGCTTGGAATCAAGGACATCATCCACATCATTACCCCGCTCCCCTGTAAGCAACCTGCTGGCTCTGAGGTCTGGGTAAATTGATGGCAACTAAGGAACATTGAGCAACTAAATGCTAGTATTTTTTCATAGATTTTGCAGGCCTCTGATTGGCACCCTGAGTGTCTCTTTGGAAGATGACAGTAGGCAATGTTGCAAATACGGGGGACTCTCTTCTGTCTTGTCTTCAAGGACCAATATGGTTCTCACCATTTTGCTTTACACTGATCATTATTGTTTTTCTTTTCTTTTCTTTTCTTTTTTGCTTTATTTTATATTGTTTTTATTAATTTTATTCTGTTTTGTTTTTGGTTCAATTCTACTACACCTGTTGGAATGGTCAGCTAATCTGAAGATAACAAGATATACTATAGTAGCTATTGTACTCACATTATCCATCTTTGAAGTTCTGTACCAGTTCTACTGCTTTGTTTTGATTGACTTTATTCTACTATGTTCTGTTGTATTTTACTATCTTTAAAATTTAAAAAAAAAATCCTGACAGAAAACAACTTTCGACTCAGACTGATGTACCCTGCAAAACTATCTTTCAAAATTGATGGAAAAATAAGATATCTCCATGATAAAGAACAACGGAAGGAATTCATGACTACCAAACCAACCCTACAAAGAGCACTGAAGGATATTCTAGAGATAGATAAAGATGGGCATAGTTGCATGAACAGCAGCAGAGGCGGACCACCAAATGGAGCAGGCAATTGAATGGAGGGGAAAAGTCAGGGGCCAACAGCAGGAGGATAGCATGGCAGAGATGAGCCAATACATGCCAGTTGTAACCATCAATGTAAATGTCCTCAATTCACCAATAAAAAAAAACACTGGGGGAGTGGATCAAGAAACAAAATCCAGGAACAAGCTGTATACAAGAAACAAATTTAACTTGAAAGGAAATTCACAAACTGAAAGTCAAAGAAGAGAAAATAATTGTTCCATGTGATGGGAAATCAGAAAAAAGCAAGGGTAGCTTGCCCATCAAACACAGAATGGAAAAGGAAGATATGGTGTTTTTATACAATGGAAAGCTACTCAGCTATAAAGAAGAATAATCTCAAGGCTCTTGTGGGTAAATGGATGCAACCTGAGATCATGTTCATGGGTAAAATGGTTTGGACTCATAAGGCTGAACATCATGCTATCTCTGTGGCATAAAAAACTGAAGGAGTTAGTGGGATCCAAAATGTACAATAGATACTATGAAAATGATAGGGGAAAAAGCCAGGCATGGTGGTGCATGCCTTTAATCCCAGCACTTGGGAAGCTGAGACAGGAGAATCCTTGTGAGTTTGAGACCAGCCTGGGCTACAAAGTGAATTCAAGGCCAGCCTGAAATGCATAGTGAGACCCTGTCTCAAAAAATAGGGCTCAGGTGTTGGAGACCACTACGAAGCAGCTCTGAGCAGGATTTAAAATTTACTAATTGGTATTTTATTTATCTGTGAGCCTGTCCTAGGCCTAGGCCCCATGCCTGGCGATGGGAGCTGATTCATAGTAAGGAAATTCTTTGAATCACTGATCCTGACTGAGGCCTGTAGTGGCCAATGAGGTCAGAGATACCTCAAAGGGCAAGGTAAAGAAGGTCACAGCTGAGGACATCTTGGCTCCATAATCAAATATGTTAATAGAGTCTGCCCTGCAGGCATCTTACTCTGCAGGGGATCACGGTCCCATCACAAAGGCCATCTTGGAGATAAAATAGTTCTCCTTTTCTGGCATTCTTTCCTACTTGGAGATGTCCTTGAAGTGACTCCCAAGTCCTGCTCAGTTCCGGCACCACCCTCAGCACCTCCCTCAGTATCCCCTCTCTTTGTCTATTTGAAAATGTATATGGGTGGTCCAGAGAAGCTCTCTGTCTTAGCCCTCATGATAGCCACAGACTCAAGAGCTCTGCAAGGGCTTTGATCCTCCTGGAGCCCTAAAATCATACCACTTGTCTCATTTATTTAAGCCTTCACTGTACATTCCTTTGGAAGATTGGGGATCTAGGCCGGGTCTCCGATACTCAGGATTTAGTTCAGTAGCCTAAGCGTGTGCTTGGCAGGCGTGAGGTTGTGAGTTTGATCCCTGGTACAAAAAGAAAAGAAAAGAAAAAAGAAAGGAAGGAAGGAAGGAAGGAAGGAAGGAAGGAAGAAAGAAAGAAAGAAAGAAAGAAAGAAAGAAAGAAAGAAAGAAAGAAAGAAAGAAAGTGATAGGGGAGGAAACACCTAAAAAGGCAAGGTGGTAACCACTGTGAATTTCCTATTGTTTTGTTTTGAATTCCTGTATCATTTTCATTGTTTTGTTGGGTTTGGTTTTATTCTGTCTTGTTTTGTTTGATTTCATTATGTCTGATGGTATGGACAGCAATTTTGAAGATAATGAGAGACATTATGGCAGCCGTTGTTGATTTTCTATTATCAGATTTTGAAGTCCTGTAATGTTTCCATTGTTTTGTTTTGATTGGTTTCATTGTTTTGTTTTGTTTGATCTTATTATGTCTGATGATACAGACAGCTAGTTTAAAGAAAACAAGAGATATTATGGAAGCCATTGTTGATTTTCTATTTTCTTGATTTGAAATCCTGTATCACTTTCATTGTTGTTTTGATTGGCATTATTCTGTTTTATTTTGTTTGGTTTTATTCTCTTTAAAATAAAACAAAAGAAAATGAAAACAACTCAAGACCATAATATTAGTGACATAAATCAGATACAGAAGAATAAATATCACGATTTCTCTTATACGAGAAGGAGTATAAAGAGCAAAACAAAAGGTAGACGATAGGAAATAGAAGGTAGACTCTGTCTAAATGACAAGGAGAACTAGAGATGGAGGAAATGTGAGGGAGGGGAGAGAAGGGAAGTGAAAAGGATGAAGATCTAATGTAAATATGTACCAGTTCCCTACTCATTATTTATCAAGAATGCACTAATTTTAAAGAAGCAAAAAAAAAAAGACCTGCCATGTTTGGTCAGGGAGGATCCAAGCAGAAGACAACTACCCTGCCTTCCTGGTGAGTGGCGTGAGCAGCGTGGACTTCAGAAAGAGAAAGATCCATGCCTCCCATGCACCTACCAGTGCACAGGTTGAGAATCAAGACACCCCACCCCCTACTCCCTGTAAGCAACCTGTTGGTTCAGAGGACAAGCTAAGTTGATACCAACTAAGGTACATAAAGTAACTAAATGCTTATATTATTTGGTTGATTTTGCAGGCCTGGGACTGGCAGTCTGAGCATCTCTTGGGAGGATGACAGTATGCAATGTAGCAAATATGAGGGATTCCCTTCTGTCTAGTCTTTGAGGACCAATATTATTCTCATTGTTTTGCTTTATTCTGATTAACTTTTTTTTTTTGCTTTATTTCATATTCTGTTTTTATTGGTTTTATTGTGTTTTGTTTTTGGTTTGATTTTACTATACCTGATGGAATGGTCAACTATTGTGAAGACAACGAGATATACTACAGTAGCTATAGCTTTCCTAGTATCTTGCTTTGAAGTTGTGTACCAGTTCTACTGCTTTGTTTTGGTTGACTTGGTTCTGTTATGTTTTGTTAGATTTTACTATCTTTAAAATAAAATTTAAAGCCGGGCGTGGTGGAGCACGCCTTTAATCCCAGCACTCGGGGGGCTGAGGTAGGCGGAGCATTGTGAGTTTGAGGCCGGCTTGGGCTACAACATGAGCACAAGGCCAACCTGAGCTACATAGTGCTACCCTACCTCAAAAAAGCTAGGGCTGGGAGTTTGGCTCAGTGGCTTAAGCGCCTATCTGGCAGGTGCAAAGTTGTGAGTTCAATCCCTGGTGCTGCAAAAAAAAATAAGTAAATAAATAAAAGTTTAAAAAAGAAGCAAAAAAAGTCATCTCTTAGAGAAGCCTTTCTTTACCACCTGCTCCAAAGTAACCAATCTGTTACACTTATGTTAATTTCTTAGCATCCATTATTGTTTTGTTAATGTATCCACTTATTGGTTGTCACTAACTTTTTGCATACACTACAATGTAAGTACTGTAAGAATATACACTATATCTCCATACCCAGTGCCCAGAACAATATCCAGTGAATAAGAGATAATAAACGTTGATGAATGTACTTTTTTTTTTTTTTTTTTTTGTACTAGGTATCAAACTCAGGACCTTGTGCTTGCCAGGCAGGCACTTGTGCTGCTGAGCTATATCCTTAGCCCTGATGAATGTATTTTAAAGAAGCAAATGAAGGAGAGGTCTAAAAGACACGAGACAGGAAGATAATTTAGGAAAATACTATAATAACCAAGGCCGGAAGTAATGAAGATTTAAATTTCAAAGACACAACAGCTTGTTATTTGTTGTCTGTAGTGTAGATCATAGGCTCATTATTCTTTCATCTCTAAAGACATTTCCCTTTTTACTTAAAGATCATAAATCTTGTATTCCGATTTGGAGATTTGCCTGGAGCTAAGCAAAAAGCCACATTTATATTATATCAGCATAGTGACTAGCTTCAAAAATAATTACCTGTACTTCTGGCTCAGTATCCCCTCATTTACTATGACAAATGCTTCCCTTGGCCTCCCCAGTCTGCCACTAAAAAACTGTGAATTAAGATCTCATCTATACCCAGGGACAAAGACAAAAAGAATGGAAAGGAAAGATTTCAAAAGAAGGAATACCTGTTATTTGTCTCGAAACTGCTTCCTTAGTTATCTTAGACCTAACCCTGCTTTATATTCAGAAGCGGGCTTGTTGCCCTGAGACTGCTTTCATGTTTATTGGAAGAACCAGTTGGAATTCTATTGCCATTACGGTGCTCATAGAACCTGCCATTCACTTCCTTCTGCCCTAAATCCTGACAAGGTTTTCATGTTTAGGAGAAAGCAGTATAATTAATATAACCTCTCCTATATTTACTCCAAGCATGAAAAAAAAAAAAAAAAAAAAAAAGAAGCACTTGTTTTAGGTTCATTTTAAATTCATGTGGCTTGTGAGTAAACATTTAATCTTTTTTTTTTTTTAGACAGTTTCTCACTATGTAGTTCAGGCTGGTGTTCAACTCAGTATGTAGCGCAGGCTGGCCTCAAACTCACAGCAATCCCCCTGCCTCAACCTCTTGAGTGTTGGGAGCAACATACTTAAAAACATAGGAAAGGTGCAGTCATTTCCCAACTGCCTAACTGGCATAGCGGGTTACTATTGGTCACATCCACCAGAACATTAGCTGGGAAGGATCCTGGCTGCCTGCAATGTCCAGCTTGCATTTGATTCTGAGATTTACCCTTTCCTCTCTGCCTGGAATGCTTTTTTGTCTTTTTCTTTACCTGATTAACTCCTAGTTATACTCTGAGTCTCAGATCTTGTGTCTTCTGACAAGCTTTTGTCATTGTTAAGAAATAATACCCATTCCCTGAACTTCCCTTGTCTTGGAAATCCTCATACTTTAGTGCAAGGACTTTGTTGTTTAGCTTTCCTGCTAGGTGTACAGTTCCTTAAGAGGGTAGAAACTAGATTGAACTATTTATCTCTAGTCATAGGATGGAACTGTCATTTCAAAATTAGGTATCGAGGAGGTATAATTAAGTTCTGAGCTACTTAATCAAAAGATGATTAGAAAAATTTTGCACTTTTGCTTTGAACAAACAAGCTCTTTAGAGGAAAGCACTCTTAATCACAGTATGAAAGCTTCAATGCACTGGTCACAATTAATATGCAAGTATTTGCTGCTATTATATCCCATATACCAAAGTCTAAAATTCACAAAATGCATTCAGACTTCATTGTGTCAAGGCTGACATATGAACGATTGCCAAAAACTGAATAGCTACTACTGTTTGATTATGTATTGACAAGATCTTAACCTATTTAAACTGAATTTCAGTCTATTCATTTCTAATGATATATGTTAGAGAACAAGACCTGATCAGCCAAGCCTTTGAATTTCTGAAATGGAGTATTTTATATACTTTTATATTTCTATAGAAACTTGTTCAATCAGAATACTTCTGAAGAGATGTTGTACTTCTTTATTCTTTAAGTCCTTGACCTATTGAAATGAATAAGAAAATAACCTCAAAAATCCTGTACTCAGGCCTGGGGATTTAATTCAGTGGTAGAGTGCTTGCCTAGCATGCATGAGGCCCTGGCTTCACTCCCAAGCA
Source organism: Dasyprocta punctata (assembly GCA_004363535.1). Taxonomy (NCBI): domain Eukaryota; kingdom Metazoa; phylum Chordata; class Mammalia; order Rodentia; family Dasyproctidae; genus Dasyprocta; species Dasyprocta punctata. The sequence continues at coordinate 173,996 of RJWM01000809.1, read as the reverse complement.
CTGCCAAAAACAAGCAGAACACCTACATTCACATGTTTCTACTTACCTAATACAAATGTTCCTATAAAAACATGAATTTTCTCTTTTCCACAGTTTTTGAGGCTTTCTGCATTATTAACCGTGGTGATGTTTTATGAGGAACAAGCAAGGAGCAGATTTTATAACGGGTATCAATAGCAAAATAGTACATAGACAGCTTTTCTAGCACAAATTCATTCTCTTTATGAATGGCCATTATTAAACATGTTTCCCAGGAAATTGGAGAACAGCACTTATCCTTTAAAAGAAGAGAAGCTAAATAGATACGCAAAAAGAGCAGCTTCCTGAATAATGAATATTTTTTAGTATTAACTACCAACTACATCTACACTGTTTCTAGTATTCCTCATAGTGCTTGCTACCGTGGCAACCCAATGAATGATAGTAATTACACTGAAATACATGTTGTACTTGTTCAGTGTATCCCTTTATAGGAAGGTCTTGGGAACCTGGAGATTAATCTGTATGATCACTTTGGGAATGCTAGGTTATCATGGTATATGATTGTGACATTGTTTCCAGGAGATGACCCAAGTAAAATGTTGAAAATCTCCTGTGCAGATGTTTGGGGCTCCAGACACTGGAGAACTGCAGAGATATTGGGGCACTTGAGCAACCAAATATCTAAGCTTAATTTTGAGACACAAGTTTGAGAATGGTGGAAAATATTGTTTCCTTCTAAGTCAAGACAAAGCTATTTAAATATTTTCCAGGATAGTTATCAGAAAACTGGAGGACAGAAGGTAAACTAGAAGAGCCAGATTTCTGACTAATAACCTAACAAGAGGTATAACTGCTTGTGAAAGCTTCGTAAGGCAAATCCTTTCCCAATGCCACAGAAGCAGGAGACATAGAAAAGAAATCAGCAGTAGTAGCTACAGGCGGCAGAGAGAAACAATGGGGTATCTCATTTCATCAGGAGAAATGGTCCTAAGTGCCCATCCTGCTGCAAAGCAAAGACTATATGACAGTTAAAATGATACGTGTCATCCACATGGTAAAGCTCAGCATTCTTGGCAAGTCAGGTTTTGAAACAGAATATAAAATAGCTTGGCATCCTGATAAGCCCAGTGCATGGTGAATATAAGCACACAAGATACACCTAATGACAAGGTTGGAAAGACCTAGAAAAGAAAAATTTATACAAGTATATATAAAATATCTACACTTTCAGTGAACATCTTTAAAGGTAATATGCTTACAAGAAAGTTTTCTAAGAAAAACATATGAACATTTTCTCATTCTGATTTTCTACACTATCCCCTCAGTTACAAGGCAGGGTGGAGCAGAGTAGCAATGTAGCCCCTTCCTGTAGTGTGGGGAGTAAACAAGAAATAATCCAGTGGCAGTGCCAGTAACAATAATGATAAAACCACTATTTTGCTGGACATGGTGGCACATTCCTATAATCCCAGTACTCAGAAGGCTGAGACAGGAGGATTGCTGCAAGTTCAAGGCCAGCCTAAAATGCACACTTGTGCCCCATTCTTCATAAATAAATAAAGAAATAACCAACATAAAGAGCTATTTTAACAGATGTTTGTGTCACAAACCATTGAATCACCTGGTATTACACAGAACAGTGGCATTTTAGTATACATCAATAACTTCTACATAAATACAATACTAGAGATAGTGTTCAAATGGCATGTTTCTCAAAGTGCAGCCTGCAGACTCCCTGGGGGCTTGGTTCCAGATGTTTCTCCACAGCTTCTGGGTTTCTGTTCTCAAAATTTTTGTTCAAACTCTCAGTAACAAGTATCTTTAATGTAGTGAGTTACTACAGGGACTTCTAGTGCATGCTAATGTATTTGATAATTTTTATTTGTAAATAAAATCTCCATAAAGAGTTTGAAAAACAAAAAAAATATGCTTTAAAGTATCTAATGAAATTATTTTATGGCAGAGAGGATGAGGAGGACAGGATAAATACAACTATAATCCAAAAAGCAATAGAAGACATACCATGGGGCTGGGGATTTAGCTCAGTGGCATAAGCACCTGCCTGGCAAGCATGAGATTGTGAGTTTGATCCCTGGTACCAAAAAAAAAAAAAAAAAACCATGAAAAATATTTTCTCCTCATTATCCTATCTTCCCTAGTTTTCTTAAAGAAAACTGCTAGTAGTATCTGAGATTTCCTTTGAGAAATACTTTATGAATATACCAACAAATACTTCATATATATCCTGTTGTGGGGTTGAGGATCAAAAAAGAATAGGGGCATGAAATAGCATTGCCCTATCACTGTTCTTTTTCCTTTAAATTAATAGGAAATTTTTCTATAGGAACACTATGTATTTCTCTCATTTTTAAAACACTTGGATGCAATTCTGTAAACTAAAATGTATTTTTCATGATGTTTAGTGATGATAAATAAAATTCATTTATCTGATTTACTGCTGATAGGCACTTTGGTTGTTTGCCAAGATTTTGTGATTATAAACAATGAGCACAGTCTTCCGGCATATGAGAACTACCATTTCAAGTGATGATAAAATGATATTTCAAGTGATGATATAGTCTTCTGGAGACTACACGGAAAGGTTATGGCTATTGTTTGACATACCTGCCATTCCCTGGGATGGGTAGTACACACCATAGAACATAAAAATGATGTTAGTACCTAGCACATTCCTCCATCCATCTTTCTATGTCATTTCTTTACCTTCTACATCTCTTTATTCCATATTTCAAGACACAAAAGAGAGATCCTACTCTCCTCATTTTTACAAGAGAGAGAGCCTACTCTACTCATTTTTACCAATCCTGTTTCTTTCACCCTACATTTTTTTTTGTCATAAATGTGCCTTAGTCTTTTGCTTGATTCAGGGGTAATGTAAGAGGATAACTCTTGACTTGTATACACGGGGTTTGGGGCCACATTTTGACTGATTGCAAAGAGAAGTCTGGTCATCCATACAGTAAGCATTATGTGAGTGTAAGAAGTGATAGCAATAGTGAAAATTCATCTATTAGACTTATGTGGCTCTTTTTCAAATTCTAAATAATATTTGAGATTCTAAATAATGTTAGATGTTTTGTTCTTTTTCTTTGTTACTGTGGATCGAACTCACAACTTCATGAGTTGTTTTGTTCTTAAGAAAGCCATTGGAACCCATATAATAATATTGCTGCCTCAATATTAATACACTGAACACAACTCCTTGTATTACATAAATGTACATAAACCTGAAGAGCACATAATATTTTAGAGTCTGCAAAACACACTCACATTCATCATCCTAGTTCTAAACTCAGAAAGTATTCAATCCATTTTAATATTCTATGTAGAACTCATGCCTTTTGAACTTCTACACATGAGGTTTGCCTTTTGAGTATTTCACTTTAGTAAAGAATCATGTATATCTTACTCCACGTACATTTCTTTCTGTGATGTGACAATTTCAATGGGAAACAGTTTAAATTAATAGCCGTCTCTGTTCTACTTTTCCCCTCTGTGACATAATTTACAGGTTCTAGGTACTTTGTTTTTATAAGTAAGCAGCCACTTAAGATTAGAAAAGAATTCAACACAATGAATTTTCTTGGCAAAATAATGCATTATGTAAATGGTGTCTATTAAATCACCTGCACAACTGGCACCTGGCATTAGCTTTATATAACAAATGACAAAGCAACCCTTTGTGAGGATTTTTCAATATTCTGTCATGTGGGTATGGATTTCAGAGTGTCTTCCTGTCAGTTTATTGCTGCATTTCTTTGCAAAACTGACAGGCAGCTGACACGGAAAGATATATTAGAAAATGGGACTGTTGGTAAAGTTTAGCAGAATTTTTCCTTTGGGGTGAGAAACACATTTATTTTTGGTACAGAAAAATAAGTTAGAACTCTTAGGAATTAACTATTCCAAAGTGGAAATGCAAACAATCACATCCCACCTCTGTCTCTTATTTGTTATCTAACTGTAGACACCTTAGCCTACCTAGCCTAGCCTAGCCTAGCCAGGCCTTAGTTTCTTAATTCATTAAAAATCCCTCATAGGAGTGAAGCGCAGAGGTCTCGGCTTGTTATCCCAGTACTCTGAAAGACTGAGGCAGGAAGATCAGAAATTCAGGCCCTCTCTGGGCAACTAACTGACAGTGAGATCTTGTGTTAAAAAAGCTGGGGTTGAGGGGGAGAGGACTGTGGCTTACTGCAAAGGCACCTGGGTTTAATCCTCAGGCCCCAAAATAAAAATTTCTTTTAAAGTTTGTCTTAGTTACTTTTTACTCATTGCAGAGACAAAATACCTGATGCTCAAAATTAGGGAAGGAAAGGTTTATTTCTTACAGTTCTCAGCGAGGTTTCAGTCCATACTTAACTGGCTCCAAGGCAGTGTGGCATGGCGGGCCTCCATTCATGGTGGCTGCAAACAGCAAGGCGTACTGGTGATAGAGAGGGCGCATGCCAGACAGGGCGGAAACGAGCAAGAGGAAGACCCGCCTCATTTACACTGTATGTTGGCTCCACCCCTGGGCAGATGCAGCACTCACTTTGCCAATCCCCACGCCAGATTCAGCCCCATCAAAAGTATATGAGGCTGGGTGTGGTGTCACACGCCTTTAATCCCAGCACTCGGGAGGCTGAGGTAGGCGGAGCGTTGTGAGTTCAAGGTTGGCTTGGGCTACAACCTGAGTGCAAGACCGGCCGAGCTACATAGTGTGACCCTGCCTCAAAAAACTAGGGCCAGGAGTTTGGCTCAGTGGCTTAAGTGCCTGTCTGGCAGGTGCGAGGTTGTGAGTTTGATCCCCGGTGCCGCAAAAAAAAAAAAAAAAAAAAAAAAAAAAAAAA
>RJWM01000809.1:155816-169064 GCA_004363535.1 Dasyprocta punctata | reverse complement strand
CTAGAATTATGTAATAAAATGGCTGAACACAATTTTATTTATTTATTTATTTATTTTTGCGGCACTGGGGATCAAACACAACCTCACGCCTACCAGACAGGCACTTAAGCCACTGAGTCAAACTCCCGGCCCTAGTTTTTTGAGTCAGGGTCGCACTATGTAGCTCAGGTCAGCCTTGTGCTCACATTGTAGCCCAAGCTGGCCTCGAACTCACAATGCTCCTCCTACCTCAGCCTCAGGAGTGCTGGGGTTAAAGGCGTGCACCACCATGCTCGGCTGAACATAATTTTAAAACCTTAATGTTCCAAATAATATTATGAAGAAGCATTAAAACATTATTATTATTTTAGTATATAAATGTTGATGGTATTCAGAGCACCCCCAAACATGGCATGTAGGTACTTGAGAACAAGGAGGAAGTAGGAAGGTCACTCATGTTCCCTCTCCCACACTCATCTACACTCTTCCCTGAAAGGGGGTCCAAAACCTCGGAACGCTTTTCTGACCTTTACCTGAAGCAGATTACAAAATCCTCACAGGAGAGGGGCTCTCCCTGTAACTAGAAGAAAACAGGCAAAGAAAAATGATACCAAGCAGAATCACTCAGTAAATTTCTCTTAGTTTATTATGATTCGATCACAACCTTTTTTCATACTCATATTTCTGCCCCAATGTCCACTACTCCTCATAAAGAGGGAAAACTAAAATGTTAAATAAAAGCCTGCCCAGGATGCCCGCCAAGACCAAGAGGACATGTCTGGCAGACCAGATAACAGAACCTTTTTCCTTGTGTAAACTCCTGTCTTTGCTGCCCTTGTGTAACTAATTGCCTTACAATGTAACTTAAAATGTAACAGGACGTTCCTTCCTTTGTATAGCCCAGGCTTTGTGTAACTGATAGCCTTATGATGTAACCTGAACTGTTTAAACTCCTTCAGCAACCCATGATGTCACCCAACCCTCCAGTCACATGCGCCAAGTCTGCCTTTGTACCGCCCCACTCACCTTCTTTATAAAAGCCCAGCAACCCCGCCGGGCAGGGCTTTGGTTCTTTGGGAGAGAGCTGAGTCAGAAGCCCTCTGGCATAATAAACTGCCTTCTTAACCACCTCAGTGATGTCTTTTCGTGCTTCGGTCTGTTTTCTGTAATGCTCAGAGTTAGCACAAAAACACTCAGATTTTACCTGTTGCCCTGTTTCTTTATGTCTTCACTTAGTTATGAAGGCACCCACTTCACATAAAATTTCTACTGATTAAATGTGGATGCTTTTCTTTTGTTAATCTGTCTTTTGTTTGGATACCTCAAATGCAAATTTTAGACAGGTGAGTAAAAAATATTTTTCCTTCCCTACAGTGCATGCGCAACATCTATTTTAAGAGTCAGTGGAATATAAACTCATTATCTTCATAGATTATTGTGATTTTTGCCATTGTGGATCTATTCCATTAAAATGTTTACTTCTAAACTCAGTGTGGTGGCACACATCTATAATTCCAGTGCTGTGGGAAATTTCCCAAGCCAAGCCGAGCCAAACCAAACCAAACCAAAAAGAAAACTCTTTGCACCAAGGAGATAAGAAGGCAGCATTTAATCTTTTCACCAGTGGACTGCTGGAGCTCACGCCAGTGGGCTGTTGCAGGGATAATTCTTCCCAAGCAACCAAATCAGGAAGGAGTTTAGTCTATATAGACTAAGAAGTGGGAGGTACAAAGCAAGTGACCAAATGTTACATGATTGGTTACATGCATTGAATCATACATTGACAGACAGGCTAGTCTTGAAAAATAGAAACATTCCAGGAGCCAGGGGAGGGGACTCTTACAGAATGACTATACTTAAGGGCATGACCATAATACAGGAATTGTTCGGGAAAGAGAGCCTTGACTGAATGAGAGTGGTTAAGGATACTACCATAATAAAGCAATGTTCAGGAGAGAGCTTTTACTGAATGAGCACAGGTCAGCCCAAGGTACCTTAAGGTATAGGCAATTGCTCTGACATTGTCAGGGTCAACTGAATTTACCAGAGACAACAGAACAGCAACTTGGTCAGTCCTCTAATTGATCATGAAATATCTATAAATTTACCATCTCATGAATGTGTTTCTACATTATAACTGTGCCCCAACACCAGCACTCTGGAAAACTGAGATAGAAGGGCTGCAAATTCAAACTCAGTCTGGTCAGCAAACCCTGTCTCAAAATAAAAAAAAGTAAAGGAGGTGGAGGGACTGGGGACACAGCTTATGGAAAAGGCCCTGTGACCAATCTTTAGTCCAAAACAATCAATCAGTCAATCATCTATCTTCATTCACAACTCAAAGACCTTCCCTCAATTTAATTTTTCCAACAGTCTATCTCGTTTGTTTTCTCATTCAGCCATCCATTATTACTGAGGACTACTCTGACATGCAGGAAAAAGTGCCAGTGGAAGGAGACAAAAGTGCTGTAGCTTTGAGGTAAGCAATCAGCACTGCCTGTCTTGGGGTGGGAGAAAAAAGAAAGGTAGCCCTTCACACTTCATGTGACTTCCTGTGGTACATTTCCTGCTAGAAACTCAGAACTCTGCTATCTAGATAACAGGAAGCATATACACTTATGCTTTAAGCAAAAAAAAATAAGTTTAGAAAGTAATGCATGTAGTATACAGTGACTACAGAAGTAGGAGAAAGAAAAAAAAAGGTTAGGAGAAAATATGTGTCTATGAAAGGTCAGTTTAAGCAACAAAGCCCCCAAATACTATAACTAATCATTTACCTACCCTCTAAGCAAAATTATAATCCTTCCACATGCATTTGAATACGCGTATACACACACACACTCACTACAATGTATCCAGGCATCATCAGAAACACTACTATCCCTGATTAGCAAACTATTATGCTTCACTTGTGAGCAGAGGCAGCTGGTTAAAAGGAATCTCATATTTATATTATTTGCATAAAGTACAAACAACATTTGAATTTAGTTGTAATAGTATAACTAATAATCTTGGCAATATTTTTATCTATACTATACTTACATACTGTCCTCAAGAAACCTTGCTTTAAGAGTTTAAGAACTCTAGCCAAAAAATGACAGTAAGATGTTCCTTGTATCAATAGCCTGTGGGTGATGTACTTTCCACAGAACAGACCCCTGTGCGGCCTCTTTTAAATAGTGGTGTGTGAGAGGCTGTCAGAGTCATACTATCTTCAAGTGGAACACAATCAACAATTGATCATTATTCTGTCCTCAGGGCAATTAAGTATATAGAATTTAGCTTGGTAAAGAGAAGTGGTGGAGGGGAGGGAGGGAGAGTATGGTAGGGGGAAGGAGAGAGACATCAGTTTTTGCTCACTAATAAAGAAAAATATTCTCTTCTTCAACCTCAGCAAGAGGGTCAATGGATAAATGGTAGTTATATTTTCATTTTCTATATACCTCTCAAGCAATCAAACAAATCAAAAATGCATTCTGAAACTGTCTGCTCATATCCCGTATCCTCTATCTTGTTTGACAGAACGGAAACTCCTTGCAGGCACAGCTGTTCTTCTGCCACAAACTTGAATCTGAACATCATAAATTCTCAAAGTCAAGAAAAAAGCTAATGAAAGTTAGTATTGAAAGTTCTGCTGAAAGCAGCAGTCACATTTGAAGTCCTATATTGTTGAACTCAGTGTCTTCCTTCCACACAGTGCCTCTTCAATAAATATTTACCAAAAAAAAGTACTGAATAAATTTCAGTTGAATAATTAATACTATCCCAAAGCTTCCCAGGCTTGTACTGATACAAAATGTGTTCAGCAAGTTTCCTTTTGGCTGCGTTGCATACATTTCCCTTCCTTTCCCCATTTCTGCCTCCCTCTCGGCAGGCACCCGCTCTCAGGGTATTTCTTGGAATCTCACCTTCCTATGCAAGTCTTGCTGATGACAATGAATGCCTGCAACAATTATCCAGTTTTGGGACCTCACCAGAAACCCAGATCAATAAAGAGGCAGAAACACTTTTGTACTTTATTTATTCCCCCTGCAGGAATCAGCTTCTCTTTTCTGGACCTCCTCTGGGGTCTTGGACTAACACGCACAATTCCATTTTCAGAGTTAACAAAAGACAGAGCTCCAAAGAAACAGGTCATTTCCACTTCCCTGTTCCCCTGCAGGCACTTTCTTTGTTCCCCAGAGCCAGGAGGGGATTGGCAAACATCTGGAAGCCAGAGAAAGGAATTTCTCTGATTATACTGCCCTGTGAGAAAGTTACATACACCTATTTCAATAAAAATGTCAACCAATTGTGATGAAGATGACAATGAATGGAACTATTGTCATTATTTATTATTGTGTCTTTATACTGTCAAGAACAGAATTGTCAATAATTTTAGATAAAGTGTGAAAGAGCTTGATATTTTAAAATATTTATATAACTTCAAGAAAACCATACATTGTATATAGTGAGAGCTTTCTGAAGATTGTGAATGAGCAGTTAAACATTTCTTCACTGTTTTATATATCACACCATTTCTCTATCTGTTATTCTTTTAAAGATTTCTGTGAGAATGACACATTTTTGGAACTAATATTTTCTTTTTGCAGAGATGGAGGGAATGACTTGGAGGAAAATCATGGCAAAAATTGTCTCTGGTCGGTAAGCACACTGGAAATGGGTGCCTAGCTCAAAACAACTTTTTTAACTACCCCCCTCCCTAATAACAATAGTTTACAAAAAATTAGTTTTGGAATTCATAGTCCATCAAAATATTCTTTTTTTTTTTTTTTTTGTACCGGGGATTGAACTCACAACCTCACACTTGCCAAGCAGGTACTTACGTGGTGAGCTAAATCCCCAGCTCAGCTATTGTTAATGTGGCTATACCAATGTTACAGGCAGTTGAGTTAGATAGAAATATTATATTGTTAGACAGGGCTAGGCCCTCAAGGGAGCTGGCACAGAGGACCAGATGTCTTGTGACCTTGGAGGAGACATTCACCTCCCACTGTGGGTCAGATCACAAGACAGAAGGCAAAACAAATGCAACCACCCCCTAAGTATAAACATCAGGGATTGATAGTCTAAATTGGTATGGATCACCTTGACCACCATCCCAAACTGCTACAGGAAGAGTCACTGCTCTGTAAGAATGCCTGGGCTACATGACTTGCTTCCCACTTTGCCCTTGATTTGGTCAATTTTACCTGAACAATTAATTCTTTTGGTTGACCTTAGTTCTGTCCCACCTTATCCCCACCTTGTGAGTTCCCATGTTTTCTCCTTCTTGGACCTGTCTCACCTCGTGGTTTTACTCTATAAAAATCCCTAGAAAAGACAGAGTCTTTGGTAACTCACTTGGGACCCCTTCTGTCTCTCTCTCAGACAGAAGCTTTCTTTCTCTCAATAAATATATTCTGCTCTTAACCTCCACTGTTCCTAAAATTCATTCTTTGATTTTAGAGAACACGAACCCATACCGGACATCTAGTAGGTTAGGAGTTGCATTCCCCTATATCAAAGCAACAAGGACTTCTGAGTTGTCCTGCTAAACAGAACTGAGATGCTGATCAAACAGACCCTAGTACACTCCAGCAAATCATAAAGCCTGACCGTGTTCTTTTGTTAAAACCCAATCTTATCCTATTCATCAGAGCTCTGCCTCTTCACTTCGTCAAACTGAAGTCCTTTCACTATTTTCTCTTTTCTAACGCTGCCTAATAAACATGCTTATTCCGTGAAATGTTTTTCTGTACCCTGAAATGTTCTTCTGTGATGAGTGCCAAGGAACCCACCTAGGACAAGCTGAGTTCCCATCTCCTCTTTGAGGAACCTCCTTGCATCCCCTTCAGTAGCACATAGAGCCCTCATCTAAAATGGTGGATATCCTCATGGGGAGAAGAGACATCAAGAGTAAGCTCAAGCGAAGACAGTGAAAGGGTGGCCATCTGCCAGCCATCTCCTGAGGCTATCATTAGGAGGAACCAAACCCTCCTGCACTTTGGTAATGACTTTCCACCCTTTAAAACTGTAAGAGAATAAATTTCTACTGTTTAAGCTACCCATTCTGGTATTGGCTTACAGCAACCCTAACAGATTAATACATGATCTATGCATTCTAAGAGATAATGAGATATTTTTTAAAAATCCCACATACTGTCCCTACTGTGGTTGCAGTGGTTCTCTACACTAAACCAACAAATGCTAGCCACTAGGAACAGACACTGGATTTTACATTTTTATGTAATTTCTAACCCCAGGGAGACTACAGTTAGATGGCAAATTTAAACTGGCATTCCTGAAGTAATGTTTTTCAAGAATCACTCAACTGTGATAAAGAATCTAAAATACATTCTGTCATATGCGTTCATGTAGCTGTTGTTTTTAACAGTCTGAGCCCTCAAGCAAGAGTCTTAGAAAGGCTCTTTTCCCATGACTTGCATCCATTTTCAGGCCAACCTGGCCTCCAAAGAGAGATCTCACCCCAATGCCTGAAGAGAAGGGCAGTTCAGATATTTCTGAAGTTAGGTATTGGATTATTCTGGACAGAGGAAGAAAAAAGAAAAGGATTTATGAGTTGTTTATGTTGTTCATCTTAAACAAGGTATCCTTAATCAGAGCCAGTTTGGGGCTTTCTCTTTTCCAGTTTATGAGGCTCCTTTCCTCCTTTGTGTTCTTTCAGGTGACAGCCTGAAGCAAGAATGAAGGCACTCTGCTTCTTGTCCAATTAGTTATGCCTTTTCGTGTCTGAATAAACGGCCTTGCCTGCCAGGGCACACTAATAAGGAGCAGTCCTAACAACACCTTGAGCATGGCTCTGCATTCAAATAGGCATCCTGTGTACCAGATCAAGTCAGTGCTGGAGAAGCCGTGTTCTCCACAATGTTCAGGCAGGCCCTTTAATAAAAAAGGAAAAAGTGTAATTCAAGTCCACTAAATATTTGAAGAGTGCATTTTGTGGTGTCATGCAAAAACCTAGGAGCCCAGGATGAACAGTAAAATTCTCACTGAACTGTCTTATAGGAATGAGCTTGAAAATTATCCATGTTCAACTACAAATATGCCACAAATAAAAAAGGTTGTGTTTTCCATTTATGAGTTGTCACTATACAAATCAAAATAATGTACTCAGTGTAATGGTTGATACATTGCATCAATTTGAGACCTTCAGAAGTTTAACTAAGCCACTCAGCAGGGGGCCAGAGTACTCCCTTTGTGAACATTCTCTTCCTGTGCAAGAGGAGAGAGCATGGACAGTCTGAGTGCTACACCTGCCTGGGAGCCCAGCCCGCTTGCAGTGTAAGGGAGGAAAAAAGGCTTGCTCTCTCCCTTTTGCCGTTGTTGCTTTTGCCATCTTCTGCCACCTTGTGCTGTTGCTCCTCTGCCACAGCACCTTGCCATGGAGCCAGCTGATTATAGACTAAAACCTCCACAGACTGTGAGTTAAATAACCTTTCCCTCTAACTCTGGGTGTTGAGTATTTTGTCCCAGTCATGAGAGAAAAGTAACCAAGACACTCAGACGACAGTCTGAGTCCAACACTTTCAGTGATAAATACGAAACTATAAGCCGCAAATAGCATTAGAATAAGACTTACACCTTTTTCCAGTTCAGAGGCTGCATCAGCCACATCTGTTACATAACAAATGTACATTAATAATCACCATATAACAAAAGTAGTGGTTACGGTGGCGCATGCCTGAAATCCCAGCACTCAGCAGGCTGAGGCAGGAAGATTGCTGTCAGTTTGAGGCAAGCCTGGGCTACAAAGTAAGTTCAAAACCAACCTGAATTGCATAATGAGACCCTGCCTTAAAAATAAATAAATAAATAAATCAAAATAAAATTTAAAAAAAATAACACAAGTAACAATAAAAGTACATGTGTATTCCACATTATTTACCAGTAATATTAAAACATGAAAAACATGAAAAATAAAACAAAAAATGAAAATATGAAATTTAAAGCACAAAAAATGAAAGTTCAGAAAGGTTAATTTTTTCAGTTAAGTAGTTTCTCAAAACAACAAAATTTTGGGTTAACCCAAGTCTTCCTGACATTTAAGTCTATGCTCTAACTTCCTTCACTCTACAACTCTACCTCTGAGAGCACTGTTCAAATGGGAAAGTCTTTGGATCTAGATCTCTCGACGGCCTAAGCCAAGAAGTAAAGATCTGATCCTAGTCTTGTCCTTTGCCTTCCCCAGTCCTTATTTTCTTTACTTAATTAAGAGAAATGGGGTTGGACTACACAATGCCTTCCAGGGATTTGGCTTGATTCAGCTTCTAGTCATGAACTAGTATATTCTCAGCATTTCCAAATTCATGTACTATTTCTCTTGCCAATAAAAGTGGTCCAACATAGGTGTAAGTATACGAAATTTATTATTTGTTCCTCTATCTGTTAGTATCTACTGAACACATTAAAATTTTGGAGGAGGGGCTGGGGATTTAGCTCAGTGGTATAAGTGCATGCCTGGCAGATGTGAGGTTGTGAGTTTGATCCCTGGTACCAAAAAAAATAAAATAAAATAAAATATTGGGGGAAACATGTCATAAGCCATCTTAATTTGGTTTTGAGGAATTTGGCCTCTTTTAGCTATGTAACTGGATGTTTTCAAAAATTTTTCAGATAATGTTTTAGTTTAGCCACACAAATTAAAAAAATAAACATTTTCTCAGTTGCTTCACTCTTTATACCTTACAGCTCATCTGGTGCCACAATACGGATTGTCTTGTTAAAACTTCAGTTTGCTACACTCAGAAATAATCTGGAGAAAGGCCAGGGGATCCTGTGCCCAGACCTCAGTGACCTGTGATTATTCAACTAATTATGAAATAAGAAGTTTAAATTCAACACACCTGGTTTTAATCTGAACCTCTAACTCTTACCAGCTGTGGATCCTCAGACAACATATTGCATAAAACAGTAATTTTTAAGCTTGATTTCTTGATGGTGTGTGATCAAATGCTGGCTTTGCCAGCTAACATGACATGCCTGTTAACTTCTGTGTCTCTAGTCCTTTACCTAAAAATTGGGATGTTACAACTGCCTGTCTCAGAGGTAATACCAATGCAAGATAGGAGATCATGGGTATCAAATCCATATTCTTTCAAAGGAAAGTCACTGAAGTGAACATGGAGGGATTTAGACATGGTGCAGAGATTATAAAAAGCATGAAAAGAAAGATCCTCAACAAGAAACAGTACCATCAAACCTAGGGGGTGGAAAAGCAAAGAGCATGTGTGATCTAAAGAAAGTAGTACAAATTAGCCAGAAGAGAATATAGAATGGGATGTAGGGGTGACTGAGGAATGACATGATGTCACCAAACAAAGTACATTAGACAGAAGAAGAAAAACAGCCATGGTTTAGATGAATTGTTACAAAAGATTGCCAAGAAGAGCCCAGAGCCCAGAGCCCAGAGAACACTGCAAATAAAGAAAGGTACAGGAAGGAGGGAGAGAGGAAGGAAAAGAGAGAAAAAGAAAAAGGAAGAACCCAGATGTAAAAGATAACATGAAAAAGGAGAAGATAATAAAACAGGTATTCTTTTTTGTTTGTTTTATTATTTTTTTTATTTTAAGGAGTATATAACAGAATAAAACCAATCAAAACAAACCAGTGTAAGAAATACAGGACTTCAAAACATTATGAAATCAACAGTAGTTACCATAATGCCTTTTGATGTCTTCAAAATAGCTGTAGATAACTTCAGACATAGTATAAATCAAACAGAAGAGAATAGAAACAATGAAAATAAAACAATCAATGCAATAAAGGATTTCAAAACAAGCCAATAGTAAATCCAAGATGACTACCATAATGTATCTTGGTATCCTTGAAATAGCTTCTCCTGTCATGGGATTTAACATAATCAAATAAAACAGAAGAGAATAAAACCCAATCCAACAAAACAATGGAATAAATATAGAACTTCAAAACAAGACCATAGTAAATCAACAATGGCTGCAACCCTCAGAAGGAGACCCCCCTAGATGACACACTGCTTAGCAATATCCTCTGAACCTGTGATCAGACCACTGGCCCTAGACCTGCAATGTTAGTGAAACACTGAAGCACCACAGGCATCCAATTGCATTTCACCTCGATAGCTATCAGCACAGCCTGTGTTTCTCCAAATCAGCTGATTGTTTATGGGGCGGAGGGGATGATACTTCTTGTTTGCCAGCCCACACACCAGAAGGGGCTGGGCTCTGGCTGTTTCCAGTCTGGTCATGGCCTGGGAATGTCACCAGTTCCCAGACTGGGCTTGTTTTCTGCTGCAGCCATTATTCTCTCAAATCCCGGTCCACAAGTGGCACAGACTCTTGGGGAGAGGCTTGGGTCTAGTTGTCCCCAGTCCAATGGAGGCCTGCACATGGTGCCAGTTCCCAGACTGGGCTTGTTTGCTGCTGTGGCCATTGTTCTCTCTAACTCCCTGTTTTGTTTGTTTTTTGAGACAGGGTCTCACTGCAAAATTGAGGGTGCTTTTGAACTCACAATGCAACTCAGGCTGGCCTTAAACTCCTGGCAGTTCTTCTGTTTCTCCCTCCCAGGTTTTGGCACTTGAGGTGTATGCCACCAATCCTGGCTAAGATGGGTACTCTCCAGCCTCTACCTTTATTATTTTATATCCATATTTCAGGGGTACAAAAGGTAAAGAAGAAGAAAGCCTACTGCCTCCCACATCAACTATATTTTCAAGAATCTAATTTCCAAAACTTTTTTTGCTATCTGACCCAGAAACCTCTTTTATTATATATCTTATCAACTCTCAATTGTTTTTTGTCTGAGGGCATAAAAATACCAGATCCCAATTTTATGTCTTAGCTAATTCTAGGTCCTAGATTTTCTTTTCATCTTGTTTATATACACCAGATTATAACCCACCCCTAAATCCTACTCCCATCAGGAAGCTTTCCTTGATGATCTAGATCTTACCAGTATTTTATTTCTACATACTTCACTCCATCTCCAGTTTGTCAAAGAGTAACCTGGAAGAGTTATTACTAACCTAAGAATAAAATGGTGGGCATCCTATTAGCAGGTCTTTTTTATGACTTGCAGAATGTTATTTACTGTCATAGGTTTCCTCCTAGATAAAATGAAGGTTTATGGATTAGCACACTCTAAAATCACTTATTATTCATTCAGCAAGTGTAAAAATGAGTAGCCACCTGTGCTAAGCTTTATTGTAACTGCTCAAAATACAGTGGTACATGCAAAGTATCTACCTATGTCTTACTGTCTAAGCTGTGATTGACTCCTTGTAGTCCAGTGGTTCTCCAACAACAGCAGGCATTAGATTTACCTGTAGGACCTGTCAAAAGGGATTTCTGTGTTACTGATCCAGTGTGTTTGGAGTAGAGCCCAGAAGTTTGCATTTCTAAGTTGGTTCCCGGTAGTGTCGAGGGTATAGGGCAAGGGACCACAAGCACAGAACTTCTGCTCTAGTGGACTGTCTTTTGCATTGATGTACTGCTAATACTCAGTGAAATAATAAATATAAGGCACTTTGTTAGTTGATAAAAAGGAAACTCAATATTTCCTTGAGTGACAGAAGGAAAGTCACAGTTCTATGAAAGAATTACTATCATCAGAAAGATACAAATAAGGAATAGTTTATAGCTAAACAAAAAAGAAATTACTTCCAACCTAGAAGAAGAAGGAGGAAGATAAGGGAATATTTTGCAGTGGAGTATGTTTTGGCTGTTCTTTGTTGGGTTTTTTTTGTTTGTTTGTTTTTGTTTTTGTTTTTTTGGTACTGGGGATCAAACTCACAACCCCACGCCTGCCAGGCAGATGCTTAGGCCCCTGGACTAAATCCCCAGCCCTATTTTTTGAGACAGGGTCTCACTATGCCATTCAGGCCAGCCTTGAATTCACTTTGTAGCACAGGCTGGGTCTCGAACTCATAATGCCCTGCCTACCTCAGCCTCCTGAGTGCTGGGATTAAAGGCTTGCGCCACCACACCCGGCTTCAGCTGTTTTTTGAAGAATCCATACACTTCAAAAATGCCCCTGGGGTGGGGGTGTAGCTCAGTGGTAAAGCACGTGCTTCACATGTATGAGGTCCTGTCTGGCCTCTACTCCCAGTACCAGGAATTTAAAAAGAAAGAAAAAAAAAGTCTGTAATTATGTAACCTGTCTAGAATTTGTCTACTTAAATCTATGGTGATTTTAAAAAAATGTGTAATACCTTATACAGACTTTGAGGGCCTATAGTCTTTATGTGTATATATATATATATATAGATATAGATATATATATAGATATATTTGGTACTGGGGATGGAACTCATGACCTTGTGCTTACCAGGCAAGCTCTTGAGCCACTGAGCTAAACCTCTGACCCCTAAATCTTTATATTTTGTTTTTTTGTTTTTGTTTTGTTTTTGTGGCACCAGGGATTGAACTCACAACCTTGCACCTGCCAGGGCAGGTGCTTAAGCCACTGAGCCAAACTCCCAGCCCTGGTTTTTTGAGGCAGGGTCGCACTATGTAGCTCAGGCCAGCCTCACGCTCACGCTGTAGCCCAAGTCAGCCTTGAACTCACAATGCTCCTCCTACCTCAGCCTCCAGAGTGCTGGGACTAAAGGTGTGCGCCACCATGCCCGGCTAGTCTTTATATTTTGATGTAAAGTTTGGTACATGGAAATAGGCAAATACTACATTTTGGCCAAATTGTATTACAAATGTGGGTGATTTAATTGTATAAACCTATTTTTTGTAGAAACTAGGTATGTATTTTTAAAATTAAGGCACAGATTTTCTAGTATGTCCAAAGAAATTTCATGATAACAGTTTAAAAATGATTTCTGAGCCAGGCATGGTGGCGCAAGCCTTTAATCCCAGTGTTACAGGAAAAGTGAGTTAGACAAAAATATTATAGGCAGTCAGACAGGGCTGGGCCCTCGGGGGAACCAGTGCAGAAGTTCAGATGCCTTGTAACCTCTGAGGAGACAGACACCTGCTGTGGGCCAGATATCAAGACAAAAGGCAGATCCTAAGGATTGATATTCTAGATAGTTCTATATCACCCTGAGGAAGTCAGGAATCAGCATTCCACCCTTTTACAGGAAAAGTCATTATCGTCAAACATCCCTCGCTTACTACGTGACCCGCTTCACCATTTGTCCTTGATTTAATCAATTTTACCTGAGCAGTTAGTCTTATTGGTTAACTGTAGTTATGTCCCACCTTATGCCCACCTTGCAGATTCCCATTTTCCCCGCCTTGGACCCATCTAACCTCATGGTTTTACTGTATAAAAGTCCCTAAA
>RJWM01000809.1:120698-155716 GCA_004363535.1 Dasyprocta punctata | reverse complement strand
GCACTCAGGAGGCTATGATAGGTGGAGCATTGTGAGTTCGAGGCTGACTTGGGCTACAACATGAGCAAGGCCGGACCTGAACTACGTAGTGCAACCCTGCCTCAAAAGAAAGCAGGGCCGGGAGGTTTTCTCAGTGGCTTAAGCGCCTGCCTGGCAGTCATGGGGTTGTGAGTTCAATCCCTGGTACCAAAAGAAAAAAAAATGATTTTGAAAAATTGGCTGAGTTTATAGTTCCCAAAAGTGATTAGTTTCAAGGACATGCCCATTTGGTCGTAATGCCTTATGTGTTTGTCTAAAAAATCAGTTTTAAAATGCTTGATTTCAGCCAGGTGTGGTGGTGCATGCCTTTAATCCCAGCACTCAGGAGGCTGAGGTAGGAGGAGTGCTGTGAGTTCAAGGCCGGCTTGGCCTACAATGCCAGCACAAGGCCGGCCTAAACCACATAGTGTGACCCTGTCTCAAAAAACTAGGGCTGGGAGCTTGGCTCAGTGGTTTAAGTGCCTGTCTGGCAGGTGGGAGATTGTGAGTTCGATCTCTGGTGTTGAGGAAAAAAAAAAAAAAAGACTCTGTCTCAAAAAATAGGCCTGGGGATTTAGCTCAGTTGCCTAAGTGCCTTCCTGGCAGGCATGAGGTTGTGAGTTTGATTCCCAGTACCAAAAAATAACTTGATTTCTTGATTTATTGAATGAATCATATTTAAACATAAGATACACAGTTTTTTTTCAGAGTGTATGTCATGCTATAAATATCCAAAATTTAAACTTTCTGGGAATAAAACACAGTGTAAACTGTTTCTCCAAGTAAGCTCTGAGAAGCACGTGATTTTCCTTGCACCCTAGTATTAGGAAAAATGCATAGGTTTCTAGGGGCTCTTGGTGATTCTGGGCTGCTCTGCTTACAGATATTAGTTTATATGTCCTGGGCACTGAGTGACATTCTAAGTCACACTGGTGCTAGTTAAGGGGCCATAACAGTTCTAGTCCTTTAGTTTAGAATAAAAGGACCAGAGAACATGTAGCAAATAGTACATTGTCATCATACCTTCTCCCTTCTTGTTTGTTCCCACAATTCCTCAACATCTCTGTGTTCATTCAACCTTTGAGCCCAGAGAATCTTCAGTATGACATCGGCTTGTATTAGCTGTATTTCATTAGCATGAAACATACTAAATTCAGTTTGGTCTATTATAAACAAAGTAAAATGACTTGGAGTTCTTACCACTGAGTTCTAAAGGTTCTCAGACAAGCAGCACCAGAATCAAGGTATTATTTAAAACTGCAAATTGTGCGTGCAATCTTAGCACTTCAGAGATCGAGGCAGGCGGATCGCTGCAAGATTGAGGCCAGCCTGGCCTACAAAATGAGTTCAAGGCTGGTCTGAACTGTATTGTAAAACCTGTCTCAAAAAAGAAGAAGAAGAAGAAGAAGAAGAAGAAGAAGAAGAAGAAGAAGAAGAAGAAGAAGAAGAAGAAGAAGAAGAAGAAGAAGAAGAAGAAGAAGGAAGAAGAAGAAGAAGAAGAAGAAGAAGAAGAAGAAGAAGAAGAAGAAGAAGAAGAAGGAAGAAGAAGAAGAAGAAGAAGAAGAAGAAGAAGAAGAAGAAGAAGAAGAAGAAGAAGAAGAAGAAGAAGATAAGAAAAGAAATGCAAATTTTCCAGATTTACTAAGTCAGAATCCAATTTTCCAATATAACAATACGTGTCTCTGGTTGCTCCTGATATATACTAAGGAGCAAAGGTGACTTGTTTAAGACACTATGACTCCTAGCAGTACAGTAACTGTCAGGTAAGCTGTGCAACTTTCTATGGATTTTACTATTTATTCAATTTGCCTATTATCATCTGCATGCCTACTGGATTCAACAGATGATTACATATTTATGTCCAAGACAGTGAAGGCAAAACTTTGAGACTCAGCGCCCAAACTACAACCCAAACCTCACTTATTTATTGCAAACTGCCAACACTACAATTAAACCTAAATACTGAGGCTTTAGTTTAGAAAAAACAACTATTATCTAATGCTCAGCTGCTGAAATGACTTGGCTTGCACGCTGACTGTGGCATACGTGTCATAGCTTTGCCACCACTGATCTAAGACATCCATAGTCAAAATTTACACACACATACATATATGACATAGCAGCAATGGCATAGAAAAGAGACAAGTGGATTTTTAAATTTCCTGAAAGGATACTAACCTCAACTCCTTTTATTCATATTCTAAGGAAAGAATTAGGGGTAGAAAACATTACTATTACTACTATAAAAACAATAAAAACAAAAGGACTACTAGTAACGTTATCCTGTTTCTTTGACATAATAGGAATATATTATTAATTATTTTAAATATACCTTGCCGGGCGTGGTGGCGCACGCCTTTAATCCCAGCACTCGGGAGGCTGAGGTAGGCGGAGCGTTGTGAGTTCGAGGTCGGCTTGGGCTACAACGTGAGCGCAAGGCCGGCCTGAGCTACATAGTGCGACCCTGCCTCAAAAAATCCAGGGCCGGGAGTTAGGCTCAGTGCCTTAAGCGCTTGCCCTGGCGGGCGCGAGGTTGTGAGTTCAATCCCCGGTGCCGCAAAAAAATAAATAAATAAATAAATAAATAAATAAATGTACCTTACCACTTGTAGATGTATACACACTTTTGTGTGTGTTGGTCAAACCAGCTATATCTAAGAACTAAAAAGAACTATTAAAAAGAATTATTAAAACACTTAAGGGCAAATGAATATTGTCTTTACTTGTAGCTAACCATCATAGTTGTTCCAAATCTATTCCTTAGACTAGGACACTCCAATATAATAAAATTGTTTGCTGAAACTTTGTGAAATAACTTCCTCAAAAGGCATATGTAAAATTAAATGATTCTCCGTTTAGAAGCTAAACCATAGGCTCTGAAGCAGTGCATATCATTATATGCAGAAACATATAATGTAATTCCTGTCTGTAATTTTAAATTTTCTACTAGATATATTTTGAAAAGATAAAATGAGTGATATCGAGGTCAAAAGAATTTAGTCCTATATATCAAAAATACTATTTTAACACGTAAATAGCAAATAAAATATTTCTACTTTTGTTGTGGTTAATCTTCAAAATCATATATGTATTTTATGTATTACCTCAATTAGAATGCTAAATCAGCACTGGGGATCAAACTCACAACCTTGTGTCTACCAGACAGGCACTTAAGCTGCTGAGCCAAACTCCCACCCTTGGTTTTTCTGAGGCAGGGTCGCACTATGTGGTTTAGGCTGGCCTTACACTCCCGTTGTAGCCCAAGCCGACCTCGAACTCACAACACTTCTCCTACCTCAGCCTCCTGAGTGCCGGGATTAAAGGTGTGCGCCACCACGCCTGGCTTAGAATGCTAAATCTTAACTGGAAAAGACACAGGACACTTAGATTCACAAATTCAGGCTTGTTTGCTCCCATTTGACCAAGTCAAAGAGCATTTATTTTTCGTAAAAAGGAAACACGATATATTCAAACCTACCCCAGAAAATATGTAGTGGCCCATTTGCCTCAGATCATCAACTCACCTTTGTACAGGTGTGTTATGGTCTTTCATAGCAAAGGACAGTCAGAGGAGGGAATACAGTGAGACAATGGATATGTTCAAGATTGTTTCATCTTCCCCCGGAAATGAAATTGGACCTCACCTCCCAGTGCCAGCATCTGCATATTCTATCCCTTCATCTAAGCTGACGTGAGATACTGAGAGCCTTTTACGCCCTTGACCTGAGGAAATTTGAAGAAGCTACTTGTTTCTAAAGAAAAAATAAAATCTAATTTTTAATGTTTCATTTTGTGGCGCCAGTTACAAAGAAACTTAATTTCTGTTTAAAATTAGTAACATTTATTTGTGCATAGATTCTGTATCTAAATTATACCAAATAGTAAGGTTCAAATAACCTAATGGACCATCAGTTTTTATTCTGAAATTAATAAAAATTTTATATTTAAAATTAAATGTCCCGATCACACTAGCCACAGAAATGCTACCATATAGGGTAGCACACTTCTGTGGATATGCAAGATAGACCTACGTAAGAATTCTGGCTTTTGCAATCCAGGAATGCTGGTGCACATACCTGTATAATCCCAACATTCTGAGAGACTGAGGCAGGTTTACAAAACTGGATCCTGTCTGGAGAATTTAGCTAGAACCTATCTCAAAAAATAAAAAGAGCAGTGGATGTAGGTCAGTGCGAAGATCTTGGGTCCAATACCCGGTATTGAAAAGAAAAAACAGATCTGACTTTGCCGTTTTATTGGTTGCCTGGCCTTAGTTTACCTAACCCTCTCCAAGCTTCAGTTCCAAATGAAGGAAAGGAGTTGCACTCATTTTGTTTCAACTTCTGTCTGATGAATCAGCCGCAAAAGAGAAACTAGTTTTCCATTCATGGTAGCGGTGGTGGACTTAATACGTCACAATCTACAATAAAAACAGAACTAATCTAAATGCCCACAATATTAGAAAGGTTAAATGAATTCAATTAACCAATACTCTGCAGCAACAGAATACTATTTATTATTAGTCACTAATCAGTATTAAAATCAATTAAGAGAAGACCAACGTAATATAAAAAGGACATCGGCAGTGTGCACTGAGAAAAACCCAGAAGGATTCGACAGCACTTAGAGTAAGCAACCGGGTGGGGTTGGGGATGTAGTTCCAGGCAGCTAATTTCCTTTTTTTTCTAAAAAGGGATTATTTTATATTTTAAGACGCAGCTCTCAAATCTTTTAAATACTATACTTTTTCTTCATGGCCTGGAATATAATTTTAAAATAATTCAAATTGTGCTAAAGAGAAAGGTTTATATGAAAATACGCTTATCAAACCCAATAACACGCCCCCTCAAATCAACTTTCAATCGGCGGTTTCCCGCCCTTGGAACACAAGCAACTGCCTTTGACGTCAGAAGAGGCCGACGCTCCCGGTTACCATAGTGAAGTCTGTGCGGCCATTTTTACTGTGGTCGATTCAAATCGAGCCTGTTGTGATGGGGGTGGAGCGACACGGAAAGTCTGCGGAATAACAGACGGGGAAAAAAATCACACGTCTCGGTAAGAATCACAAATGACCAGGAGAGGAAAACGTTAGCTGCGTGAGAACTTCAGACGCATGTTCCGCACAGAAGCGGAACTATTGTGGATGGTGCCTAAGGTTCCTGCCCGGATTGTGATAAGCGCTTCCGTTACTCAGCGGAAGCGTGGGTCGTAGAGGACAACTCTGGGAAGAACCCGCTATCTGCTGTGTGGAAAACTAGAATCATGTCGAGTTTGTCAGTGAGAGACCCGGCAATGGATCGATCACTGCGTTCCGTGTTCGTGGGAAACATTCCGTATGAGGCAACTGAGGAGCAGTTAAAGGACATTTTCTCGGAGGTTGGTTCCGTTGTCAGTTTCCGGCTCGTATATGATAGAGAGACGGGAAAGCCCAAGGGCTATGGCTTCTGCGAGTATCAAGACCAGGAGACCGCGCTTAGTGCCATGCGGAACCTCAATGGGCGTGAGTTTAGTGGAAGAGCGCTCCGGGTGGACAATGCAGCCAGTGAAAAGAATAAGGAGGAGTTAAAGAGCCTAGGGCCTGCAGCGCCCATTATTGACTCTCCTTATGGGGATCCCATCGATCCAGAAGATGCCCCTGAGTCGATTACCAGAGCAGTAGCCAGTCTTCCTCCAGAGCAGATGTTTGAGCTGATGAAGCAGATGAAGCTCTGTGTGCAAAACAGTCACCAGGAAGCTCGAAACATGTTACTTCAAAACCCACAACTGGCTTATGCCCTGTTGCAGGCACAAGTGGTCATGAGAATCATGGATCCTGAGATTGCCCTGAAAATTCTACATCGCAAGATACATGTCACTCCACTGATCCCAGGCAAATCTCAGTCTGTCTCTGGCCCTGGCCCTGTTTCTGTCTCTGGCCCTGGCCCTGTTTCTGTCTCTGGCCCAGGTCCCGTTTCTGGCCCTGGCCCTGTTTCTGGTCCAGGCCCTGGGCTTTGCCCAGGACCCAATGTTCTATTGAACCAACAGAATCCTCCAGCTCCTCAGCCTCAGCATTTGGCAAGAAGACCTGTGAAAGATATTCCTCCTCTGATGCAGACTCCTATCCAGGGTGGAATTCCAACTCCGGGACCAATAGCAGCTACTGTGCCTGGACCTGGACCTGGACCTGGTTCTCTAACTCCTGGAGGAGCAATGCAGCCACAAGTTGGAATGCCAGGGGTTGGCCCAGTCCCTTTAGAGCGGGGACAAGTGCAGATGGCAGATCCTAGAGCTCCTATACCTCGTGGCCCCATGACTGCTGCTGGCCTACCTCCTCGAGGACTATTAGGAGATGCTCCAAATGACCCACGTGGAGGGACTTTGCTTTCAGTCACTGGAGAAGTAGAACCCAGAGGTTATCTGGGTCCACCCCATCAGGGTCCTCCCATACACCATGCCTCTGGGCATGATAACCGTGGCCCTTCTGCACATGATATGAGAGGAGGGCCAATAGCAGATGCCAGACTGCTAATTGGAGAGCCCAGAGGACCCATGATAGATCAAAGGGGTCTACCTATGGATGGTAGAGGAGGTAGAGAGTCTCGAGGGATGGACACTCGAGCGATGGAAACTGAGGTTTTAGAGACCCGAGTAATGGAACGAAGAGGAATGGAGACCTGTGCTATGGAAACCAGAGGAATGGAAGCTAGAGGCATGGATGCAAGAGGATTGGAAATGCGGGGCCCTGGACCTAGTTCCAGAGGCCCAATGACTGGTGGAATCCAGGGACCTGGTCCCATTAATATAGGGGCAGGTGGCCCTCAGGGACCTAGACAGGTCCCAAGCATATCAGGAGTGGGAAATCCTGGAGGTGGCATGCAGGGGACAGGTATACAGGGAGCAGGCATGCAGGGAGGAGGAATGCAAGGAGCAAGCATACAGGGGGTGGGCATGCAGGGGGCAAGCAAGCAAAGTGGAGGCCAGCCTAGCAGTTTTAGTCCTGGGCAGAGCCAGGTAACTCCACAGGATCAAGAAAAAGCAGCTCTGATCATGCAGGTTCTCCAACTGACTGCAGATCAGATTGCCATGCTGCCTCCAGAGCAAAGGCAGAGTATCCTGATTTTAAAAGAACAAATCCAGAAATCTACTGGAGCTTCTTAAAAGATTTTGGGAAGTATTTAGCTATAGTCTTATAAAGTTAATTTTGTAGTGTAGCAAATGAGTGCAGAAAGTTGACTTATGCATCCCCAAGCTTTATTGATTAATTTCCCTCTTAGAAACTTAATCTCATTTCTTTTTTTTTTTCCTGGTTTTATCTTTAATTGAGGGTAAGGGGCAGGAGTTGGTCTGTTTATTTTAAGTCACTGTAAATGTGCAAAAATAACTCTGAAAATGATTGTATTATGCCAAATAAGATTACAAGGTATGCAGCAATATTGAAATGTCTGTAATATGTTAACTACATTTTTAAAAAATTGAGTAAAACTGAAAACTGCACTTAAAGACTAAAAGGTGACTTGTTAAAATGTTAATGTACTAAGTTTTAAGAATATTTGGTTATATAACAAGGAAATTTACCTCAAAGTTGTATATTTTTGGTAAACCATTCAAAATATAAAATCCTATTTTAGAGGTAATAGACTGCTGTGTTATATTAAACACTGTTATAGTACTTTTGGAATAATTTTGAAATGTTAGACCTAACAGGATGAGTAAATTGGTGATACTAAAGTTGTTTTTTAAAAGCTAACATTATCTTTAAAAATCAGAGAATCTTATCTGGTTTGATGTTTCACTTTTTATGGACTAGCAAAATTCTGGCCTGGTCTTTAATATAATGATTTCGTTGGAATAATTGTAGGATAATCCAGGTTTACTTAAGTTTCCTCTGAGGAGATCTGATAATCTCTCAGTACCTTTCTATTTCTTAGGACTCTTTAAGCCCTAAATTTGACTCTGAGAATTCTCTCAGATCCTTGGCAAAAATCAGTGTCAAGGGATCTTTTGATCTGAATGAGTTACACATGGCATTGGGCTTTTCATAAGTAGTAGAAAGTCTCATTCAGTTAAGTTCCAACTTACTGATAATTGCCATCCATATATATGGTGTCCATTTGGTAAACTAGCATTAGGAGTTTAAAAAATCTTAATATTTACCATGCCTTTTTAATTTGAATAATCTTTTTTTTTTACCATTTTAGCAGAATTCTTGAGGCCCAGGTAGGAAGAGATGCTCGTATAAATTCAATACTTTCTGTTCACTTGACTTATTAGTCATTTCACATTTTACAAATATTAAGCCATTTAGCAGTATGCACCCATGAGATACATTTACAGTCATTAGGGAATATGCCATTAGGGATTGTGACATCATTAACACTTTTTTTTTTTTTTTGTAGAGCTACTACCTAATTTATTTTTAAGCCTTGAGGATATGGACAATAAACATTTGTATTAGAGTCCAAGTAGCAATTAACAGAAATGTAAACTCCCAAATACCCAAGGTGATCTTCCTCTGGAGGAGAAAAATCTGCTAAGTTACAGAGAAAAAAATACTTCATACATGGAGACAGTTTAGTCTTAGAAAATGTTATTTTCCCTTTGTAAGGTTTTTACATTTTAAAAAGGTAATTCATTTTTTTTCAACATTTCTTTCCATCCCTGTGCTGTTTCCTGATAGTTTTACTCTTTTTTGTGGTGGTTTATACTGTTAAATTTCCCGTGTCTTCTGTGTTTTATCTGTACTGAGAAGGATAATTCTTTTTATGTGTGATAATTCTGGCAAATATGTACTAATTCGCAGAGTTGACTAGCTTACTTCGAAGTTGATGTTTCTTTATCCCAAAGCTTTCACTGAAGGGCTCTGTGAAAACTATTAAATGTTATAGTCTTGTTCCAGTAAAAATCCCTGAATTGTTTAACGAAGACTAAATAAAAAGGTTGTACATTTAAGGTTGACTTTGGTATTTCTTACATGTAATTAATTGTAGATTTTTGTTTATTTGGGGGGAAGGTGTTTGAGATAAGGTCTCATTAGTAGTTCAGGCTGGCCTCAAGCTCCCAGCAATCCTCCTGCCCCAGCCTACCTACCAAATGCTGGGATTGCAAGCGTGTGCCACCATGCCCAGCTTTTGTGTTTAATTTTAACAAATACATTATTCAGAAGACATCCATTCTTTAGAGATGCCTAGGGCTTGACTGTTTTTTTTTATAAAAAGGCAAAACTAATGAAATCACTTGAATTAAGGGAAATCGCTTTTTTAGATCCAAGCATGATGGCATGCTTCTGTAATCCCAGCATTCTGCAAGCTTAGGCTGAAGGATCGATGGGAGCTCAAGGCTAACCTAGGCTATAGAGTGAGTTCATGGCCAGCATGAACTACAGCATGAAACCTTATCTCAGAAAAACCAAAAAACTAAATTACAATCAAGATATTTGCCACTCTGGTTGGTTATCAGAAAAAACATATTGATACTTAGACATTAGGCTTTTGTTGATATTTGCCATAGAGAATTCTGTTCCAGGTGCACTTTAAAGGTATCTTCATTACTAATAGCATTTGTTACATTGCAGTTGAACACCAGGACTATCTTACTCCAGAATTTACTATATCAAAATTCACAGATGAGAACAAAAAGCAAAATACTCTAGCAGTCTTAGGGAAAATTTTTCTTGTTAAGAACACACAAGATTCTCCAAAACGATTTAGAATCAAGACAGGATGAGTTATTACAACTTTTTGCATTAAAGTATTTGAACTATGATAATCCCCTTACTCTCCTAAAATAGTTTGACCTGACCCTATGAATGTTCTAGTGTTAATACAGATAGAGCCTTACTTCATTTGATAGCAAATAATTTAAGCAATATGCTTGCTACGACCAGAATCTGTGTTTTCCCAGCTGACCACTGTTTACAACTCCTGATATCTTGCATTTTTGCTAATATGTGTAGACTACAAATTAAATCACAAATTCATTAATAGTAAGAGTTAAACATGATGGGGTATAATACTGATGAGCCAAAGCTGCTTTAGGGTTTATTCCTCTTGGGCAGGACACATTTCTTATGGTTTTAAAATGATTAATCAGTGCCTTCCCACCAGCCTTTCACCTTTTCTATTAGTGATAACTAATACCAAAATGTAC
The DNA here is from genome assembly GCA_004363535.1 of Dasyprocta punctata. Lineage (NCBI taxonomy): Eukaryota > Metazoa > Chordata > Mammalia > Rodentia > Dasyproctidae > Dasyprocta > Dasyprocta punctata. Next base: position 145,573 of record RJWM01000809.1, on the reverse strand, counting down.
TTCCACGTTTGCTGATCTCCTAGGACTTCAAATTTTGGAGTCAGTAAGATATATGCCAATGTGAATTTGAGGCAAAAGTAAAGGTAAGTGAGGTAATGTTTGACTTTTCAACTATGGTTTTCAGAATTCTTATAATAGAAAAGCATTTAAAAAAAAAACAACTATAAAATCACAGCTTGCAAAGCTTCTTGCTTTTCCATGCTGTGATGGGACATTAAGTATACAGAATCTAATTTCCTATGATGTGTCAGGCCTTTCTCTTAGGTTTGATGAGGTCTCAGGATAATTATGTGTAACAACCTACTGTGGCACAGAAACCGAGTTATCAGTCACATGTCAGTATTCTCATAAAAGAATGTCAGCCTCTCACAGCTTTATTTCATTAGCAAATCTCTAGACAGACTTGGTGTAGCCTGCTTTTCTTATCAGTCTCATCAAGAATGCTCTATAGACAAGAACTAACTTGTTTAGAGGAAATCACAAATGTATTAAGACTATTGAAGGAAGGGCCGGGAGTTTGGCTCAGTGACTTAAGCGCCTGTCTGACAGGCGTGAGGTTGTGAGTTCAATCCCTGGTGCCGCCAAAAAAAAAAAAAAAAAAAAAGACTATTGAAGGATATATTAATATTATATATTGATAATATTAGATATAATATTGGTATGTAGTACGCACATAAATATTTCAAATCTTAGCCAGAACTTTTAGTTTTTCATTTATATTTATATACCCTGAAACAAAAGTTTACTCCTTTAGGTAAAAATTTTCCTTCACAAGTATTCATATTACAAATTACCTTTGTTATGCAAGATTAAATCTTATGCTTTTTGTTATTTTTCTACCATAATGTGTAACATGTCACTAGAGAGTATTTTCTGTGTCAAAGTCACATTTGGAGTAATATTTTCAAAAGTAAAAAGCCAAATACAGGTGTTTATTAAATACTGTACAGAAGTACACCCAACCATTGTAGGACAGATGGATATGATCAATGTACGTTATATGCATATATCAAAATGCCACACTGAAACTCAATATTTTGTAAAATCAATAAACACAAAATCATTTTAAAAAAGAATACCCAACTATTTGCCAACCATAAAGTAAACAACTACTTTAAAACTAGGAATTAATTTACCCAAAATCAACTAGGAGTTAACTACCCAAAGGCAGTTAAATAAATATCAAGGAATTTGTAACAAAATGCACAATAGCCTCAAGCATAATTAATTTTGTATGATTCCTATATATAATGTCTGTAAATACTTGGAGTGACTCTCAGATGTGTAACAAAACTTGATCAATTAAAAAATTATATCTGCAGGATTATTTGTTGTCTCTCACAGAAGTGGAATGGATAATCTCTTTGGTACTAAAAAACAAAGCCATAAATTTTCATTATTTGTTTTAATCAGAATTGTCTTATTACTTTAAAAATATTCTTCAATAATTCTACTCTAAAAACTATGATACCATCAATGTACTTGTTGACCTCTGTTTGTATTACTACCTTAGCTTGTTGCCTGGAGGATGAGGTAAACTCCACTGATTTACATGCTTGTATTTGGATATTAGTGTGAAGACTTCAAATTATTATTATTTTTTTTTTTTTGCAGCACCAGGGATCAAACTTTGCATCTGCCAGGAAGGTGCTTAAGCTACTGAGCCAAACTCCCAGCCCTGGTTTTTTGAGGCAGGGTCGCACTGTGTAGCTCAGGTTGGCCTTGCGCTCGAGTTGTAGCCCAAACCGGCCTTGAACTCACAATGCTCCTCCTACCTCAGCCTCCCTAGTGCTGGGATTAAAGGCGTGCGCCACCACGCCCGGCAAGGCTTCAAATTAGTCTTCCTCAGAAAAGGATCCATTTACTGTAATTCAGTTCCAAATTTCCCTTGTCTTGAATATTCACATCAGTAATATCGAAAATGTGTACCACATTAAAAATGGCACAGTTGAGTCAATAATGCAATAGAAACACCTATATTGGGTTTACATGATGCATTACCATTCCTAGAGTCAGGCTTTCCCAAGTATCATACTTGTTAATATGTTAAATCATTATAGTTAAATAAATCAGAATTGAAAACACTGCCAGGCACAACCCGTCTACACATAGTTTCCAATTTGGCTACAGGATGTTACGGTTTTATACTAGGTTTTGGTTTTATGGTTTTACACTAGGTTATGGTTTTGTATATATGGTTTTATACTAGGTTATGGTTTTATACTATGGCTTTATACTAGGTTTTTACTTACACAATTGCCTGCCATTTCCTGTAATACTATGAGTTCACAACTTTTGCTTTTATTTTGCATAAAATGGCTACTTACTTAATTGAAATTATTAGTGTATAACTTTACAAATGTGAGATAAAGAAAAAAACTGATTTGGCAACTGGCTCAGCACCATATATATATTTTTGTAAAACCAACCACAACAAACGAAAATCCAGTGCAAACTGATTTTTTTATTCATAAATTTTTATGAAGTATATTATGCAAAGGAATGCCCTGAGATGCTAAAGAAATCAATGTATTCTGCAAATATTTTGGATTAATAAAAGTAAGCCAAAGTAACTATATCTGCTTTTTTGAATTAAAAATCTGTTCCCAAAGTAAGAAATTGATACTATAATAGCAAATATTAAGGACAAGAATGGACATGTCCAGTGCACATACTAGAACTGTAAAGATTTCTCTGTTAGTATCTAATTTTAAAAGATGAGATGGGCATGGTCACACACACCTGTAATTTCAGCACTGTGGGAGGCTGAGGCAGGAGGATTACAAGTTTGAGTCCTATCTCAAAAAAGGGTTGGCAATGTGGCTCAGTGTAAAGGGCATGAGTTGAATCCCCAATACTGTAAAATGAATAAATTAATGAATAAATTTTTAAAAAATAATCCACTATGCAATTTCTATATATCAACTACAGTGGTTTAAAAGAAAATAGAACAGTAATTTTATGTTATTCCTTGTTTAAAATTTCTTATGGCTTTTACTGATCTTTGAATAAAATCAAAACCCATATTATCCCCCATATGAAGCCCCAAGAGTAAATTTGTTCCTCAATATATCAACATCATATCCTACCACAGCCCTCCTCCTTCACTGCTACAAATACTTTGGGCATAGCTTCCTCTCTGTAAATCTGCCAAACTTATTTTCATCTCTGTTCTTGCAGTTTCCCATGCAAGGGCATCCCCCATTCTTTCTCCAAGAGTTTGAAAGCCTAGTTGATTCTCCTACTGAGCTCTCAATTTACATACCATTTGCCCAAACAAAACTTTTTCTGGACAAAGCATCTGCTTAAATGGCCTCTCAGGGCCAGGGATTTAGCTCAGTGGTGTAAGCGCCTGCCTGGCAGGCATGAGGTTGTGAGATCAGTCCCTGGCACCAAAACAAAAAAACAAAAAAAAGACTAATTCTCTTATCTGAGCACCACTTTGTGGGATTAATCTATGTTCTTGCACTCTTTTACAAGGCATACTGATTGTTTTGTGCACACATGAAATGATGATACCGTTAGTAAGTTACTATTTATTTTGGCTCTTTAGGGCCGGGAGTTTGGCTCAGTGGCTTAAGCGCCTGTCTGATAGGCGTGAGGTTGTGGGTTCAATCCCTGGTACCGCAAAAAAAACCAAAAACAAAATAAAAATATATATTTTGGCTTTCTTAGGTTTATTATGTCAACCATATATGTTCCCAAATTCCTGATAGTTGCACTTAGTATTATATAGATGCACATATAGGCATAGACAGGTATAGATGGATATAGAGATGTATATATATAAACTGACTACAAAAATAAAAGATTATTTCTATGAAAACTATATTTTCAGATATATATTTGTCACATCAATATTGTTTGGTTATAAATCAGACTATGTCAATTGTACTTGTTTTTGTAATAAAGATAGATGATCGCATGAATATAGAAACAGATTATTTCATTTTTTCTGTTGTGTTTTGAGATACAGTTATGCTACTTAGTTCAGACTGGCCTCAAACTCTTAGCAATCTGCCTGCCTCAGCCTCCCCAGTGGAGGGATCACACGTATGTGCTACCACAGTAGGCCTGAAAACAGGCTTTTTCCTATAAAAACAGTATTGAATGCTTTAGAAAGATTTTGTAAGTGTGAAGCTGGGAGTCCTGCACATGTCTATAATTTTAGTACCTTGGGAGACTAAGGTAGGTGGATGGCAAGTTTGAATCCAGCTTGGAAAATCTACTGATTTAGTGAGACACTGCCTCAAAAGCAAATAAACAAAAAATTAAAATAGAACTGGGAATGTTACCAAGTGCTTAGGTTTCAATCGTCAGCAAAAAGGGGATAGATGAGGAAGGAAGTAAGGTTGTTTTTATAGAATATTGTGGGTATAAGATAATACTAAAAACATGTTTAAAAATATTTAAAATTTAGAATTATCAGATACTGTGTAAGTATCTGAATCCTCATTTCTTTTGTTTCTCCTCTTTCCCATGCTAGGGATTGAACTCAGAACCTTGTACATGCTAGGCAGGGATTCTATGACTGAGCTACACCCCCAGCTCCCTTATTTCCATTTTAAAGGCCATTTGAAACAGCAATCTTCAACAAAACCTTATATCCAAAACCTTCAGTATGCTCAGGATTTTTTTCAGGTGATGAAGAACAAAATGCTTGAGGAAATTATAACTGAGGTTTGGTACGGCCATATCATTGGTCTTCAACCCCCATGGGTATCACTGAAGGAAAGACACTGGCCTGTGTGCCTGGCTCTCCTCCCGTCCCTTCCACCTGATGTTAAACTCCCAAGAAAACAAAATATGCTTTAATTTCTCACTAACTAAAGTGTGATCCATGATCAGCTTCCAGGGCATTGGGCCCCACCCTAGACCCAGAGTTAGAATTTGCATTTTAATAAAAGCCCCAGGATCCACACTCAAGTAGAAGGTCCAGAAGCATTGCTTAAAACTAATCTTAAGAAAAAAATGAGGATGGGGACCATTAAAACTTAATACTGTGATAAAGAGAAGGGATTCTTAGTAGATTCAGTGGCATAAAAGATCAAGAACTGGAAAAAATCCCTGTGTAATCTGCGGAAAACATAGGAGGAAGTCCCTCAGTGGGAAGGCATACTGAACAACCGAGCAGACAAACAAAACTCCTGCTCATTCTGGATAACTAAGTAAACATGAGACCTAGCAAGAGACCTAACCTAAAATACCCTAGCTGAAATCCTTGTTCTTTGGCAAGGGACCTGAGTGCATTTAACCTATAAATGTGAACCTTTCATTTTCTCAGGATGGAAGGGAAGCTGTGGTGAATGAATAGAAGCAGTACATTTATATTTATTATTTATTATCACCAGAAACATGGCACATCAAAAACCACTTCAGACAAGCTGTGACTCTCGGGGATGAATGGGGCCTTTCACGAAAACTAATCTCATAAAATCTGAATTTTTCTTCAGTTCCTTAAATCTTGTCATCTTGATAAGATACATTATCCAGACAGGAATGCTGACTTCACCTTGGAGTACTCATTTGCTTTTGTAAAAGTGTCTTCTTAAGACCCAGGAATATTTTCAAACAAACACAACTTGTCATTCAGACAACAAAAGAAATCTTGAAAAGATAAATCAGCATGCTTTTGATTCAGTAAAAATAAGCCCTGGTCAGAATTCCGTTGATAAAAAAATTTAAAACCTCACCTAAATATTCTAAAGCACCAACAAAAAGGAACCAACAAAACAAAAGTTAAAAGGGTCAGTCTAATATTTGTTCCATTAATGTATTTTCAGTAGATTTATCAGAAATGGTATTAAAACTCAATATTGTAATTTGTGCCTTTCAAGTCTGTCTTTGAACTTTATCATAATTAAGAATACAAAGAATACAAATCAACGTTAGTAAATGAAGCAAAAAAAATTTTTTTGTACCAGGCATTAAACTCAGAACCTCATGCCTGCCAGGCAGGCACTTATGCCACTGAGCTAAATCCTCGCCCCTTATTTTTTTCTTAAAGTTTACGTTTAATGTGATTGAATTCAAAATTTTTCAGCAAACAATTTAAATTCAAATCAAATCTTTTCAAATGGTAACGTCAAAAGCATCAGTGTGAAGCTGAGAAAATGATCTGGGAACATGCAAGTCTTCTCCTGTTGCTGAATGTTCAAACTATGTGCATTCTTGTCCTATCTGGAGGTGTTTTTTGCATAGGAGGGAAGCAAACTCGCTTAATTATGTTTTTTTTCCCTTTTGTGCACAGCAGTGTGATTTATGTAGAATTTTTAGTTGGTAAAGATTTTCTTATTATTGTTTTCTGATAACATGTTTTAGCAACTTCCCCCTAGTTAGTGCCTATAGGATGAAATGCAAACTAAACTAGGAAGAATCTTGGTTTAAAATGGCCTATTGCTGCCCCACCTGGAGAATTAGAGCTGAATTAACCTGGGTAGGGGAAAAAAGAGGTCTTTCTGCATTTTCTTGTTGACCCAGAATTACTCACCAGAAGCAAGCTGGATTATGATCTCCTATCAGGGCTGACACTATGCTGAAGTCATACAAATTACCAGTATAGTGAAGTGGTATTTCAATACCAAGTCACTCATCAAGGGAGAAGGGAAGGTATAAGAACAAGAAGATGTAATTTTTTTTCACTAAATTCCCCAAAGTCACAAAGCTGCTCCCCCGTGCATGGTCATAGTGAGCTACTCAGAGCAGGGGCCATAGCTCCAGCTTATCTTCAGGACCCCAGGAAGCCTTACCATGCTACTAAACTGTTTTGTTTTGTTTTGTTTTAATATGGAATAAAGAAAATTGCATATTGATATAGGCATGAAATATAATTGTGCAAAATGCATTTGTTCCAATAGACATTTATTTTTATACAGTAATCAAATACTTAAAGTTGGTAGACAGAGACCATAATAGCAGACTTTCACACATCCCTCACAATACTGGGGTAGGGAAGATATGTGAAAGGGCAGCTGGTACTGTAGTCTCTCTTTAGTGCACCAGAAACTAACCTGAATTCCAGAGTACATTGTATGCTACTTGGTAGAAGGTCAGGTAGTGTGTAAATAGCGTCTATCAAGAGCCTCCTAAATGCCAGGTGCTTGACCTGTGTCATCTCTAGTTTTACTACATTTGATCTTGGCTAAAAGGCTGAGAAGCAGTCTCTGATCTTACTAAAATCTGGATGGCATATAAATAAATATGCTCAGAGAAGTTAACTTGTTTGCTCTGAGTCACAGAGCTTAGAGGAAGCAGAAATAACCAGTGAACTTCAATTTGACTCCCACACCCTTACTCTCCCCATGTTCTATCATTCTGCTTTAACAAAGAGAGAGTAAAAAGGGAGGAGAGCGTCCACACTGGGACTGATTGTGAGGAAACACCAGAACACATTTTTATTAAGCAAGGAGGGCCATCATGAGACTAGAAATGATAATTTTATAAAGTCAAACTTTTGTCCAGTGGAAACATTCATACAGAATAGCAGAGATTACAAGAGGTATATAAAACTAGACTTTTTCTTGTAGGGTTCTAGTCAATAGCTAATGTGAGAAATTCTGAACATTTTTACTGGCATGTAAATTATATACCACAAAATATCCATTTAAAAAATACAATGCAATGTTTTTTTCCTGTTCACAGAGTTGTATAACCATCACCGCAACCTAAATTTGGAATATTTTCATCACTGTAAGAAGAAACTCCATGTTTATTGTCATTCACCGCCTAACCTCACTCACCTAATCTTCAGCCCTAGACAACCACTTATCTGCTTTCTAATGCCATAGATACCTAGAACATTCCTTATAAACAGGATTATTTGATCTTTTGTGATTAGTTTCTTTCACTTAGCACACTCTTTTCAAGTCTTGTGTGTTGAGCATGATCAGTATTTCATTGTGATGTGAATATAGCATATTGTATTCAGCCATACATTAGTTGATGGGAATCTGTGTTGTTTCCACTTTGGGGACATTATGAAAGGTGCTGCTACAAACATCTGTGTGCAAGTGTTTGTGTGCACATATGCTTTCATTTCTCTTTCAAATATACCTTGGAGTGGAGATGCAATATCATATGGGAACTTTTTGTATTGGTACTAGGGATTAAACCCAGGACCTTCTTATGCCTCCTAAGATGCCAGGTGCTTGACCTGTGTCATCTCTAGCTTTACTACATTTGATTTTGGCTAAAAGGCTGAGAAGCAATCTCTAATCTTACTAAAATCTGGATGGCATATAAATAAATATGCTCAGAGAAGTTATGGGAACTTTTTATATTGGTACTAGGGATTAAACCCAGGACCTTCTTATTGAGCTACATCTCTAGCACCCCTCACCATCAGAGATCTTTTTTTTAGAAAAGTAAATTTTCTTTCTTTTTTGTAAATTTTAATTTTATTAGTACAATGAATACATTCACCGAGGGGAGTTGATGTATGTACATAACACCTTTCAAATGTCTTTATGCCCTGACCCCAGAACTTTATTTTTCTTTTTTATTTGTGAAGCAGGGGCTCACTAGGGGATTCTTTTGCCATAGTCTCTTGGAATCCTGGGATCACAGGTGTGCACCATTACTCCCACTTTGTATGAGAACTTAATGTTAACATTTAGTGGAACTGTAAGACTAGTTTCTAATACAGCTGCACCATTTTACATTTCCATAACAACAAACGAGAGTCCCAGTCTCATACATATGCCAATGTTTCTAATTTTTATTTATTTGTTTATTTGTTATTTTGGTACTGGGAATCAAATTCAGGGCCTTGCGCTTGTCAGGCAGGCACTGTGCCACTGAGCTATATATCCCTGGCCTGATTTTCTTTTTCATTATAGCTGTCCAAGTATATATGAAGTAGTCTCCCTTTGTGGATCTAATTTGAATATCCTGGATGTCTGATGATGTTCTGCCTCTCAGCAGTATCTTTCTATTTGTATAACTTCTTTGGGGAAATATCTGTTCCCTGTAATCTATTTACTAAAATAAAATAGGCAAATAAAATAACATTTCATAATCTCGACTTTGCACGTAAGTAAATAATCAGGTGACAGAGTCCTTAAAATGTGAAAGACATTAGTTCTTTCATGATCAAGCACTGATCCACACAAAACAAGAGTCAAGTCACAGCAGTAAAAGGAATTTCATTGATATTATTTGCCCTTTCAGCAAGTAATCATTTTCATAATTTATGGCTGTGAAAATGTAAGGGAAATGAGGTGCTTTTCCAGGGAAGAAATACATACAAGTTATGGATGATGGAACTGCCTTAATTCAGATTCTGATTCTAGTGTGTGCTACTTGTATAACTCATTTCTACACCACAATTTCAAAATCTGCACACTGGGCTAACTACCTCCCAGAGTAGTTGAGGGGCCTTTGAATCATACCTACATATAATGAACTCTTGTCGTGTGGCATATGGCCCCGTTTAATACTGTTCCTAAATTCCACACACGCACTGTGGATACGGAAACCATAAGAGCAATATAAAACGTGAGCCCTGTTTCTCTTCTCACTGAAAAAGAGAAAACAATAGAGGATGTAAGGAATCAGCTCAGCTGTGAGGAGCCCTACTTCAGTAGATCTCAGAAAAAGATCCGTTAACAGAGAAGGCAGTTTAAGCTACAGTGGGCTGGCCTGTATTTGAAGGCATACTATAAGATCTGTAAGCTCTGGGTATGGGAAGAAAACTGTCGCTTCTTAATGATTTTCATTATATTTCCTTATGCAGTAAAGCTGTATTTTGTACAAGAAGAAATCTAACAGAAAGTTAACAATGGTGAAGGCAATCTTATATTGAAAACCTCTCTAACAACTGATTCTGTTTGACTTAAGAAGTTTCAAGCTCCTGCAATCTTCTTTCAGACAAATCAATAGAAATGGTATCAGGATCTTATCTAGCTTGAGCTTCTATGGCTTATACATTTCTATTTCCTATAGCTTTATTCAGTACAATAGAGGAGAGATTTTTTTTTAAAGTGTTTCTTTTATCCAAGAAACTTTAATAGTGATTCCCATAACAAATTTTGAGGATGTAGTTACACTGCTCATCATAATGTTAAATATAGAGTTATCCCTTATATGCTTTATTATTTATTTATTTATTTTTGAGGTAGGGTCTCATTTTTTATTCCAAGGTGCTGAGGCTGGCCTTGAACTTATGGAAATCCTCCTGCCTCAGCAGGGCTGAGATTATAGGTATATGCCACCATGCCTGGCTTCTTACATGCTTATTCTATGACTAATATATTCACATACAACTCAGTCCATCCTTCCAGCTTTCAAAAGCAGTACACATCATGCTATAATAATGATCCTTCAAAATGAGTAAATCAAAAGTTACAATTCAATTAATTCTCATCATATATTATTTTCCATATAACTGTGTTTTTGAACCTGACTTAAGAAAATGGTCGTATAAATTTATACGTATTGGGATACTGCCTGCTAAAGCGAAAAATATTAAAGTAACATAATTCTTGTATTTTATTATAACTTAGAAACAAATGTGGATTACATTAAAAACCAATGTTAGCAACGTCCTTAATTTATTGGAACCTGAGTTTTATTTAAGAATTCCTTTTAAGTATGTTTTTCTTTAACTTGATAAAACTGTATTAATTACCAAATAATATTTGGTCTCTATAAGCAGATTTATAGAAAGAGAATCATTGTGTTTTGAAGAGTATTTACTTATACTGCTGCTCAAGTTTTTATTTAGGAAAGAAAAGAAGGTAAATTTCTTATTTTGAATCCATTACTACATCATTTAAACTTAGTGGGGCCGGGAATATAGCTCAGTGGCACAGTGCCTGCCTGGCAAGTGTGAGGTCATGAGTTTGAACCCCAGTACCAAAAAAAGAAAAAAATTTAATATCCTGATATTGAGTTTGTGATATTGCAACCAATGGCTACATGTAGTAAGCTGTCAATACTAAGGCTGACAAACTGATTTCAAAATTTATTCAAATTTAATTAATTAGCTGGTACACATGGCATCTACCATAGTGGGCAGCATTGATATAAAAGACCTAAGTCATTTTATGATTAGATATCATTTTAAGTAATGTTTAAAATCACAGATGCATCGACTAACTGAACAATTCCATCACTGTTTACAACAGTGACAACATTAAAACTGGTAGCCAACTGTGTTAGTACTTTTTCATTGCTGAGGCAAAATACCTAACACCCAAAGTTAAAGGGGGAAAGATTTATTTAGCTCACAGTTTTTAGAGGTTTCAATCCATAATTGGCGGCTCCTAGGAAGGCAGGCACATGGCAGAGGGGTAATGGTTCATGGCAGTGGAAGACAGCAAAAGCAACAAGTGAAAGGGAACAAACCCATTTCTATCTCTTATATTGTATGCAGGCTACCCACCCTAGCACTCACATGCTTAGTCCCTGCACTGGACCATGAATCAATCACAAACTCTAGATTTAGCTATCTCTGAAAAGCCCACCCCCATGAATGTACGAGGTATTGGGGGTACATCTAGACATGAACCATGACATCAACAACCAGTACCCATGGACTTGGATAAATAAACACATCACCTCATTTCCAATAGATTCTTTTGCAATATGCATCATCAGAACACAGACAAAAGTGTAACTAGTTGATTTTAGGGAGCAAAAAAAAGAGTTTGGATTGACATTCAAGAAATATCTGTCTGAAGTTCAATTATGGAAAAAACGCAGGAAACCAGGTGGAAAACATTTCCATGGTTCTGAGTAATCCATATACGAAATCTTCATGGGATCTAAAAAAGAATGGCTTTGTATTTCTGTGATTACAACAATCAGCAACTTCACAAGACAAAAGCCAGTTATAAAAAATACAATCACCAACTCTACACATGAAGAATTTATTCAAAAGCCAGTAATTAAAAAAAATAGTTCATCTCTTGGCAATCTACTTGCAAAACACATCCTTTTGCAGACTATGGACTTGAAAATGCATATAAAATAACATTATTGACTTAATGATAGATTTTCAGCAGATTTATGATAATAAGAAAAGACACACACTTGTAAAAATCAGAAAAAATGAGTGTATAAAGGGGAAGATCTCACTGACAGTGACCTTGCTCTCACTGTCATATCTTCAATAGGCAGTCTAATACTTGGCATAGTACCATGTGCTCAATACATGTTTATTAATATTTATGAAAATCATCTGTAAATTAGTGCATCATAAAGCCAAAACAGAAGAATTAGTGGATGGTTTAGATGAATAATTTACCACAGTAGGCACCAAAGGCCCCAGTACATTAAGACCCAAGAGGATGACTGATGTGCACAGAGGATCCCTGGGGTAGTTTACGTTGAACATCCAGCAACCATGTCAGATTTGACCCTAAGACATTTGACTACAGCAAAGCTGGCTTTCTGCTAAATGTCCAATAAAGTGAAAACGCTAAATCTGCTTTCTTAAAGAACATCACTTCATTCCTACTGAACAATGTAATCTATATAATTAACATTTTATCACTGTGAACAAAGATAAACCACACACAACCAGGGTCTATGGAGAGTGATATTCATGCCTCACTGCATGTTATAATCTATTGTAAGATTGTGAAAATCAAAGATTTCTGGTTCCATCCCCAGAGATTTAGATTCCAGTTAGTATAAGGCATTGGTATGTACTAAGAGTTTCTTTATGTATTATTTTAAAATTCCATTGCACATACTTGCTATACCAGCACTCTGGAAGGCTGAGGCAGAAGGATCACATATTCAAACCAGCTTGGGCAACTTAACAAGATCTTGTCTCAAAAAAAAGAGTGGAGGTTGGGGTTGTAGTTCAGTGTAAAGTCAGTGGGTTCAGTGAGTTCAATACTCAGTACTACACTGGTTAATTAATTTCTAATTCCAGAACATTATATATATGTAAATATCCAAAATGTACTCTGTTTGCTCAAATAGAAGGTAAAATTTACATGTGATTTACTTGATGTGGTCAGAGCCTTCTCAGGTCCTCCCAACAAATGACCTCTTTGCTAGATGCTGGCAAGAAGCCCCAGCATGTCAAACCCAGCTTGTGAGGCTGGCTGCATAGGTGCTGCCTTTTACATTTGCTAATAATTGTTTCTAAAGTGAAGTTTGGAATCTTGCTGGGAAGAGCAAAACCTCTTTCTCCCAGAATCCACTCAGCTCTAATTAATGGCTTACCAAACTGTTATGGTTAAATGTGCCAACAGTGAGAACAAAAGACCTCTCCCTGATACTTAATCCTTTCTCTTTTTTTTGCTCCTCCTTTACTTTACTCCAACAGAAGAGCATCACTTTTGTCCGAACTCCATGCTGCAAACACTGAGGTCAGTTTTTCCTGGCTGTTCCCCACGGGCTTGCTAAGCACAAGAGTGGGACGAGACTGGATTCTTCCTCAGCAACTGGTAACATCTAATTATAATCAGGATGTGGACTACTAGAAGCACACAGAATCGCACTTACTATTGTAGGTGTCTTTGTTGTCCCTTCCTCAGTCACAAGCGAGTGTGTTTATCAAGGTTCAGCATTTTCAGTTTTATAATGGCAGACACATACCAATCTGAACCCGATAGTCCTAAACATGCACCCTATGCCTTCTTTAAAACAAAAAAGCAAAGAAACAAAATACCCAAACTTCATACATTTTCCATTTCTGAAAAAGGAACAGTTGGATTATGTATTCTGCCTCAACGCAGTTCAATTTTTAAATTTTTTTTTTTTATTTTTGAGACATGGTCTTGCTACACAGTTCAGGCTGGCCTTGCAGTCACTTTGTGGCCCAGGCTGGCCTGGAACTGGCAGTGATCCTTCCACCTCAGCCTCCTGAATGCTGGGATTACAGGTGTGCACCACCATGCCTGGCTACTCAAGGCATTTAACTTTTTAAATTAAAATAAAAAACACTAAGAGGTACAGTAAAACCATCAGCAATGCCAGCAAATGTTCATGAAACAAATGAAATGTACAAGAATGTTCTTAACAATTGAGCAACCCAAATACAGTGCCCATCAACAGTAAGGTGAATACATTATGTTAAAGTCATTTAAAGAATAAAAATGAAAGTATCACAACTATGTGCAATAGGATGGTTGTGTCGCAAACATGTTGAGCCAAAGAAGCCAGGCATAAAATCCTTACATGGAATGACTTCATGCCAAAAATAGGGCAAAGTAATTTAAATCAATTTTGGGGGTGGGGGTTGCACCAGGAATTGATCTCATGACCTCATCCTTGCCAGGCAGGTGTGGGGCCACTGAGCTATATCCTCAGACCAGAGCAAAGTAATTTAAACTGTAACTAGTCAGGGCTTTGGCTACTTCTGAGAAAAAAGGCAGGGATAATTTTGGGGATGAGCCCAGGGACCTTTGGACCTTAAAACAGGTGGAAGTTACACAAATGTGATCACTTGTTATGTTTAACCATGTATTTGTGATTTGTGTACTTTACAGCATACTATATTTTAACAAAAACTTTATATAATTGTTTTAAAGCTCATTTATTTCAAGTAGTCATTCCATTGCATTAGCCTCAAATCAATGCCAGGATATTTAAAAAAAATCAGAGAGACATGAGTAAAGCATAAACAATTTAGATGAACGAGACACCCACTATCACTTTAAAACAAATGTCAAGTAAATCTAAGCAAAGGGTTTCTGCTGTCCACAGAAAGCATTCAATAGTGCTAAAATTAAAAATTGGACAATTTTTTCACAAGTAAAAGGGAAATGGAAGTAGGATTTCTTCAGGAAAACAGTCATGTCAGTTGACTGTTCATTTCTTTTGCTTCTGCAAGCTGCTTTTTGAACATTCTTTGGTCAGGTAAACAGCATGTATTTGGGGATGAAGAGTGGAAATAGAGTTCAATAGTAACCTTTTAAAACTGCTTAAGTGAGGTTTACTATGCTCATCAACTTTAGAAAGAGCTGCTTAGGGTTTTTGTGTCATCTGAACAAATAATTTCCAACAGAATCTTCTGTGTTGATGGAAATGGTACTTTATGATGACTGTATAGTCACTAGAACGTGGGATCCTGAAGTCTTAAGGATATGAAGTTTTATTTTCATTTTAATTAATTTAAATATGAATTCAAATTGTCACATGTGCCTGGTTTTTGCACTACTGGAGAGGGTATTTTTATTTTTTAATTTTTTGACACAGGTTTTCATATATTTAATAATGGCCTTAAATTCACTGTGGAGACCAGGCTGACCTCAAACTTGTGCTGGAATTCTGAGAGTGTGCCACTGCGCCTGGCTGGACGGTATAGTTCCACCTTCTCTTGTAAGGTCTCTGAATTGATGACATTATTGAAATGACTGGAGTCAAACAAGTACTACTTGAGAAGATTTCAGGCAAGGTGAAGAAGGTAGTGTAGTTGACTGGCTTGTGCATTTGGAAGAAGGAAATGGATTTCTTTGAAACGTTGGATGAAGAGTTATAAAACCTCAAAGTCTTTAGGAATATTAAATGGGTCTCCAGCAAAGAAAATAACTTTAAAAAGATTAAACTTACTCCAATTAGCAAACTTCAAATAAAACTAAAATGAAGAAGGGAAAGAATGGCTAAAAGCAACAGAACAATAGACCAGGACACCTTCAACTAGAACGTAGTTAAGTAACTAGGCACCCTTTGATCTTAGCTTAGTAAACACTTCCAACTAAATTGTTAGTTATACCCAGGTATCAGTGCTTCACACAGCCAAAACATCTTTGGTATACAAGAAGAGACTATCCAAATTTTTCCCTTGATAGATTGTGTCTTGAGCTAAGAAAAACTGCAATTTTATGACATTTTATTTGTTATTCATAGAATCGGTCTTTTGTAACAAGGTCAGTGAGACATGACACAGAAACTCACATTTCACCTATTCCTGTGGGGCAGTCTACACATCCTACTGTACCAACCAAAAGTGTTTCTTGCTCGCTTCCCAAACAGTTTAGAATATCACAGGTGTAATAGGATAGTGACCTTTCAAATTGCTGCTATAATTTCTGGGGAAGTGCTATAATTCACATGTTATCTAAAAGTAAGATTGATGTTCTGATTGTGTTTGAATGATTATAGCTATAAAATCACTGGAAGAGTTTCTTCTAAATTTTTTTTCCTTGCTGAAAATCACTGTTTCTCCCTCAAAAAGCAGAAATGTCCTGAACTTTCAATTTTTGACATTTAAGAAACATTTGCTTCACATACACAAATTGGGTTAAACATAAAACCAGATCTTTATTAGTTAAAAATGTTTAATGCAAAATGTTATTTGAAAATAATAGAGCAATCAACAAAAAAAAGATAGTCACATAGCTGGTTTCTCTTGATGTGTTGAGGGGAATGTTTTGTGCTAATAATTTTCTGGACAATCTTCCGTGTCTATATCTTGTACCCTAAACAGTTGCTGTGAATATAACAATATGCAATGTGCTGATCATTGTTACTCTTCTATTGACTTTTTGTGAAATTCTCTTTTACTTTAATTTCTTACTTTTCTTTTTTTTTTTTTTTTTTTTTTTTTTTTTTTTTTTTTTTTTTTGTGGCACCGGGGATTGAACTCACAACCTCGCGCCTGCCAGAGCAGGCGCTTAAGGCACTGAGCCAAACTCCTGGCCCTGGTTTTTTGAGGCAGGGTCGCACTATGTAGCTCAGGCCGGCCTTGCACTCGTGTTGTAGCCCAAGCCGGCCTCGAACCCACAACGCTCTGCCTACCTCAGCCTCCCGAGTGCTGGGATTAAAGGCGTGCGCCACCACGCCCGGCTTTTTCTTTTGTTTAAAATAAAAAAAAATCTTATTCTTCATTTCTGAGACTGTCCTACATCTCTCCTTTTCTCCCCATTAGTATTTATACAATTAAGCTGTATCTTAGAATCAACATGGAAAAGAAACTTGCCAGACTCCAAGTAGAGAAGTCAGTTTGATAAATTATTATTGCCCAACCACATTATAATTATATTTTAGCGATGCTAGAGTACTAGACTATATCTGGCTCATCAAAATTGTCACCTTGATTTAATTACTTCCATTAGTAGCAGAACAATTAGTTTAATTTCAACATACATTTGGATTCCTAATCTTTTAATGTCTTTAAGATTACACTGTTGAGCAGTTTTGAAATATAAAGTTATTCCTTGTTCAGAAATTTACTTATCATTCACCAGCCAATGTAATTACATGCAGAAAATCTTCCAAATTTCTCTCAAATCAAAAGGTCATACTGGAGTAGGTGGGCCCTAAATTCAATACCCCTGGTGCCTGTTTATTTTTTTTTTTAAATTTATTTATTTTTTAATTTTGGTTTTTTGAGACGGCATCTCACTGTGTAGTTCAGGCTAGCCTTACACTCACTATGTAGCCCAGGGAAGCCTCAAATTCACAGTGATCTTCCTGCCTTAGCCTCTCAAGTGCTGGTATTACAGGCATGTGCCACCATACTTGAGTGGTATCTTTTTAAAAGAGAAGAAGAGACATAGAAATATGGAGGGCAGACTCTGTGTTTGGAGAGTGTATTGAGACAAAATTAAGAGTGATGAATTCATAAGCAGGAAATGTCAAGGACTCTTGGTTGTAACCAGAAACTGGGAGAGGCATGGAATAGATCCTTTTCTAGAGACTTTGAGGGATCATGGCCCTGACAGCATCTCGATTTTAAGCTTTAAGCCTTCAGAACCTTGAGAGAATGTATTCAAATTTAAACTGTCTATTTTGTGTTCACTTGTTATAGCTGTTCTAGGAAACTAATTCAATCACTAGGGAAGATATAGCAATTCAACTGTCACCTAACAATAACTGTGAAATCCACATGACAGGTCATTCACAGGCCAAGTGAAAATACCTACCAACTTCAACTTGTATACTTAGGTCTCACACTTCAGAATGAGAAAAAATGTGTACATTTGTATATTATAAAGCATAATTTAGCATGAGTAAATGTTCCCTGATTAAACTTCTAAACATACACAATAGGAAGGAAATAAATTATTCCACACAAAAAACTCTGAATGCAATACAGAATAATGACCAAATAAACAGGTAAAAACATAAGAAATTTAAGCAAATACTAACTGCACAGAACAACAAAAAGAGCATTAATTTGGTAGTAAGAAAAATTGATTAAAACACTGGGCCTATAATACAGTTAAAAGATTGAAAGAAATATCCAGTTTAATCGTTCAGTACTCTTTGGAATGAAGGTACAAATACTGATGAAGTTGAACGTCGGTTGACTTTAATATTCATGTTGCAATGTATTTTATTTTATTTTATTTATTTATTTATCTTTTTTGAGGTACCAGGGATTGAACTTACAACCTCACACCTGCCAGACAGGCACTTAAGTCACTGAGCCAAACTCCTGGCCCTGTTTTTTTGAGGCAGGGTCACACTGCGTAGCTCAGGCCGGCCTTGTGCTCACGTTGTAGCCCAAGCCAGCCTCGAACTCACAACACTTCTCCTACCTCAGCCTCCCGAGTGCTGGGACTAAAGGCATGCCCCACCGCGCTCGACTTGCAATTTAAAATATTAATCATTTTTTCTTTTTTTTTTTTTTTTTTTTTTGTCGGCCCTGGGGATTTAACTCACAACCTCGCGCCTGCCAAGCAGGTGCTGAAGCCACTGAGCCATACTCCCAGCCCTATTAATCATATTTTCAAAGGACAGTAATAGAGTTAAAAGATGGGCAAAGCAGTAGCGAGAAATGCTAGAAAAGAAACAACAAAAATAAGTATAAAATTAACAAAATTAGAGAAAAAGTCGAATCAATATAAGGCTGAAAGTAATGCTGGCATCTAATCTCAGACTTTTAGCTTCCAGAGCTGTAAGAAAAAAAATTCTGTTGCTTTAACTCATCTAGTCTATACTATTTTGTTATTGCAGCCATGTCAGCTAATATATGCTGGGATGATATTTAGTGATCGAATATGGGTGGGGAGTAAAAGAATATATAGAATACAATGCCAATTTTTAAAAGTTGAGATGGTAAAATTCTTGTAGATCAAATTAAAGATACATACATATTTTAAATGTACCATGAAAATAATATGCCCCAATATACAATATTACTTTGAAAACATATGGAAGATGTAAGCCCTTCATTTTAGGAAGATTTTCAATTACTTTGGGAATGGAGTAAGATTATGAAATAAAACTAATAGCTCTTTAGGTATATTGAGGTGTGCAATAACATGTTAGGATTATTTGGGGAGACATTGTGATTCTTTTTGAAGTAATTCTAACCATCAAGTTTCTTGTAAAACACACACAAAACGTTCATAGTTTTAGATGAAATCGTGATGACCCATACCAAATAAAGAAATGACGGCGCTCATGTTTCTTTAAGGGCTTAATACTGACTAAGCACCAGCTAGACCCTTCAAATACATTTTTGTGTTTAACCCTTATCACACCACCACAAGGCACATGCATCTGTTTTGCCATTGCAAGGATTGGAGAACTAAAAGGTTGAAGACTTCTGTGCTAGTTATTTTTCTCATTGCTGAGACAAGATACCTGGCATGCAAAGTTAAAGAAAAAGAGATTTATTTAGCTCACAGATTTAGAGGATTCAATTCATAGTTGGCTGCCTCCAAAGTGCTGTGGTATGGCAGAAGGGTACTGCAGAGCATCCAGGGAGAAGGCAGCAAGTAGCAAGCAGTATGCTACGAGCAATAAACAATGCCCCTCTTTCTATCCCTTGTATTTTATGCAGGCTACACACCCCTAGGGCAGGTGGCACTCACCCAGAGTGGCAGCCTTAATCCTTGCACTGTCCCACAAATCAATCCCAGAATCACACCCTTGATCCCAGCAGCACACATGCTACAACCAGTCTCCTCCAAAACTTTCCACCTCTGGTGGCATGATGCTTGGGGGGGTACAACTAACTATAAACCATAACAAATTTGAACTTGAAAAAGAAAAGAATTCAATCTTGGATAGTCTCCTGTATATCTACCCACATTAACATCTGCATACTATGTATTTTGATATAACTTTAAATTTGCAAAAGAGTTGCAAAAGTAATACATATATTTCACATATATATTTTATCCAGCTATCCCTAGTATTAACATCTAATATCCCTATATTACAATTTTAACCAAGCAAATCAACATTGATGAATACTCCTAACATACAGGTCTTATAAAAATTTTGCTCCATTAACATTGTTTTTCAAGAATCATCTAGAATCTCACATTGAATTCAGTTTTCAAGTCACCTTGTTCTCTTCCAATCTGTGATATTTCTTGCAGTATTTCTTGTCTTTTGTGACTCTGACACTTTTGAAGAAAACTGGGCAGTTACATTTTAAATACATCTCAATTCACCTTTGTCTAATGTTTTCTTTCAATTTGGCTCAACTAATGCATTTTTTTTGCAAAAATATTATAGAAATTATGTTATGTCCTCAGTGTATCATATCAGGAGTTACATGATGTTGATATTTTTTACTACTTGTGATTTTAACTTCAACATTTGCAGAAGGTAATATCTGCTAGTTTTCTATTATAAAGGTACTAAGAAAAAATTTTTGATAGAGACATTTGAGACCATAAAAATATTTTTTTTTTTTTTGAGCCCAGCTCCCACTATGTTGTTCAAGCTTGCCTTGTACTCTATATGTAGCCAAGACTGGCTTCAAGCTCACAGTGATTCTCTTGCTCAGCCTCTCAAGTGCTGGAGAAAATACATTTTTAAAAAATAAACCTTTATACTTGCTGAACGTGGTGGCATACACTTGTAATTCAAGTGCTTTGGGGACTGAGGCAGGAGGATTGCTGCAAGTTTGAGGCCAGCCTGAATTTCATAAACGCAAGAAAAAAATACGTATATAGGTGTGTATGTACTTTTACCCAGTAATCTTAGTATCTATTGCTGATTCTAATCAGTAATAAGTATTGCTATGATTTGTTAAATTGTAATTTTATTTCTATTATTTTTTTACACTTATTGGTGAGACACACAAAAGCAGAGTTCTCCTTTTTTGTCTTACTTATAATTTAGGGAACTATTTGTTGATATCAGAATAGATTCATTGAGCCAGACATGGTAGTACATGCCTGAAATCTCAGCCCTCAGGAGGCTGACACAGGAGGATCACCTCAAGCTGGAGGCCAGCTTGGCAACATAGTGAATTCTAGGCCAGCCTGAACTACTTAGGAAGACCTTATTTTATTTTATTTTATTTTATTTTAGACACTGGGGATCAAACTCACAACCTCATGTCTGCCAGACAAGTACTTAAGCCACTGAGCTAAACTCCTGGCCCTAGTTTTATGAGGCAGGGTCGCACTATGTAGCTCAGGCTGGCCTTGTGCTTGCGTTATAGTACAAGCCAGCCTTGAACTCACAACGTTCCTCCTACCTCAGCCTCCTAAGTGCTGGGATTAAAGATGTGCACCACCATGCCTGGTTAGGAAGACCTTCTTATTATTATTATAATTTTTTTTCTTTTTTGTGGCACCAGGGGATCAAACTCACAACCTTGCACCTGCCAGACAGGCGCTTAAGCCACTGAGCCAAACTCCCAGTCCTGGTTTTTTGAGGCAGGGTTGCACTATGTTGCTCTGGCAGGCCTTGTGCTCGCGTGGTAGCCCAAGCTGGCCTCAAACTCACAACGCTCCTCCTACCTTAGCTTCCTGAGTGCTGGGAAGACCTTATTTTAAAAAGCAACAAAAACAACAAAATAGATTCATTCATATTTACTTTAATTATGGGTTATAATTATTTATTTTTTTGTTCAAGATTTGATCATTGGTTATTCCTTTCACCTGGCTTCTGTGTCCTTTTATCATGCCACTATATCATGATGTGTCTATTACTATACGAAAATATAAATAAAGGCACTTCCTCACTTTTTAGCAGTAAAAGAGATGCCAGGCTCCTCTTATACTTTCTTTGCCTTAGGACTGAATCAACTATTTCTCCAATGATCCCTGTTTCTTTTTAGCAAAGGACAGGAAGAATAATATTGAGAAAGCAAGAGCTGGGTGCTAAGTTAGTTAAAACAGCATATTTGAAGAAATGAAAATAAAAATCTTAACCTTTTTTTTGTTTGTTTGTTTAATTTTCAGGGATAATGATGAAAGAAGTGACAGAAGGGCAGCTGTCAACATGCACAGAGTAGAATCCATCCAATTGTAACTTTTGGTAGAATACAGACAGTCACCACATCTGTGTGCTGGCCATAAAGGCCTAGAAACACTGGGCATTCTGCTCCTGCTTCTTGGCTTGTTTAAACAAATCATGGTATCTGGTCCTTGCTCGCAAATCATTTCTATGGAGTGAGAATAACACCCTGTATGCTTACAAAAATACACTAAAGTTCTAACCAGACTATAATGAATGGTATAAAAACTGGCAAACAGACTAACTCTCATCACTCTGTGTAGCTCCCAATTCAACTCTGAGTCAGAAGACAGAATGCCAATTTAGGCTCATTAACCTTCCTGACTTACTTCCTTCAGCAGAGCATAAATAAGTTTGACTCTGAGTAGAAGTTTCCTGTGCCAGCTTTCAGCTCCAGCTCACTAGCGGTAGGCACAATGCTCTTCTTTTCCAATAGCTAAAAGCAGAAAAAATGACAGCAGATTTGAAATTTAAATGACCTCAGGCAATGTGTTGACCTAAATTTTTTGTCAGTGATTTAAGAGGCATTCAATGGCTCTAGGCAGCAACAAAAAAGAGAACTGGAAAACTCTCCCTATGAATAATCTCAAGCAACTTTAGCACCAGATTTTATCTGCAGGTCCCTGTACATAACTCAGTAATATCTTTGCCTCAAGAAAATCAATAGGATCTCTGCCTTGTGAACATAATATTGAACTCAAAATAGTGTTGAAGGCTGGGTCCCAAGGCCCTGGCAGAATGCTTGGCCCTGAGGGCTGGTCCTTGACCAACGTCACGACTGTGGATTCCATGCCTCGGCTCAGAGATCACCAGTTAGATGCTGGCTTTGCACTGTTTCCCCTCTTCATGGGACAGCAGAAGTGCCAGCCAAACAACAGACCTGTTCCTGGACAAGGCAAAGGTCTGGAATAGAAAATTCAACATGGCTGACTGGAGGAAGATTCAGGTCATAGAAGCTGAGGAAAGATCCACTGAGGAAGAATGAGTTGGAAGATCCAATGTGGCTGAGTAGAGGAAGAGTCACATCGGACAGAGTTAGAGAATATCAACAAGAAACACAGAGAAGAGAAGACAAGTTGGTGGAGCAGTGAGTTCCAGCAGTTTGACTTCTCTAACACAAGGTGTCTGAAGACTGGAGTTGGAGACAGTGGGACGAACACTAGTCTGATTCCTGAGCGACCTTCCAGTGGTAACAGGTGGTGAGTCTGTATTACAAGTGTCCCAGGACAAGGCTGCACAGGGCATCCAGGAAGACATTGTGGGGAAGGGCTGGGGGTTTGAACTTCAATCCCACAGCAGCCTCCCCAGTGGCTACGTACTACCAAGGTCCCAGAGTTGATGAGGGAAATTCAGTCACTGGAGACTCTCTTTGCAGTTGGAGAGCAGAATGAGGTGGGTCCCACTGAAAGGCAGGGAGTGGTGATCACAGACCCAGGACCTGTAGTCAGGCACCAGATTCAGCCTGAGCTATCCAGGATTGGAGGCTCATATTGGCGCTGTGTTCCCACTGCTAAAGGCATGCCCAAAACATAGGCTTATGGTATGTTATTTCTTAACTAAAACTGAAATGGATTAGCCTATTACCGCTGTAGTTGAATTGATTGCATGGGAATAATCCTGACTTAGTGGACAATTTAATGCCAGTGAACTTGTCTGACAAATCCACCGTCAACACCCAGAAAAAGGGAGAGCAAGAGTTCCTAACCCAAGAACTTGGACTGGATCACATTCTACAAAAATGCCTACAACCTGGCAAAAAGAAGTCTTGAGCCTGAATTGACTCCAGTTTTGCAGTGTAGCGGGCATAGGAGTAATTGGAATGTGAACACACAGACTATCTAGCAAAGAAGCTACTGGGGAATCAAATAGGCAGTGGCTCACTGAAATATCTTTTTTTTTTTTTTTTTGCGGCACCGGGGATTGAACTCACAACTTTGCGCCTGTCAGACAGGCACTTAAGTCACTGAGCCAAACTCCCGGCTCACTGGAATATCTAATTTGCCTTCCCATCCAACATCTTTTTTTTTTTTTTTTTTTCAGAGATAGGATTTCACTATGCAGACTAGGCTGGCTTGAACTCACTTTGTAGCCCAGGCTGATCTCATACAGTGACACTCCTGCCTCAGCTTCTTGAGTGTTAGGATTACAGGCTTGCTCCATCATGTCCACCCCATCCTTATTGGTTTATGTATGCATCTTGAATTATTTAGGAATATGGGGTTATGTTCTTTTATGGTTTCATGTGTATGCTAGGTTGTTCTTCTTGTATATTCATGTTTCCATTTGCTCTAATGTAATAAATACATGATTCTGCTGGTATAAATGGAAGCCATTCTTGTGGCAAAACATTGGAACAGAGTCAAAACCAATTCAAATAAATAACAAAAGGAGTAAATACTAGAACTGGACATACAAAGCTGAACAATATTGATGAGGAGGCAACATCCTACTTAAAAGGTCCATATAATCACATTCTCCTCACTTCAACCCACAATAACTACCTCTTTAAAAAGAGAGAGAGAGAGAGAGAGAGAGGAAAAAAGACAGAGGGACACATATAATTAAAAAATATCTATATCTACAAAACAAACCTGAAATGAAAAACAGTCTAGAATTCATACATTTCAGAAATGACCAATGTGAAGATAAGAGTGTCTGATATTGAGGACAAAATAGTGAATTACAATAAAGACCTCAAAGAAGCAAAAAAAAAAAAAAAAAAAAAAAAAAAAAAAAAAAAAAAAAAAAAAAAAAAAAAAAAA
>RJWM01000809.1:34235-120598 GCA_004363535.1 Dasyprocta punctata | reverse complement strand
TATAAGACTGCACAGATGTATTCATAAAAATGCTTACAGGAATTGTGGATGAAAATTTCCCACATAAATGTATTTTAAAATACAAGTAAATGACGCTTAGAGAACTCCAAACAATTATGATGGCATATTGTCATTAAATTCACATACATTCTTCAGAAAAAGCCTAAGAATTTTAAAGGTAGTCAGACAAAAACAAAAAAAATCACACATATAGGTAAACCAGTTAGAATCACAGCAGACTCTGAGCACAAGCCCTGAAGGTCAGAAGATCTTGGAATGAAATATTTCAAGCACTAAGACCAAATAACTTCCAACACAGATTACTTAACCAGCAAAGGTATCTTTCAAAGTAGAGGGAGAAATAAAGTATTTCCATGAAAAAGACCAGCTCAAAAAATATATGAATGCTAAACCAACTTTAGAGAAAATACTCAATAAAATTCTCAACAGAAACCATAGGCTGGACACACCTAAAAACACAGAGGAAACTAACAACAAAAAACACCAGGAAAAGTGGAACCAATGATATACCAACCGATAAAAAAAGGTAATGCTAGTAAATAACCAAGATATCTCAGTAATATCTCTCAATATTAATGGCCTCAATTCTCCAATCAAAAGACACATTCTGGCAGATCAGATTAAAAAACAGAATCCAACATAATCCAAAAAGATACTCATAGAGTAAAAATTAAATGATGGAAAACAACATTACATGTACCAGGACCCTGAAAACAGCAGGGGTAGCAATTCTTGTATCAGGCATGGTAAACTTCAAGTTAACATGTATTCAAAGAAACCAAGAAGGTCACTACACACTACTTAAAGGAAAAATCCAACAAGAAGAAATAACACTGATAAATGCACAAGCACGGAATACTGGAGCACGTATCTTCATAAACAAAAACTGCTAATATTGAATTACCAAATAAACATTAACACAATTATAGTAGGAGATTTTAACACCCCACCTTTACAAAAGACAGATCAACTAAACAAAAAACAAATAAAAAAATGTCAGAGCTGGATCACACCCTCAAACATATATAAACTTAATATGTATGTACAGTATGTACAGTATTTCATCCCTATACAACAGAGTACACATTCTTTTCAGTAGCACATGGTACTCTCCCTCAAATAGATCATGTGCTAGTACACAAAGCCTGCTTAAATAAATATAAAAGAATTGAAATCACCATACACATCCAACCACTGTGTAATGAAAATAGAAATTAACAACAGAAGAAATTTTGGAAAAAGCAAAACCTCCTGGAAAATTAACAACATATTGTACTCCTAACCAACCAGTGAGTCACAGAAAAAATCAAAGAAAAGATTTAAAAATTTCTAGAAGTCAATGACAATGACTATACAAAACTTCTAGGACATTATGAAAGCAGTTCTAAGAGGAAAATTCATCACAATCAATTCAATGCTCACATTAGAAAAACAGTGCAAGCCCAAATAACCTTATGAGAAATCTTCTGGGCTTTTTTTTTTTTTTTTTAATCTT
The DNA here is from genome assembly GCA_004363535.1 of Dasyprocta punctata. Classification (NCBI taxonomy): domain Eukaryota; kingdom Metazoa; phylum Chordata; class Mammalia; order Rodentia; family Dasyproctidae; genus Dasyprocta; species Dasyprocta punctata. The sequence goes on along the minus strand of RJWM01000809.1, from coordinate 119,082 downwards.
TTTGGGACATGGTTTTGCTACGCAGTTCAGGCTGGCCTTGAACTCACTTTGCAACCCAAGCTGGCCTCAAACTTATAGCAATCTTCCTATTTCAGTCTCCAGAGTGCTTCGGTTACAGATCTGTGCCACCACTTCTGGCCTGAGAAATTTCAAGACATTTGAGAAGCAACAACAAACTAGCCCCAGAATGAACTTAAGCAGGGAAAATATAAAGGTGAGACAAAAATCAATGAAACTGAAACAAAATTGTAAAAAAAAAAACAAAAAACAAAAGAAATCAACAAATTGAAGAGTTGGTTCTTTTAGAGAATAAATGAAATACATAAGCCCTTGAAAAGACTCACCAACAGAAAGAGAGAAAAGACTCACATCAATGCAAATAGAAATGACAAAGGGGAAATCGAAACAGACACTGTTGAAATTCAGAAGAGAGTAACTACTTTGAAAAATTACATTCCAACAAATTAACACATTTTGAAGAAGTGGTCAGATTCCAAGGTACATGCAAACTACCAAAACTAACTCAAGAAAGTATAAATATGCTTAACAACCCAATAACAAGCAAGAAAATAGACTCAGTAATAAAGAATATATCAATTAGCCGGGCGTGGTGGCGCATGCCTTTAATCCCAGCACTCAGGAGGCTGAGGTAGGAGGAGCATTGTGAGTTCGAGGCCGGCTTGGGCTACAACGCGAGCACAAGGCCGGCCTGAGCTACACAGTGCGACCCTGCCTCAAAAAACCAGGGCTGGGAGTTTGGCTCAGTGGCTTAAGCGCCTCTCTGACAGGCGTGAGGCTGTGAGTTCAATCCCCGGTGCCACAAAAAAAAAAAAAAAAAAAAAAAGAATATATCAACTAAAAAAAAGCCCAAGACATGTACTAATAAAAAAATGAACAATTTTTTTAAAAAAGAAAAAAATTGTGCTTAGACAATGCTAGAGCCTGAACTCTTTGAAAGAAAAGTATCTCCATATTTTGGAGATGCACAGAAAAGACAAGTAAATCTTCATAAACTAGAGTAACATAGTAACATAAATAACACATGGACAGGAAACCTAGATGAATAAAGCCATTTGTCAGGTGGACTTGATAGGAGTATTTATAGTCCTGGGAACATTAAAATAAATCTGAGTTCTAAAGATACAGCTTATATAATGTTGAAATCCATCCATATTTTCCTCAATAAAAGCATTCCCTATATTTAAATCACCCATATACAGTAATCCTGAGTAATCATGGTTTTATATTATTATACTTCACAATGCCAAGTTAAAAATTCCCTGTTAGCATAAACAAAGCATTCTAAGTCTACCTAGTAGAACAATGGCTGCACATATCTTTTCAAAACTGTGTTTTCATTTTACTCCACTTTTATGTTAATATAATTAAAATCAGATTACCATGGAGATACCTGCAAACTCATGTTTATTGCAGCATAATTCATAACAGCCTAGGTATGGAAACAGCCTCAGTGCCCATCAACAGATCAATGAAGGAAAAAGGATTAGACATACACACAGTATACTACTACTCAGCTGTAAAGAAGAAATCATGCCATTATCAGGAAAATGGATAGAATTGGAGATCATGTTAAGCAAAATAAGCCATGACAAAAAGACAAATACGATGTGATTTCTCTCATATGTGGAATCTGAAAAATAGAGAAAGGATAAAGAGACACAACATGAAAATCGAGGAGACTACTAGTGAAGAAAAAGGATATGAGGGGAGGGGAGGGCAAGAAGGGTAATGTGAGTGGTGGAAATGATTAATAAATGTTATATGCATGTACAAATAAGCCAAAACAATGCTACTATTCTGCATAACTAATATGAATTTAAGGGAAAAAAAAACTATTTTGAAAGTCCAGAGATCAGAAGTATTAAGGTTCTCTGATAAAACCAAATAATCTATGCTTAATTAAGCTCTTGCCTGATTAAATATCCACTCATCCTCTCAAAGGAAGGTATTACTTTCTTTGTTTTAAAATTAAAGTATTATATTCCGAAAGTTTAAATACATGCAGTCAGGATTCAAACAAGGTCGCTCTGGTTCCAATGCGCGTTCCAGTTTTCTGAAATAAACACTCACTTATGGAGCCCTTTTGTACTAGACCCATTTTCAAAGGCAGTATCTCTTTGACCCTAGGTTCCTAAAACTATCTAAAATGAGATCACAAGAGTCCCAGGGTCGTACTAACAATACAATTTATCAGCCATAAAAATGCTTTAAAACTAGTATCTGGCAATGGAGTAGGGGAGTGCATTTATTTCTGAAAGACTAAACATTTTCTTCTGTTCTTGAGTGCTTCAACTGGGTAGCAAGTGATCAATTGTCAATGCTAGGACAGTATTTTCAAGGAAAGAATTCTCCTGCAAGAGTACAGATACTGATTACTTTTTGAAAGAAAAATAATTTTGTTTTGAAAATTCTTTGATGTGATAAACAATGGAAAGAAAAGTGATGAATCTGATTTATTTAAGAATGATGTAGTTTCAGGTTTCACAATATTGATGATACCCTGTCAAAATTACATATTTGAAAAATTGACTGAAATAAACTCCTTAGCAATCCTGAAATTATTCTGCTTTAATTTCATACTTTACTTTAATTAAAAAACAAGAAAATATAAATTTTGTTCCAGCAAAATAAACTCACTAGGTAGCATATCTCAAAATACAGTAGTAACAACTTTTCTCTGTATTTAAATTCACAAAACTAAAGAAAACCAAAGGCTCAGCAGAGCCATTTGCAAAGTGGGAGCTAATAAAACTGGCTCTTGTTTGTTTTATTAAAGAATCATCAAGATGGAATTTTCAAACTGTTGTTATAAAAGTTATAAATTTCAGACTGTAATTCTCATCTTTGGACATATTTCTAATCTTTCTTTGAGACCCTGAACTGAAAACTAACAAGATATCTAATAACTCTATTCTTACAGCTTAGTCCCAGGTTTTACCTAGAGAAAAGATAACCTCAAAAACTCATTTTCTTAACATCTTTAGGGTCAACATAAAACTGAACAAAAGGAATACAGCATTTTTCCCAGATACGTCCATATTCCCTGTGGAGGCAGAGACAGAATTAAGATATGGGATGAAACCCATACAGAAAAATGTGAGAACAGGAAACAGGTCTTTGAGGGCTTCCTTTGGCATTTCCTGGCACAGCCTTGACATTCATGCCATTCTTCCGGACAGAAACATCTGCCCCGTTTTTGATTCCATCTGCTCATTCATTCTCACATCAAAGTCTGGTCGTCTCATGTCTTGCCAAAACTGGTTCTGTAGCTGCTATCTTACTCCTCCTTCATTTTCCAACTTCACTGCAATCTTTTTGGTTCAGTGTTCCCCAATGCACATTCTTCCTATTGTAATAAGTTCTACTGGTTAAAATTTATCACCTACAACTCAATCCAAACACATCACTCCTCTGTTAAGAAGACATGTGCTATTTGCCCAATTGATCAAGTCCCACAGATTAAAATCACACTGCTTACTACAGGCTACAAAAATCGTTCACGAGTTCACAATTAACTCTTCTAGCTCTAGTCCCAATACACCACAAAACACATACTACATGTATTGCCCCAGTAGACTCACTAACCCCATAGGAATTCTATGTCTATACCTTTGAACTTGTTATTTCCTTGTCTGGAATTTTCTTCTCCATTTTTAGCTCCCAACTTTAAAGGCTCAATTAAAATTTCCCCAACTCTGAAATTTTCTTTCATTTTCCAGTCAGAACATATACCTTTATCCATTTGCTGCTATTGTACTTTGCTCTTTTATTCATGACTGCATTTTTATAACCTGATTACATAATAGTTGTATACAATTTTCCCCAAAAGTAAAGCAAGTTGGGAAGCAGTTTTTAAAGCTGTATTTCTCCCAAGACCTTGCACACTAACTTGTGCACAGTACATATCCCACATATGCTTAATGACAAGAGTATTAAACCACAGTAAGGGTGAGTTTTATAGCCATTTTTCTTGTCACATCGTATAACACATAATTTTCTGTGGGTGTTTACTGTTCATAAAGGACAGAACTTACATACGTGAATTTGCTTAAACGGTTGCTTCTTATTTCTATTTTCAACCTGAGAGAAGCATCCTCTAAAACCAGATATGTAATGAGCAGCTTTATTTTTGTTTTTAGTTCACACAAATGGACAACAGAGGTAGAACAACCAGTATTAAATGATCAACTTTAAGTTTTTTCATAAGTACAAGTGAAACAGGGATGACACAGAAATAATTGGTTAATTTCATTAAAGTAACCCAAGTGAAAGCAATTATTTTTGGGTCAACTATACATAGAGAAAATGATTGTTGCATTGCCATTCACACATTCATCTTACTGTTCATCCTTATGGTATGCATTTAGTGCCAACTAGGTTCTAAATACTGACCTCAATATGGACATGTAAGGTTCAACATGTGCTTCCATATACCTAGGATTTTCTTTATACATGAAAGCACACAGTTTACTAAATCAACCAAATACTGTTTTGAAAATCCATTCTAACAACAAAGAATCAGCTCACAAAATAAAATGGTTTCATTTGAATCTTAATACATAATTGATGCACCAATTCAAAACACTTACGTTTTGCAGAATACAAATAAAAGCAGAAGACTATATTACCAGCAAGAGTGAGTAAATAACATTTGCAATAGTAATGGGGCATGTTCTTATAATTAAATACTTTGCAATTGCAGAAGTCATCAAGCATTTCAAGAATTCCACACCTCTCTTTTCAGGCTCTGTCAGCCACAACATGCATCACTAAGCAGGGCCACCGGCAGAAAACTGTTCAATTAAGCAGCTTAAAGAGGATCATTTTTCATTTCTACCTCTGAATCTGCATTAACATTTTTCAAAAATAAAATTTCAGAAGTGTTCCAAATGTATCCCAAAGTTTCTGTGTGATCAGGGTTATCATTATTTGAACTTGATTATCAAAGGTAGGAGGATGAATGAGGGAGGAAATTGGAAACATTCACTATAAACCCTTTATGCCTAGGTTGAAAATACATATAACTATTGCCTGGATGATGTACGGTTTTTTAATACACCATGATAAATTGAAATCTGTGATGTCATCCCATTGCTGTGCCCCAAAGTAATTTAAATTCACTTGATGGCCTTTTATTGTCTTCTTAACCTTTTCATATTCAAGTTATTTTTTACCCCTATCTTGAACTGCTCAATCATAATTCTTAGCTCTAACCCTCCTCTTCAAACTTCCTGTGCCATTTGTCACTGCTGTCTTGATTCTAGAAATCATCTCTATTACTCATGTTTTCAACATTTGAGAACTTCTATTTCTCTTCTGTGATTGTTTTCAGACACTATATTCTTATTTAGAAAAGTGTATCTCAAGCTTTAATGAGCATCTGAATCACCTGGGGACCTTATTAAAACACGTATTCCTGTTTCACAGGCCTGGACTGAGGTCCAGGATGCTGCGCTCTAATGAACTCTTCAGTGAAGCTGATGATAAAGGTTCTGATCTATAGATCACACAGTGTGTAGTGAGACTCCAGCTATACATTTCTCACTACAACAGCCCTCAGACGTGTGCAGGTGCTGAACACTGGAAATATGGAAATTCCTAGTTGCTTTGCGCCGTATATCCAAAACACATACTAGAGTTCAAAGATACAGTAGGAAAAAAATAAATAGAAAATATCTCATTAATATCTTAAATTGATTACACATTGATATGTTGGATTAAGTAAAATGTAAAAATTGCACATAATTATTTTTACCTTTTAAATATACATGAGAGAGAACTTAATTACACCTGTGGTTTGCATTCTATTTCTACGGGTCGGTGGGAGACATCCTACAAACTAAGATTTAGGAACCAGGGCCTCTCACATAATTGGCCACTTCCAAGGTGTGTAGTGGGATGTAGCAAAGTTTGTGCTTATGACTTTGTATTATTTTTCTGAAACAGGACATTCCAAATCTAAAAGTTTAAAGCTTCACAAAACTTAACTCTGCCTTGTTGACTACATATGAAGAAATTCATTGCTAGAGCTTTAACCGTTGGTACTGTGCAGAGACAACTGTACTCATACCCCTAAATTTCCCTGCCCTTCAGTCTCACATTTCTGAGTCACTCTCTGTTAGTCATCCCATCATCATAACCCTTTATTTTGCCTGAAAACACTTATTTGTGGTAGGTTATTAATCTCATGAGTATTTTCTCCCAGCCAGATGGCTCAGCTTTTCCACATCTATAATAATTCCAGGTCTATAGAAACTTATTCTCTGAAAGCAACCTCCAGACTCACATCTAAAATGCATCTGACTGTTCCAGATCATAGTGATTACTCACTGCAGCACATCTCAGTGAACTGTCACCCTCTGTGTTGTTTCAGGGAATACTGTCATTTTAAAGTATATCTAAGCTTATTCTGCCCTAGACGCCTATCCTGACTTTTTTATAGGAATCCCTCAAATAAATTATTCAGTAGCACCCCTAATTAATAAGCACCCTTTATCCTATGTGTCACTGATGATCTTGATTTAAGAAAAAAACAGCCAAATCAAACACAAAGTGGGGGCCGGGGATTTAGCTCAGTGGCCTAAGTGTCTGCCTGGCAGGCATGAGGTTGTGAGTTTGATCCTTGTAACAACAACAACAACAACAACAACAACAACAAACACAAAGTGGACAAGTTGCATCACAGATGTGGTGAATTCTCTGGTGACCTCATTGAGAAAAAAAATTATACATTGCTGTTTTATGCATTTGTTGAAGCACATATACAAGATGGTATAGAGAGTACCTGTTTCTGATGTTGAACTTTGTATCATATGGCTACAGTTTTTGCTCTGTCCAGTTTCAGCTAAATGATGACCTGTTCTTCTGTGCCAGCAGCAGCTCTCTGCAACACTGACTGTGTCACTCTGATACTCAGGCTATGTTATATTTACCACATTCTGGAATGTCATATATACCATGTGGCAGATACTATTCCCATGACCTTCTCATCACCAATAGCAAATGGTAAGAAACATACATAGATTTCCCCACAGGAATAAGTGCTCTGTGATTGTGTTGGTCTTCATTATCCTCGGCATCATTTTAATGAGTAAATGAATATTAAAAGCAGAGTCTCAATACTTTAGCTAGTGGCCTCTAGCTCTACTTCTCTTCATTTGTTTTGCCATTATGAGAATCACTTTTTGTGTGATTGTGTCTTCCAAGAGCTTGATTATCTTGATTACCCATTTAGTAATTTTTCACTATCTGCTATAATTAATTGACTTTCTAAGCCATAATCTCTCTCTCTCTCTCTTTTTCTCTCTCTCTCTCTGTAGTTTTTCAGAACAGGGTCTCACTATGTAGTCTAGGGTGACCTTGAATTCATAGTGATCCTCCTGCCTCAGTCACCCAAGTATTGGGATTCCAGGCATGTGCCACCACGTCCAGCTCTAAGCCATAATCTTTGCAGGATTTTTTATTTCATTTTTTTCTTCTTTAATAAATAATAGACTAAGAAAAGTTGTGCTATGATTCACATACATTTGAGTCTGAAACAGTGTTTTATAGTTAAAACCATTGGTACCAGATGACCCAGTTAAACTACTGACTTTCTGTGCCACCTCATATTTGACCAAGGATGACTACTTAATCATCTTTGAAGCATCATTTTTTCCAACTATAAAGGAGGTGCAAAACCAACATTACCTCATAGGAATTTATTTTTGTGTCAGCATTCATTAGTACACAGAAAATGCCCAGCAGAACACCTGATATATAATAATCCTTTGATAGATATTTCTGTTTTATATAGTAACAAAACCTTCTAGCAGAATCCTTGAATATAAAAGTTTAATAATTTATGGATCAACCAGCATAGATTTTTAATGTTAGAATACACTGATAATCTGGTTTTCATTATCAATTCATTAAGCTCCTACTACATCTGAATTGCATGCTACCCAATTGTCATGACTTGTATCTAAATGCCTCCCACCCCACTGAAGCCCCACGTGATTATAGATGGGGAGTTTCCAAGGCGGCTGGGTTACAGTATGCAGACGTGGATAAAGCATGTGAAGCTAGCATTAAGGATACGTATAATGGAAGTCCCACCCTAGGTATGGGCAGCATCAATAGTTTTACAGCGTGGATGGAATATAAAGGGAGAGAAGGAAAGCAAGGTTGCTGCTGCTGCTCGCTGTCTGCTGCCTACTCTGCCATGCCATGCAGAGTTTCCCCTCTGTGATGCCTCCTTGCCTTGGAGTCAGTTGACTATGGACTGAAACCTCTACCAACTGAAATAACTTAGCTGAAATAAACCTTTCCTCCTTTAATTTTGCATGTTAGGTATTTTGTTTTAGCAATGAGAAAAGTAACCAAGATACCATTTTTATGGCGTGATGTACATGAATTGGACAGCTTATCTATGCAACCAAAACTTTGTTTTCACAGAAAATCCAACAGAAAAATGTATGCCACAAGAGTACAGTGGCAAATGCCTGTAATCCTAGTTACTCAGCAGGATAAGGTAGGGTAATCCAAACCTAGGCAACTTAGTTGGATCATTTCTCAAGATAAAAAAGGCTGGGATGTAGTTCAGTGATAGAGCGCTTGCTGAGCATGCAAATGACCCTGGGTTCAATTCCCAGTACTTGAAGAAAAAAACAGATGACATATTTCTATAGTAGATATTTTCAAAACTGGTTCTCTGAGCTATTTTTAATGTTTCCTTAAAATTTTTCCTGAACAGATAATACGAAAATTATGAAAGCAAGAATAAAATTTTGTCAATGGATACTATATTTAGAACTTGGTCTACTAGAAATGTGCCTTGGTAGGTAGAACATGTGGAGAAAAACAAGCTGCTGCAAACTACATCAGATCATTAGCTAGAGCAAGAAGTATTGTGTATTTCACACAGTATGCACTAAAGAAGTCATCAATATGATTTAAACTTGTTTTTCCCCCCTAGTAAATAAGACTTCAAAGGACCCTGAGTACATTTACATATGTAAAAGACCAGGAGATAGCAGGGAGAGGAGGCACTGCAAATATCCTGCCATGGTATCACTGCAGTATAACCATAGATGAAAGAGCACAATAAAGATAAAAAGCAACACACACACACACACACACACACACACCCTAACTTGCCACTAGGAAACAACTGAGAAAAGCCTTTATAAGGATTGGCACATTACAATTTTGCAATTAAAGTGAGACTTGAAAGTAGGAGACAACCCATGTGAAACAAACACAAAACACATAAAAAAGAACTGTATCAAGATTTTAACTGAGAAATTCAAAAGCTTCTCAGTCTGTTTGCATTGAGGAAGCCACTTGTGCTAATGGCTGATCTCTGACAGATTTGAATGCATGATGTGTAAAGAAAATAAGATGAATAGGTTTCCCAGGAACTAATCTTTTCAGATGTACTTTAGTCCCATTTGACTAGGGCCCTGAGATGTTTTCTAATTGAGAGAAGTCAAATCTGGCTTCTAGTAGAAGTGGCACCTGACAGATCTGGCAGATGCTGGCAGAAAAGCACACATTTCCAGGGGTGCCTTGAAGGAGATCATACTCACATTTTTTCAAGTGACACAATCCACATATTGGATTTACAGCAGGAAAAGACACAACGTGTTCTTTTCACTTAGAGAAACAGGGAATTGTCAAGAGTGAACCATGAAACGTCAGGATGAAGAAAAATGAGAATAGTCGGAGAGCAGGGATAATACCTGATTTTGTCTTCTGAAACTGCTCTAATTGGTTACTTCTCTCATTTTAGTTCAAGCTAATTTTAGAAGATGAGGGAAACAGTGAGAGAAGAGACAGCAAGAGACATCAGTAGGGCATTGTAGATGATGCGGAGACCACAGACTAAAAGCTTGGCTCCATCATGACTAGTCGTGTGGTCTAGTCATAATCGCGTCTTTCAAATTGCATGGAGACCCAAAAGAGAACATCATAAGTTTCCGTGAAAGGAAACATTTATATCACACTTAATTTAGACTGCTTTTGTGCTTTTTTTATTTTCCTCTTCTGCAAGGAAAGCAGTTTACCTTGCATTCCTGAGATTAAGGAGAAAGAAAATTGAGTTCCCTGCCTCAATTTTAGTTTCATGTCATCTAAAACTAAGCTGCCACTGACTGCTACGAAACACTACCTCATCATGGAACCCTCATATTCAGAAAATGGATCATTTAGTCTACATATTTCTATTTTATCTAATATTTGATGCTTGTGAAATTTTCTTTTCCTTTTTGATGATTTGTCTTTCCCCAGCCTTTACAGGCCAGGAACCAGTGTAGCAGGAGTTGTTCTCCCAGAAGCTCTAAGATGACTATTTTTCTGCCCCTTGATTTCTTGTCACTCTAGCTCCTGTTCCAGGAGTTGAAAAGAATTTCTGTGTAAATTTTCCCTCTCTATCCAGTAGTAAAACTCAGGGTTAATTTGGGCTAACTCAAAATCAGGATTTGCTGTCCCTCTTATGGAGAGCCTCTTTAGTTGATAAATCTAATGTTCTTTTAGTGATTTCTGTTCTCCTTTATCTCCTAAAAAAATAATGAACAAAACTTTAAAGAAGGGAGATTGAAAACACAATGATCTTTATTAAAACCAGTACTGGATTTGTGTTCGTAGCCGCCACCTCCCTGCCATGGCTCGCAGAGCTCCAGCCAAAGGAGGTCCTGCACCTCCAGGGCTCTTACCAAGCAGACTGCCCGTAAATCCACCGGTGGTAAAGCGCCCAAGAAACAACTGGCTACAAAAGCCGCTGGGAAGAATGCGTCCTCTACTGGAGGGGAGAAGAAAACTCTTTGTTACAGGCCTGGGACTGGCACTCCGTAAAATTAAGCACTATCAGAACTCTAGTTGAACTTCTGATTTGCAAACTCCCTTCCCAGCTTCTGGTTAGAGAAAATGTTTTTTTGTTTTTTGTTTTCTTTTTGTGGCACCGGAGATTGAACTCACAACCTCACGCCTGCCAGACAGGCACTTAAGCCACTAAGCCAAACTCCCAGCCCTAGTTTTTTTGAGGCAGGGTCACACTATGTAGCTCAGGTCAGCCTTGTGCTCACGTTGTAGCCCAAGCTGGCCTTGAACTCACAATGCTCCTCCTACCTCAGCCTCCCGGGTGCTGGGATTAAAGGCGTGTGCCACCACGCCCAGCATAATTACTGAGTACTTCAAAACACATTTGCACTTCCAGAGGGCAGCTATTGCAGAAGGCAAGTGAGGCCCATCTGGTTGGCCTGTTTGAAGATACCAACCTGTGTGCCATCCATGCCAAACGTGTAGCGATTATGCCAAAAGACATCCAACTAGCACACCGCATTCGTGGAGAATGTGCTTAACAGTCCACTATGGTGGGAGACATTTATGCTCAAAAAAGTTTTTTCTCTTCTTCCTGTTATTGGTAGTTCTGAATGTTAGATATTTTTTTCCTCATGCAGTCAAAGTGTTACAGACAACAGAGTTACTTAGAAATATAGGCAGTCAGAGAGGGCTAGGTCCTCGAAGAAGCCAGTGCAGAAGCCCAGATACTTTACAATTGTGGAGGAGACAGACACCTCCTGCCGTGGGCCAGGCCTCAAGACAAAAGATCAAACAACTGCACCCACATCCTAAGAACTGATATTCTATTTTTTTTTTCCCCCCCCAGCACCGGGGATCAAACTCACAGCCTCACACCTGCCAGATAGGCACTTAAGCTGCTGAGCCAAACTCCCAGCCCTAGAACTGATATTCTAAATAGTTCTCTATCACCTCAAGGAAGCCAGGAGTCAGCATCCCAACCCGCTACAGGAAGAGTCACTGCTGTTAACCTCCCCACTTGCAACGTGACTCGCTTCCCCATTTGTCCTTGATTTAATCAATTCTACCTGAGCAATTAGTCCTATTGGTTAACCGTAGTTCTGTCCCACCTTATGTCCACCTTGCAAGTTCCCGTTTTTCCCCACCTTGGACCCATCTAACCTCATGGTTTTACTCTATAAAACTCCCTAGAAAAGACAGAATCTTTGGCAACACGCTCGGCACCCCTTCTGTCCCTCAGACAGAAGCTTTCCTTCCGTCAATAAATACATTCTGCTCTTACCCTCCGTTGTTCCTAAAATTCATTCTTCGATTTTAGAGAACACAAACTCGCACCGGGCATAAAGTAGGTTGGGAGTTTCATTCCCCTATATCACTTGGAGGTCTGAGATTGTTTTTCCTATATCAAAAGGTACCTAAGCACATCTTTCATTTAATCTATCCTTTATAATTGGAGGATTTCTTTTGCCATCTTCCTATTCTTGAAAGGTTTTACCCACCTAGCTACAACAAAAATGCAAAAGAGAACTTCCTTTGAAATTATGGAATAAAAGAGAATTGGACTGATTTTTCCAGTAGTCACATTAAAATTTTGAAAAACAGGTGAAGGGTAGAAACAGCCATAAATTGCCTGTTTACCTCAGTAGACTTAAGTTAAACTAGTTTCCCTAGTGACTGTGTTGAAGTGATTGGAGGGAAAGAACTAGTACTTCATTTATTACCTTTCTTAATGTTTTCCTTTTGTATCAAAGGATGGTTAGTGGTGTTGAGATACTATACCAAACAAATCTGGTTTAAATATAACACACTAAGCTTTAAAGAATTTAATAAACATACAAGTTACTGGCATTAACCTTATAATTTTGTCTTATACACTGAATTTTAAAAATCTGCTCAAAATCACAGTAGTTTTATCAATGCCAGAGTTTCTGAAGAATTATAGAAAGAATGATCTACAATTAAACATCATCTTTGCTTTGAAGGATTACCTATTTTGTATTGCTTGCTAGATTTATGGCTACAATTAATATGCTTTATTTATTATTTAATTTTGGTTTTTTTGGTAGCAGGGATCAAACTTTTTTATTTTTTTGGGTACCAGGAATCAAACTCACAACTTCGTGCCTACCAGACAAGCACTTATGCGACTGAGCTAAATCCCCAGCCTTATTTTTTGAGACAGGGTCTGACTATGCAGTTCAGGCCAGCCTTGAACTCACTTTGTAGCCCAGGCTGGTCTTGAACTCACAACAGTCCTCCTGCCTCAGCCTCCTGAGTGCTGGGATTAAAGACATGTGCCACCATGCCCGGCTAATGAGTATGTTTTAAATACATTCTCATATATTCTCATATTTATGGAAGAAATATATTAGGCAAATTTCTTAAGCCAGCATCCTTTCCTTTACTTGAGACTTACCAATTTATCTCTCTTCATTTATCAAATTTCACTCATTCTTTAGGATCCAATTTAGACCACACTCCTGTAGAAATCCTTCCTGAATATCTCAGACCACTGACATCTCTTGTCTGAGAAATGTATAGCCTCTCATAGTCTACTGTATTAAATATCAGAACAGTTTGCACAGATCTGTTCCTATTAGAAAATGAGTTTTATGACATGACTTAAATCTCTAAGTGGTGGAATTGTGTTCATACTTGACTTCTGCATAACACTCCTCATCTTGCCAATTCCACAGAAAGCATTCATACCAAAAGATAAATATCTGTGACAGTTAGTTGGGTGTGATGAAGTGGAATTTGTACCATGCAATGCTTTAAGACTTTTAGAACTTTCAGGGCCTTGTGGAAAGCCAGAGAGTCCTTCCTGGTAGAACTGTAGCTAATAAAAATACTAATCATTTATTGACTAATGATGCCACTAGCCAAAAGTGAACTCTCTAAATTTCCTTCTGTCAGTTCTCCTATGCCTAACGAACTTCCACACTGTTATTTAATAATCATTTGTACTTACTTCTTTCTGACAACCCATTCCTATATGTGCACTTCGGCAACATGAGAGTAGGAGAGATGGAACATGCATGCTTTTCAAAAGTAAGATGGGTTTGGGAAAAAATATAAGAGTTTTATATCCAGATAGGTAGGAAAAGCTTTCCAGGAAGAAAGAAAACTGGAGCTTTTCTCTGCTAGTATTTCAAGGAGGCTCTATTTTCTAAAGCTTGAAAATGAAGCTGAAATGGCCAGGAATTGAGAGAACCACCCTCTAGAAATTGATGGAGAAAAGTGGTAGCCAGTTTCTGGGTCAATTTAACTTCTCATTCTGTGCTTTAGTTAAAATTCATTTTTCTTCACTGGTTATGCTCACAGATGAAGAACAACATCATCTTTACTGCAATTTTTTAGGCTTGATTCAAACCAGGTTTGGATCTAAAACATGGTGCTGCAGAATTCATAACCTGTTTACTTTTCTTATCACCTGAGACATAGGATCTAGAGGAAGCATTTGCCATTTTGTGATAATCCTATAGCCATTCTCTCTTCCTCAGACCACTGTGACTGCTCTTAGGACTCTATTGTAATAGCTCTGGGGGTAAATGGGAATATAGAAATCCAGGTGACTACTTTCTACATTGGATGACAGAGGAACCAGATCCTTCTCTGTCAAAAGAGATAGGGAACAGAGACAGTGATAGGAAATGAGCAAACAAAGTAGACTGGACCCAAAGAGATACTGTCTTGTATATAAAAATCTTCATTTAGCAACTCAAAGATGAAAGAGACAGTGGGACATAAGTTAGTGAACTATGAATCAATGGGATAATTTCTGCTATTTATTGCTTCCAAGGATCTCATGTTTCTTTTGATTCCAATTCATTCCCAAACCTGTCTCTTATCCTACTGCTTGTTCTATCAATTCATTTCTACTTCCTTCCCCTTTACTAGCTACAGTTGATTTCTTTATCTGTGACCATGAAACTTCTTTAGCATCCTTAACAACTCTTTCTTCTTAACAAATAACTGGCTTGCTTTTCACAGAATCCCAAACCCATGGAGTCTTCAGACAGTGAGAAGTAAACTATAATTCTATGCAAAAAAAAAAAAAAAAAAAAAAAAAGGATAACCTTTTGTGAATTTCACCAGAGTCTCCAGTTTATTGCCTTTAGAAAGCCAGTTTAGAAATTGGTTCCAATACTACTTGAATGTCTTGCCTGAATATTTCTTCACAAACCATCTCTCAATGAATCAAAAATGTTCCACTCCATTAACTGCTTACAGGTATGCTGAGTGTTTGCGAAATGGGCCATAATTCTCAAGGTTAAAGAAAGGCACATTTGAATGTCTCTTTGGCCACCGAATAAAAAACCCTGAAGGCACGTTACTAGAAAACTTTCTGCATGACTCCTGGGGCACAGCACAATTTTATTATTTTAAACAATAAAATGGGTCCTCAGAGTTTGAAGTTCTGTTTTTTAATTTCAAAGCATTTCATTTAGCATTGCCCTGCATGTAATGAACAATGTTACTGAAATTATTCCATGAACCACAAATTTCTAAGTCTCTGCTTATATTCATCTGAAAACAAATGATCTTCATCATGAGATTAACCTTTTTTTTTTTTTTTTTTTGACAAGGTCTTGCTACACAGTTCGGGCTGGCCTTGAGCTCAACTTTGTAGCCCAGGCTGGTCTCAAACTTGCAACGATCCTCCTGCCTCAGATTCCCGAGTGCTAGGATTATGGATGTGTGCCACCATGCCTGGCTTCATGAGGTTAACTTTTCATGTTATCACAGCAGAAGTAATTTAGCACAGTGTTTAAAAATGTATACCAATCAGTAGAGAGACTACAGCATGAAAGATAGGTAGAACTTGGACACAGACTTAAAGTGATGGGAGTAAAGGAGTAAATTGGTCTTCTCAAGCGCAGGGAAAAATGTGAGCAAAACTTAAAGGGAAAAAGTAATAGCAGGTGACACTGAGTGCTCAATATGTGTGCAGCTCTGCTCTAAATGCTTAAATACACAATACGATTATTTTTAAAATCACTACGATTCCATGAAACAGGAGTTAGCATTAGCTCTATTTTACAGATGAGGAAATTCAGTCACAAAGTTCAGGTAACCTAATGTCACACAGTTAGAACTTGTAAAAACCAAGATTCACAGGCAGGCAGGCTTCATGGTCTCTGTTTTTGAACCTAGCCTATCTTATGCTACTGCTCCAGTTGGTACTAGACTGCAGGTTGTATGATGGCAAATGACAAAAAATTAGATTGAAAAGCTCTGCTATAGAAGACCTTGAATACTCTAAATAATTGGCATGAACAATACTGTGAAGTCTAAGAGTGTCAATCAGGGTTCAGGGAAGGAATAGCATAATTAGAGTTATGCTTTAGGAAGAATCTGGCAGTGGTGTAAGGATGAATTGAAAAGAGACTAGGAATATACATATGAATTGGAAGACTATTACTATAGTTGAAACAAGCTGATAGTGTGAATTACACACATTCTTTAAAGTGAGAGAATCAGTTCAGGGTAAAACACATGTGCTGAGGTCCTTCAACATTCCAGGTACCAGAGACACAAAGATGGATTGTGTCTGTTCAGTTTTGTATACATCCCATGCATACAAAAAGCCTTCAGTACACAATTTGGTGAATGAATGGTTGAACATATATTGGAGCAGCTTCAGAGGGTACGGCCAATTGTTGTCAAAAGATACAGATACTGAGAAGACGAAACTTTCAGTTAACATTAATTGCTAACATCCTTTGGGATTCATTGTCTACTGCACTAATTGGTTGACATTTGCACAACTATATGATATTTCTGACAAGAAAAAGTCATATGAGCATATTTAATTCTATCTTATAAGAATCTTGGATTTCAGAATAAAACTTGTGACTGGAGATATATTTTAAATTGGTTTGTAGTGATAAAGCTCTTGAATTTGAAATGAGCATGGTAGCTGTTCTCATTTTGCACATCTCAATGCCAAGATTTTACTTATATTCTGTAAGATTCATGTTTTTTTTCCCTAATAGTTGAACATACTCATATCCATGTTTTTAAAAAGTCATGCCTTCAATCCTCCAAATCTTCACAGCACTTGAAAATTTAAAGGTAACAGCAAATAGATTTAGTCAGTATTTATCTGCTCCTACTAACTATTTGCCCATTATGCCTCATACTTCACAGTAGGAATTTGATTTTGAAATCTTATCTTACTATCTCCTCACTTGTCTAGTAGTTAGGCTACTGGTATTTCTAGCAAATAGCCTGAAATACTAAAAGCAACCTAACGCACAGTACTTGTTGTTTTCTTTCATAATAAGAGAATGAGGTAAAACAGAACAAATAATATTTAATACACTTCCTTCTTTTAATACTCAGAGTGGTAAAGAATTTAAAAGTGCAATATTTTTCTTAAAATAATAAACCAAGAACAGGATTTTCATCATTAGGGACCATATTCTGTCATGGTCTACTGTGTTCATTTGAAACGAAGACTCTAGTGTGCTGAATTATTTCCTGATATTTCTACATTCTAATTCAGCACTGCAGATATTGTCTCAATACTGTAAATGTGAAAATCAATTTAACTTGTTCTGTATTCAATGCTCAACAAGTATCCTGTATTCAATGCTTAATAAGTATCCATTATATGACACATTTTCTTCTCCTTGAACTTGTCTGTTCCTGCTTAATTACATCTGCTATATAATCTTCTGCATGAGTAGCATACATTGTCTCTCTTCCTATTTCCCCCTCCACCAAGTATAGATTTCTATAAAACATGAATCCAGTGAAATTAGAAACTTGAGACTGAACAAAGTAAAGTTCTTCTAGGCTCACTGCCTAATTCCAATTAAGCCCTCCTTGATTTAGTTTAGATACTGGGCATGTGGCCCAGGATGTAATTTCATGGTTACAATAAATCATGTGCACCATCAGCAGTGTCCTCTTCAAGAAAGACTTACATGCTTGTATAGAATCTAACCAGTTATTCAAGATGGGAGGGAAAACACAGAAATCCTAAACTGTGCTAAAATAATTTCTTCACTAAAGACTGAAAAGCTTATTCAAATCTTTTGTTTTGTTTTCAACAAGTAGATGTGCACCCAGTAGGAGAGTATTCATGGATACTACTGGCTTCCAAGTGCTAAAAATGTGTAGAGAAGTTTAGAAAAGTAAACAGAAGAAATTAAAACGATTAAAGTAAAAAATTAATAAAAATTAAAAGCATTTAAATCTGAAAGTGACAGTTAAAAGGTTTTGTCAAATTGATTGGTTGTGTAGAGGATTAGTAAAGCACACTTCTGGGTGTGTTTGGGTTTGTCATGGAAGTGTAACCTTGGGTATTATATTTGGTCTCTGGAATGTTCTTCTCTGGAGGTATTCTCCTGGTCTGCTTCCCAGATGCTATGAACAAGGCAGTTTTTTCTCTGCCTCATCTTTCCTGCTTGACACCTGGGATCCAGCTTACCATGGACTGAATCTTCTGAAACTGTGAGTGAAAGAAAACCTTGCTTCATTTATGTTGCAAGTGTCAGGAATGGGAAAGCTGGTAACATAGTATTCCCAAACTTATTTGATTATAGAAATCTATACAATACTAATTGATATTCCATGCAACATATGCTAGGAAATTCTATGATTAAAGTTTAAATTTAAAATTAGTCACTTTCAATTGCAGTACATTGAAAAAATGAGGCAAAGATAACTTTTTCATAGTTTATGCAAAATTTCTGAATACTCTTAAGAACTGAGACAAATGTGCTTTCCTTGGATTTATTGTTTCTAATTAGATTTATCAGTGATCATGTAAATATTATTTTGGTTCCAATTTACATGGAAAAGATACTCCTATATATCAGATTGGATAATTCTAAGACATGGGATCTTGTCAAGCAGTGCAGAATTTGGATGATGCAAAAAGTAAAACAATATGAGACAAAAGTTTCAACTTAATCTAAAGCAAGCGGTTTTCCTGACATGATACATGATACATGATTAATCAGCAACTGTATTGGACAGAGTACAAGCCCAGATTCCAGAGGAGAGAGAAAGCTTTGAGGGTTCAATGGGTTTATTCTTCAGCACTTTGTGTGAACCAGGACTAGGTTTTGCACTGGTGGGCAAAATTCCTGAGTTTTAGAACTTGTTGGTCCATTCTAGCTTCAAAGATTAAAAAGGCTTTTAACCATAGCCTGGTATTTGGGCAGCTTTAAACCTAGAAAGCCAAGAGGATACTAGATCTTAACTCTAGCCAGGAATTAAGACTTGTCGAGTTTTACAGGCTCCACACTAAGAGGGTCTCTGCACTTGGTTTAATACTTTGCTTTTTTCTTGAAAGTCGTATTCATTTTGAAACAAGATGCCACCTTGCAAAGGCAAGTTATATGACAAATTATGTAACAAATTCTACCTGGTCACACCTTCTGCTGGTTGTGGACAGACAACTCTAATACATAGTTTGTTTTCCTTTATAGCAACATTTTTCAGACTGGTATGCTATGTTCTCCTTGGAATGTACCCTACATAAGCATTAATTTACCTACAGAATAATAGTACAGGAAAGAATATTTTACTTATCTGTTGGAAAACAAATTTAGTAAGCGTGTTTCCTAGCAACTAAAGAATTCACCTTATACCAAGAATAATTATAAATACACTTCAGGGATGACTCAAGTGAAAAAAAAAGCTTGAAATCATTGTTCTTAATTTAAATAAGATTGGTTGTACAAAGAAGATATCCAGAGTGCTTAATATATTAACAGTAAATGTACTATCTAGTGATTATTTCTTCTCTTCATAGCAATGACTCATCACAGGCTGCTTCTGCTCTGTACACAATGCAAGTGAATTACTGGTTTCAAAAAAGAATGTGGCAGTTTCTATCTTCTACCACTCTTGTCTACTGAAACCTGAAATCTACATTTGAATCCAGGAAAAGAGCAAAGATGGTGACAGACACTCAGAGCTGATCACCAATTCATATATTCATACCCTAGACCCTCTATAGACACTAAAGCAATCTTATTCTTATTGTTACATGTAATTTACTGAAAACACATTAGGAAATGTCTGCTCAAATATTATCTCCTGCATATAACTTTGTTAGTGCCTAGAAATGCTATATTTTCTTTCTCTGGTCCATAAACTCTTTTTTGAAAGGGGTGGCAACTAAAAATTAAAGTGACGTACTTTGCTGTAATTGAATATTAAACGTCACTGACCAAAACTCTTATTGATAACATTGAGGTCACTTGGCAGTTTAAGGAAAATGTTCAAAGAAAACTATTTACAGGGCAAACTGACATTTTGAAACACTCTAACTCAACAGCAAAAGATAATTAGGAGGGGAAAAATCTAGTGCCACCTGCCTTCTTTCTATTCATAGAGATGCTATGAAGATTAATGAGTAATCAGAGTTTTATGGAAAATACGAAAATAAAAATTTATCATTCATAATGAAGCAAATGCAATATGTATGTATATATATATATATATATACACTCTTTAAACACATTCTCATTATTTATTATTTATTATGATTTTCCACCAATCCAGCCAATAAAGAATGCCATGTGATTCAGAATCACACCCTAAACTAATAGTCATTTAAAATAATTCTGTTTCATTCAAAATTTATAATTTCTTTCAAGTCTACTTGGGGCAAGGGCAGGAGATGCACATCCCACTTTATTGCCAACACTGTAAATTTTCTAAGTGTTAGATCTATGTATGGTTCATCTGGAATCCTCCAGGGTTCCTAGAATTGGACCTTGCTCAGAGGAGGCACCTGATAAATATTTATTGAATAATAAATGATAGACAAAAGAGATTATATAGTTTTAAAATGATCTTAGTAGATATTACAATATTGCACATAGATATGTAACCAAAAATGTGATTTCTTAATATATATTTTAAAAGGAAAAGTCATTTTTATTACAGAGACAGATAATTTCAGTGGTAAAGTGAAATGTGGTTGAAAATAAGTCATGGACTGGAATGTACACATCAGATCAAAGCATATTCTATAATGTATCATTATGGCAAGTAATTATAAATTATCAAATAAAGTAGTTAAATCACTGCTGTGGTTTCATACAATGTTCTAAAATATTATGCAAATAAATATTTTAAAAGGAAGAGAAGTTCATGGTATTTTTTAAAATGGGTTACACAAAGTTATCAAGTAAGTTCTTCCATTACAAAAATCAGGTAAATTAAAAATTAATAAGAAACGTTAGGATTACAGTGAGCTCTTGAAGTTGATAAATTTATTAGATCAAATTAGTAGTATAATGACATCAAGTAATTAGCCATAGGATACTGGCTTTGTGAGAAATTAATGACTTTGATAGCTCAACTCTTTTGGTTAGATGAATAACTGGAGATACAGACATGTTAAAGAAAGGAGGCAAGTTCATTGGCCCCTCAGTAAGTTACTTGGGAATATTCTTGTTTTCCCCTTTACATTTCTTCCTGCCTTTCCTTGTTTCTTGAAAATACCTCAGCTTTCTCCTTTGAATCTTTAATTGTCCCTTTTCTGTTGAATCAACCTTATTACAATACCAACTTGTTTCAGTCTCCACTGTTAGAAACAATTCCACTTGAACCATGACTCCATGGATTTTATATTCTACTTCATAAATTCCCTATCTCCCAATATCTCTTCTATTCCTCCATTTCCTTATCTGTAAAATGGGAAGAGCAACACATGTCATAGGGTTATTTGAAAGATAAAATGTATTCATATATAACAAGAGTTTAAAAACACCAAGAACATAACAAATGTTCAATAAGTATTAGCTATTACTATTATCACCACCAACTTCATGTTTATTTTTCTAAGAATCTTGCTAATTAAGTACACTTAATAAGACAGCTTCTAGCTTCTAGAAATATGACAGCTTGCTAAAGCAGGATGTAAGGCTCACAGCACAGAAGAATAATAAAATTGATAATATAATAACTATTTGGTAAGTTTTTGGCTTAAAAGCAAATGCAATGCTCACATTTTCTTCCCAGTAGGCAGTCTATGGAGGTTTAATGTTGGTAACTCCAACTCTATGGATCCTAAATTGAAGGACTCAATGGAAGCTAATTAGCACAGTACTTGGGGCTGAATTCGAGTGTTTCTGTGAATTAGGTGAAATGTTTCCTCTGTGTCTAGATAACTCCTGCTCTCATGAAGCCATCTGGCACCCAAGAGGTAATCCAATTTGTTTATATTAGGATTTACAGAGGCAGTTCTAAAATAGATGCAGAAGGGGTTCAGAAATGGAGATTCATAAAGTTTGGGGACTTAACTTCAAGCAGCATTTTCAGAAAGGTTTATATAGGATTGGTATAATGTCATATTCTTTAACCAAGACTCAAGGTCTAGTGAAAAGTAGAATCAGCGTGCTCAGTCATTGCTTGCACAGACTGCTCCTGGACACTAAAGATAAACAGATGCTTGGGGGAAACTTGTCTGTTATGTACTGCACAGATATTGGGGGGGAAACAACAGATAAATACTGCAAGGTCTACAGCTCCTCAAATCATGAAGCTGATTATTAGTAAATGTAGGAACAAATTTAGCTTCATCCTACCCCAAGAGAAAAAAAGAAAGCAATAAAATATGGTAGTAATGAATATTATATTGGAGGCTCATGTCAGGCAAGTTTGAATACAAATAGCAAATAGGATGAAAAATCACCTGGAAAAAAGATGTTTATATTTATAGTTAATTTTTCCAAAGTATTTTTCCCTCTTTTGTGTAAAAAGGTACAATTATTAACATCAAGAAATCAGTCTCTAGTGTCAGAATTTCACCAAGTAACATGACCTGATAGAAAAGAAAAATGAAAGAAGTGGCCATATGTAAGTAGATATTTGAATAATTTGCTCATCTCTGCTAAGCCTATCCTCTTAGTCAAGACTAACAAATAGCTACTTTATTATTTATTTCTAAATTTCTAAAATTTATATGAACATAAATTCAAACTCAAAACAAGATGTCTAATATGTAAAGTGACTGCCTCACTCCTTTCTCCTGTTTATGAGATCTGCTCTTCAGATTAAGCAGTTCTTACTTGTTTTTAATGTATTTTTCATACATGTTTATGGATGGAAGCATAAAAGGTTTTATATGCAGGTATATAATCAGGTTCTTTTATTAACACAAATAGTATCCTGCCTTAGAAACAATTATATAAAACTTTTATTTTTCACCTGGCAGGAAAATAATGACAATGAAGATGACTAAAATATGAAAGATGATAAAAAAAGGAGACAGAAGGCAAGCCTGTAACACCAAGCATGGTTTTCAGGTATCCCTTATAACAAATACCACTGGTATGTATTTGTATAATACTTATTTTTCAGATTAAAATTGATATGTAAGAAGATTAGGCAACTTAAGTTTGCATTAATAGTACCAGGATCAAGGTTTGATGGTCTGCTGCACAGTTTGTGATTTTAACTAACACGTTACACAAAATTTTGGAAATTATTTCTATAGCAGTCTATACAGACTTGCCTCATTATTTTCAGTGACTGAATATAATTTATTGCATTGTCATACTTCATAGTTTTACTAGACTCTTAGTGATGGGAATTTATTCCCCAGTCCCCAAAACCACCAGTTATTTTTAATTACAGTATTTGAGATTTCAAACTTCATAATTGATTTTACCCACGTTATACAAGTCAGGTGAAAGACTTGTTGAGTTTCTTTTAATTTTTCTTAATAACAAAATAATTTGCTTTAATTGCTTATCTTTTGAATTGCATATGTCTAGAATCAATGTTTCTTCAGCATACATTTTTCTAAGCTTTTCATTGTAATGGGCTAAGACAATACTCAGTAACACTGACCTTAATATTGATGAATCTGAAATGATACTGTCATATTTTATTGCATCTCAGAAAAATTTGAAAGAAGTATAATAAGTATTTGTTTTTCTTTTGCTTTCATTTTGTCTTTTAACTTGTGCTTTTTATATTGCAATGCCCATCAAAACAGATTTTTGTATGAACACAATGACACAGCTATTATCTGTTAATCAGATTCCAAAAAATTAAGATTTCATACTCTAATTAGAAAAAAGGTGACTAATAAGCTAGTGGATTCTGATTTAGTAATATATTCGCATCATTATTAAGCTATGGCATATTTTCCAACATATAAATCTGTTTTCTAAAAACGATTTTTAGAAGAAACTGAATTCAAAATATTGCTTATTTATACATTGTTCAAATAAAAGATAAAGATAAAAATTCAAACATATAAAATGTTATCAGCAATGTTTTAAGTTATCCCTTACAATAAATACCAGAGGTATATAATTATATAATACTTATTTTTCAGATTAAAATTGATATGCAAGGAGATTAGGCAATTTACATTGCATTTGAAATGTTGTCTTCTTATTGGTATGTATTTCAACTATGCCGATGAACACTCTTGTGAAGTGTAAGTTACATTAAATTTTTACTGGGTCAAGAAAGTCTTATAAACCAAAAAATGCTCACGTGAAGAAACAACTGACTTTTAATTTATACATAAAGTGGTAAGGGAAAAGAGTAAATCTTCATTAAGATTCTGTGTGTTGATGAAGCTTAGAAACAATGACCAAACTAATAGCAATGGGAAACTCTGGTCCCAAACTGTGGGTTGCTACTCTACCCCTTCTTTCTAAAAGGAATTTCGGGTGATGGGAGAAATGGCTGATTCAGGACTGAATAATGAAATATATGGGACCAGTCTGCAATATCTTACCATAGCTGATTATGAGAAAGCTGTTAAACTAGATCCACAGCAACAGAACTCGAAGTGAAACTGAAGGAGGGCCTTATTGCATAAGTGAGACAATAAGAGCATTAATAAGAACAAGGACCAAAGTGAATTAAAACATATTAAAATATTTAAATCTCTTGGTAGAGTATGGCAGATAATAAAGAAGTGCAAATTCTGAATTAATACTGAGCCTAAATCTTGAATATCAACTGCCATTAACATCACAGACAGACAGACTTTACAATGCCACCTGAAGAACGGACACAGCTATGAAGTAGTCCCTCAATTAAAAAAAAAAAAGAAAAAGAAAATAGTTGAGTTAAGAATCTTGGTTCAGCTTTGCACAGTGGCAGTATTGCAGCCAACGAGGTTTATCTGAGGTGCAATTATTGCTAAGAATCTTGACTCAGAATCTATATCAAATTTTCAATTTATGGAAATGAGGGAGGGAAATTAGAAGAACATATCAAACTAGTTGCAAATTTAGAGATAATTGAAAATTTGAGCCCTAGCTAAAAATTTTTTATGATTTTAGAAATATATTAATTTTAGGCATGATATTAGTATTGTAATTATGGTGGGATTAAAACAAACTCATCTTTTACAGACATATAACAAAAAATTCACTAATTAAATGATACACTCTCCAATACTTGTTGCAAGCAGCATGAGAAGTGGTGGAAAGGTCAGAGTGGCAGATATGAATGCTGTGATGGGACGTAAGTTTTCTTTGATTATTTACATTTTTTAGACAGCGTCTTGCTGTGTACTTTAGGTAGGCCTCAGACTCATGATTTTTGTGCTTCAGCCTCTTGAGTCCTGACATTACAGGTGTGAACCACCATGCCTGGCTTTTGCTTCTTTTTATGTATCTTTGATGGTCTCTGTAACTAAAGTGTGGGGATATTTTGGTTTTGGATTTATTTTGTTTTATCAACAGTATTTAGAAGTGTTGAAGAACTACTTTAACACCAAAGTGTTTGGAGATTGAAAAAAAAAATTAAAACAGTCGCAAATAAGTAACCAAAGAATTACATAACACCTGTAAAAGCTTTTATTAATTCAAGCACTCAGCAGAGGACCCTCACAATCCAGACCAGTTAGCATTCTCTTCACCAGTTGAGTCAAGCTTGTCATTTTCCAAGAATAAATATTACTTACTTTAAACATCAAATCAGAAAAAAAGCCAACCATACACAGGAGCTTTATTGAATATGAGTACGAATGATTTTCTTCCAACATTTATCAAATGCCAAAATTTTAAAATAGTTAATTAAAACTTCTTAGAGTCATGCATGTGTAATAAATTAGCATGGAGATTCAGAAAGAGGAAAATCAATAGGTCTTAGGATTTCTAAATTTGCTACCTTGGGACTAAACTTTCTGACATTGAATCAATTTTTTATTAAAATAAAAATAATTTGTTTTTACTAAGTAAAACAACATTGAGAGGACCCTTTTAAGGGGTAAATGCACACTGTTGGATACAGTGACTGGTGATACCTACCCAATTATGATACCTGGACTGGAAAACAGAGTATCCAAAAGTTAACCAGCAATCCACTGATTAATTTTTTTTTAAGTCAAGCATGAAGAGTTAATAATAATAATTAAGAAAATCACAGTTTCCATTATTACATCTTGGTAATTCAGAAATTCCTGAGCTTTCAGAATGAATTAACTAATAACTTTAAAAAGGTGAAAAAAGCTTGCTGTATTAGAAAACAGATTTAATACAAGAATATGAGTGTCACTGGGCGTGGTGGCACATGCCTTTAATCCCAGCACTCGGGAGGCTGAGGTAGGTGGAGCGTTGTGAGTTCAAAGCCCACTTGGGCTACAACGCGAGCACAAGGCTGGCCTGAGCTACATAGTGCGACTCTGCCTCAAAAAAAAAAAAAAAACAGGACCAGGAGTTTGGCTCAGTGGCTTAAGCACCTGCCCTGGCAGGCGTGAGGCTGTGAGTTTGATCCCTGGTGCCGCAAAAAAAAAAAAAAAAAAAAAAAAAAGAATGTGAGTGTCTTAGTTACTTTTCTCTTGTTGCTGGGACAACATACCTGTTGCCCCACATTAAGGAAAGAAAGGATTATTTAGCAGTTTGTGGAGGTTTCAGTCTGTTATCAGTTGGCTCTAAGGCAGGGTGGTGAGGCCAAGAGGTAACAGTTCATGGCGGTGGAAGACAGTAAAAGCAGCAAGAGCAAAAAGGTTGGAGGAGCAAGTTTCTTTTCCTCACTAGTATTGTATGCAGGCTCTCTGCTCTAGGACGGGACCTCTCCCTGCCCTCCTCTTGCACAGGCTCAGGATGTTTACAAAGTGAGGGCCTTGGACCCCTGCTAAGTCACTTAGGTAAATTTTAATCTCAAATTGACACAATGTATCAACCATTACAATGGGTTATTTTAGTTACAGAAACAGATTTTTCCTCTTGATTTCAGAGAGCTCAAATGCAATTTGGGTTGAAGATAAACAACTCTTTCCAAGTCAGATAAAAAGACAACAAGTAAGGCAGCTGTTTGTCTAAGCAATAAGTTGTTGGTGGTCCCACTGTGATAGCCATTTAATTTTTTTATGTCCCACAAAGCTTCTCTCATAATTCAGTCCATTATTAATCATTCTTATGTGAAATACAGACCCAGCCCCTTTTCTGTTCTAAAATCTAGCATGGTCAAAATATAATCAACATAAACAATCAACAGATCCAAGCTGTTAAATCTTAGAATTATTCTGAGAAGTAGTGTATACAAAATGTGACTACCTGGTGTCATTGTCAAAGGATTTGTATGACTCTAACTCTGTCATATTTCTGTAACTATTACTTGAAATATTACTGAATTTTGCATTTCAGTGTTTGTGTAAGATTGAAAACTGAAAGCAGAAGCCAGCTTTCATCATAAATGTTAAAAAATGACTTCATAAATGTTAAAAAAATTTATCTTCTATTTTCATCTTAGTTACTCAAAAATATCTTAAGTAGAAGTTACACTCCAATGCTACCCATTATTTCACAGCAAGATAGGCACATTCCTGTTTCTTTGCTATGAAAATAGAGTGGTTTAGCTTTATTTTTGTCTTTTTTTTTGTTGATAGCAAAAACAATATGGAAAAATGGTGAATATGGGTGTCAAAGTTAGACTTTCTGGATTCAAATTCTGATTCATAAAACAACATCTCTAACGTTAATTTATTTGTAAAATGGTGACAAATTAGAATTTATGAAGATTTTGGGGCTTCAGTAAGTTACATAACTAAGAAACTAAGAGTGACTACTCGACAAATGCTGTTATTAATGATATACTAAAAGGATGGAATGAAAATATTTCCCTTCTTCCCCATGAATGGTTTAAAAATGAATCTTCTCATTCAAGGAAGAGAACTATTTTCTCAGATTACTTCTAGCTCAGTTTCAAAATCTAGGTCAATTGTCAAGAAATAAGACAAGAGTATTCTGAGGAAAAAAGTTAAAAGATGGAATTAACTGCAGAAAAAGTTTGGGGGAGATACTATTTGTTTACTCGCAAAGGAAGAGCAGGAAATGAGTACAAAAGATGGCAGTAAATTAACAGAATAAGCCAAAATAACTAAGAGATCATCTGGACATTATTTAAGAAAAAGAATGCCCATTGTCTCAAATAATAAAGTTGAATGGACATGACATGAGACTGGTATTGTAAGAAGTATCTAGGGGTCTAACAACCTCAAAAAAGCTACATCATTCAGACACTGTCCAGCAGAGTCCAGTAGCAACACTCACATCTCCTGGAGAAGACATTATTCTCTATCATCATCTACTACTGTATTAGTTACTTTTCTCTTATTGCTGAGACAAAATACTGGACACCCAAAATTAAGAAAGGAAGGTTTATTTAGCTCATAGCTTTTGGCAGTTTTAATCCATAAACAGCTGGCTCCAAAGCAGGGTACCATGGCACAGGGGCAACTGTTTAAGGCAATGGAAGACAACAAAGCAACAAGAGCAAAAAGGGACTAGCACAGAGAGAAGACTCTTTCTATCCCTTGTATTGTGTGTAGGTTACACCCACCCTAGGGTGGGTAGCACTCATGCCCCCAATCCCAGCACTAGACAATGAACCCGTGGCAAACCTAACACTCAGTTGCCTTTGAAAGGCACCCCCCACATGACTGCATGAGGCTTTGGGGGAACATCCAAATACAAACCATAACAACTTCCTTCCCTGTAGACTAAAAGATCTATCACCCAAGAGTTTGATCATTTCCTGCTTGATTGCTTTATAAATATAACTCACCAACTATATATAAGGCAACAGATCACCAGCTGTCTTAGTGATCCAGGGCATTTGCAAACCCATGACAGGAGGACTTGGGATAGCTGGTGCAGTGGTAGACACATTTTGGAGAGCAGAATTTTATCTGCCTGAAAATTCTGAACACTATTCATTGTTTAAAGCTTTCTTCTCATCCTAGGTCATTTGGGGATGCCAAAGACAAATAAGTTTAATAAAAAATTATTGAAAAATATTTCGACTGTGTGATTTACCTGTAAGAAGTATTATTAGAGATTTTTTAACTAATTCTTTTATCCTATTTTTATTTTTAAATTTTAATTCATACATGCTTTCAATACATATTATTACATTCATTGTGGGGAGTTGGTTCATGTACATAATACAATTTTTCTTTTTACTTTTCTTGTTTCTTTATCAATATAGCTTGTCTACACTTTTACCACTCACGCTACATACTTGTCTTATGTCACTGCATATTTATGGTACTGAAACTGCACAAAAAATGAAAATATGAAAAAAACTCATATTTAGGGAGAAGAAAATAATTTATTTTATATTCATGTCTTTTATTCTGGACAAATGTAAAACAGGATCCAAACATCTATTACTGATTTGCTATGAGCAGCGTCAGAGAACTTTGCAAGTTTAAAGGCTACATGTGAAATGTGAACCTTTAATTTGAGAGTAACCTGAAGCCTCACTTCACAAACTTGAATGGCTCAGTAACTTAAAAAAAAATCAAACATCAACCCTAAATCTCCAGAGACACCATGAAAATGTAGCCAGACAATTTTTGCTATTTTTCTGTAAGCATGTTTCCTCTCTTTAAGAAAAAAACACAATTCATAGCTTCAACAGGGCTGAGAAAAATAACTAGGCTACTTAGAATTGGTCAATATATGACACTGATTTTATGATTTACTATTTTTCTCATTCAAGCCAACTACATTATCCTGCACAAGCAAAACTGAGCAAACAAGAGTAGATAACAGAAATTTTAAATATATATGTTGTGCCAGGTTATATATGGTGCCAGATTCTTGGCACTAATCTGCTGCTGGTTTAATAACTTACGTACTAGATATCCCTGAATAACTATAATGACATTATAAACAGGGTGCTGGCTACATGGAAATAAGGCTCCATTTTTCCTCTAGCAGGCCAAGTTAGGAAACACACTGCATGTCCCTGAATTCTGTGTGGCAGAAATGGCACTAACAATTTTGAGGGAACTGACAGTAATTCCCAAAGTAGCTCAGCTTCACTGGGCCATTACTGTATTTCAGGGGTTCTACTTTATAATAACTTCTTGTGGAAGACATCAGGATAGTTCTTTTGTAGATCCAGAGACTAAGAGTGGGAGAGGTAACTGACCCAAAGTAACACAGCCAGGAAGAGGCCAGAAGCAAAAGAGATGTATTTTTTAACAGAAAAATGATTAACAAAATACTACAAAAGGTTTAAAAGGTTAATCAGAAGAGTCAAATGGTTTATTATGGAATAACCTTCTTCATATTCTTTTTATGTGGCACCGGGGATTGAACTCACAACCTCACACCTGCCCAACAGGTGCTTCAGCCACTGAGCCAAAACTCCAAGCCTCAATTTCTTTGAGACAGGGTCGCACTATGTAGCTCAGGCCAGCTTTGCACTCGTGTGGTAGCCCAAGCCGGCCTGGAATTCACAATGCTCCACCTACCTCAGCCTCCCGAGTGCTGGGATTAAAGGCGTGCACCACTACGCCCAGCTTCTTTTTTATATTCTTAATAAAATAACTTATTTAAGAATTCATAGTAATTTTGATTTGGAATCCAATAACATGACAAATTTATTGTTCATAAATAAATAATTTGTTCCTTGAATAGAAAAATGAAAGCAATTTATTACCATTTTAAAACTCAATGTCCAGGAAACTTAGAGTTAATATTAACTTTAAAATAGTGCTCTCATTATTGTTTTATTTCTTTCCATGTCTTAGTTTTTACATAATCTGTAAAATAGCTTCAATCCTTACCTCTCCTATTTTAAAATGTGTTAAAAAATTATTTTAAAGGTACAGCTGCTGACAAAAGTCCAAAGCAATTACTTAAAAAAATTACAGTGATCAGGGTCAATCAGTAGTCTACCTTCCTGGTTCTGAAGTGCATGCAGATAGTGTTACAGGCAGCTGAGTTAGTTAGAAATATTATAGGCAGTCAGACAGGGCTAGGCCCTCAAAGGGGTCTTGTGGCCTTGGAAGATACACGTACCTCTTGCCGTGGGACAGATCTCAAAACAGAAGGCAAAACAAATGCAACCACACCCTAAGTATAAACATTAGGGATCACCTTGAGAAGCCAGGAATTACCATCCCAACCCCCTGCAGAAAGAATCACTGATCTGTAAGAATGCTCACTTGCTACATGACTCACTTCCTCATTTGTCCCTGATTTGGTCAATTTTACCTAAACAATTAATCTTATTGGTTGACTACAGTTCTGTCCCATCTCATGCTCCTCTGCCTTGCAAGTTCCCAGTTTTCCCCACCAGGGTTTTACTCTATAACAGTCACTAGAAAAGACAGAGTCTTTGGCAGCCCACTCGGGACCCCTTCTGTCTCTCTCTCAGACAGAAGCTTTCTTTCTCTCAATAAATATATTCTGCTCTTTGTTGCGAGTTCGAGGCCAGCTTGGGCTACAACGCAAGTGCAAGGCCGGCCTGAGCTACATAGTGTGACCCTGTCTCAAAAAACTAGGGGTGGGAAAAAAACTTGGGCTCAGTGGCTTAAATACCTGTGTGGCAGGCGTGAGGTTGTGAGTTTGACCCCTGGTGCCACACACACACACAGACACACACACACACAATGTATATTCTGCTCTTAATCT
Organism: Dasyprocta punctata; assembly: GCA_004363535.1. NCBI lineage: Eukaryota > Metazoa > Chordata > Mammalia > Rodentia > Dasyproctidae > Dasyprocta > Dasyprocta punctata. The sequence goes on along the minus strand of RJWM01000809.1, from coordinate 87,382 downwards.
CTGTTGTTCCTAAAATTCATTCTTTGATTTTTAGAGAACACGAACTCATATGGGACATATAGTAGGTCAGGAGTTTCATTCCCCTATATCAATAGTTGCTGTTCTTTTGAAGAGCTGTTTTCTTCGAAGATACTGTTTTTCTCTCTATATAACCATTTTAAAAACACTCCTTTCATTCTTCAAAGATGATCAAATTTTTTATAGTTAATTAGTTATCTGACTCTCTTCTCTCCATTCTTACTTAATTGAGAAATAATGCTCCTAATGTATCATTACTTCAAGTTACCTAAGTGACCTGAAAAATGATTAGCTCTTGCTTCCTTCATGTCTCCATGATTCTATTTCAATCAGAGATAAACTCTCAAGCACACGCTATTGCTATTTTAACTCTAATTTATATTTTGTATTATGACAAAAAATTGTTTAGTTATTTGTATGCCTTTCAAAGATGGTAATAAAAAAAAGTTTATGAAACTCAGAGATAGTTTGTGACCAAAAGGATCAATGTCTGATTTCTCTTTGTAATTTCTAGACTGAAGCATTTGTCAAAGGAACAATTTAATAAATGAATGCTAGTAAGATTCATCCAGATATCAAATATTGAAATACTAACAATATCTTTTTTATGACTACTTAATTCAGTAGTGAAGGCATCTTTATTCTCAACAGCTCATCACTAAGTGCTACATATCACATGTTCATTTATTTTAGACTCAACATTGAGAAGACTGCTTGGCCTAGGTATTTATGCATGTGATTTCAAAAAGACTTCTATTATTATCCTAAGAAAGAGAAAGTGCCAAAATGAAATAATATAACTAAAATAATAAAAGACTGCTAGTTAATTTTTCAAAAACTTCACAGAAAGAGGTCCAGCAAGGCCATGCTATTTGTACTATGAAATTGTTGACTTAAAAATATATTAGTACTAACTGATAGAATTATCAAGCATAATTCTGATTGTTATACTACTTAATTGGTAAAAGACCCACAACATTTATCCCTAGGTACATCAGTGATGTCTCATCTTTTCCCCTTCCTGTTCACTCACAGTTGGCTTTATTTCATATTTGCAAGGATGTATGCTGGCAATTGCATTTTACTAAGAAGTTTCCCAGAAGGCAAGTCTGAGCTTTGGATTACTATGTAGAATCATCATGAAATGCCCAGTGGCTAAACCAAATAAAACACATAACCAGTCCAATTTGTTGCTGTCTTAGACATCACGTTATGTATATTCAAACCCTTTCTCAAATAGACAAGGGTTCAAAGAAAATTAAGTAAATCATACTGTTATTCCCATTTGTTACCTATTCCATCAATGGCTTTGATGTAGAAGAAAATAGCTTAAATGATAAAAAAGAGAGACAAATTGATCAATGAGAAGTAAATGAAAACAACAAACAGAATAAGCTAAGAATAGGACAAATAGACCTTTTGGTTCTTACTAAACAGGTAGTCTGTTGGGGACCACAAATTCACAGTGACTGGTTTCACATATTTCCTTATAGGATAAAAGGAAGAATTGGTATTATTGGTACCACCCATCTGAGATTTCCTGTTGATTCTTCTTAGCGTAAGATCATCTATGACTTCATGAGTCATCTCAGGATTATACTCAAGGTTGAGATACTTCTCTTAAATTAACATAATCTGCTACTTGGAAAAGTCTTTGAACCACCCCCAAGATCCTGCTGTTTCCTGCCTTTTCCACTCTAATCCCTTCCTTGATTGAAAAAATAAATATGGGTTGCCCAGAGACATTTCTTGTCTTAGCACTCAGACTCTTGAACTCTGCAGAAGGGTTTTGATCTTCCTGACGCCCTAAAATCAAACCACTTGTCTCATTTATGTAAGCATTCACCGTGCACTCCTTTGGGAGGTTGGGGATCTAGGCCAGGTCCCCAACAGTAGTCAAAAGTCCCATCTGATTACCTGGGTGCAGTCTTTCCAGTCTTATTGCCCAAAGTGTATCAACCCACATGAAATATAAAAATGACCCCCCGAGTTTCTGGCATGTTCTATGACCCTTAGTTAAGTAATCATTGAATATTCAGGCATGGTGGCAGACTGATCCTGTAATCCCATCACTCTGGGAAGTTAAAGCAGGAGGACCAAGAGTTCAAGCCCAGCCTGAGCAATTTATCAACCTAGCAAGAGCTCTATCTAAACAAACTAAAAACCAAAAACAAAGAGTGGGGAATGTAGTTCAGTGTGAAAGCCCTGGGTTTAATCCCTGTATAAAAAAAATTCATAAGCACAGTTCTACAATGTTTCAGGCATGTTATTCAATGCTCTTCTCACAGACATAGCTATGTTCTCATGGATATGTTTAAAGTCAGCTAGCTAACTGATGCACTCTTCATACCGATTACTCAGTACTGTAAACAAATGAGACATAAACTAAGTAATTAATCACACGATGAATAGGGCCCAAAATTTTTTCTATGTATTCCTTTTAATTTACAGAGTTAGTGGTTTTAGAATATAGCTGACTTCTAGAGAAATTCTAGAAAATTAAGGTCTCCAAAGTCCCTCCTAAAATTCGATCTTCAATTATGTTCATAAGCCAAGAAAAAGTATGAAACAAATATGCAAGCAGATGCATTTAAACTTCATTTACTTCTATAAAGAACTCAAATCACCTTATACATAAAAATCAAAAAATGCAAATAAGACCAAGACACAAAACAGTAGGTTTTTATTCATTCATAATTTAATGTATTTCTCCATAAATGTTAAGTGCTTCCATAGAGTCCTCTGATTTATTTACTTCAACCAAAGTTATGATGGATTTGTTGCAAATGTCTCATAGGAATTCACTTTTTGCACTATTCTATTAACTATGCAAAAGATAAGAAGCTGAAATTTGTAATTTTCATTCTCTTCATTATGATCTTGGACTATTTATTTAATATTGTTTAGGTAAATTGTTTCCTTGTCTCTAAAGTATCTAGAAAGGCCAGCTTGAGCAACTGGTAAGTGATAAACCAAATGATTAATTTAGACCCTTAATTACTGTGGAGTTGATGAACGGGAGTCACATGCAGTCTATGTTGAGTTTCTTGGAAGAGAGAAATAATGTATTTAAGCAATTCACATTAACTCATACACTGTTTATAACAATTGTGCCAAAATGGCCATCTGTCTAGGACATTTTTTTATCTAATTATAATTTGGCACAGTGATTAATTTTTTCTGACCAGTGCCCAAGTACTGGTCAACAGGTACCAGTTATGGCACATTAACTACAAATGAGTGTTATCCATTGGCATTTTAGGAGAAAAAAAAAAAAAGCTTCACCTAAATACTGATTTGATCTTATATTTTCTTTCCAATCTGAGACAACTTTCTTGTGATTATGAAGTTCTTCCTCTTTCTTTGAATAATATTTCAGCATTAGAAAATGAGCTTTTCCTGAGCACAGGCATATACATATAGTCCCAGCTACTCAGGAGACTGAGACAAGATTGCAAGTTTGAGAAAACCTGGACAGTTTAGGTGAGACCCTATATCTAAAGTGCTAGGAATACAATTGCATACTGCATTTTAATTCTACATTCATAATGTGACAAATTCATATACTGTAACCTCTTTTTAAAAAATAATAAAGGTTATTACATTTCCTTTCTAACTTACTTTGACCTATTTCCATCTAATTTTATGATTTTTGTTAGTTACTTTTAATAGAGATATAATTATATTCTTTGCAAAAAACCCAAAGACCAGACAGGCTACCATGTACAGCACACTAGTGAAATTGCCAGGTATTTCAATAGGCTCTTAAGCATTGCTGGAAATCCCAGGAATGTAATTTATCATGACTAGTGTAAAGTTGCTTCTTAAAATTGTCAGTGCCTCCAGAAATCTGGTAGCTCCTTAGATACCATCAAGGTAGGGTGCCCGTTTTTTACCAAACCCTCAGAGAAACTTTCAATTACTTTAAGAAAAGTTGACCCAGCATTTGGGGTAAGAACCACAGAGCAGTCATTCAGAGCCAACTGAATTATGTCTCTTTCCTGGTGTAATCCCAGAATGACTCTCCCTAACTATATCTTCAAGTCTCAGATCTGTACACTGATAACTCAAAGACCTCCCAAGATCCAATCCCAATTATATATTTTCACGTCTCATATCTCCCAATCCACTCAATTATTTAGAATTTTAAGACATATTAAGGCCTGCAATATGACTACAGAGATGCTGATACTTTTCCCTCACGTTGGCAAATCCTTTTCTCTTGGTATTGGCAAACCCTTTTCTCTTGCTATCAATTTTTTTTTTTTTTTTTTTTTTTTTTTTTTTTTTTTTTTGCGGCACCGGGGATCAAACTCACACTTAAGCCGCTGAGCCAAACTCCCGGCCCTAGTTTTTTGAGGCAGGGTCGCACTATGTAGCTTAGGCCGGCCTTGCGCTCGCATTGTAGCCCAAGCCGGCCTCGAATTCACAACACTTCTCCTACCTCAGCCTCCCGAGTGCTGGGATTAAAGGCGTGCGTTACCACGCCCAGCTTGCTATCAAAATCTTATTAATGTTACACAGTCTCATTCATTGTTACTTTTTATGTGAAGCTGTTCTAGTTACTGGTTAACCTTATCACTCTCACAACACTAAAAACAAAACAAAACAAAACGTCCTTTGTAGCACAGATTTCCTTCTGCCCTCGTTGTAATCTCATGTCTTCCCTCCTCCAATGAAAGTTATTTGTGACTAGACATAGGTCTTTGCATTTTGTAAAATAACACTTATTGGTAACGAATTCATCTTTATGAAATACTGGAGGATGTTACTTTCCCAAGAAGAGTTTTAGAGCATTTTAAATTATGAATCTCATTAGCAATGAAAGGTCCTTCTATTCTCTTTGGAAAATCTAGAGTTGATGGGTCATCATTTGACAATAGGACAAATAGGTTGCATAAATTTTATTTGGCCTATATAGTGTCCAAAAAAAAATTGAGTGAACATGTACAAACCAGGAGATTTCATCTTAAAAATCTAGATTTGTGTTTTCTTAAAAATTTAATACCACAGTGCATGACTTCCCAAATGACAACCATGTGCTGGAGTTGGGCTCTCCCGCTGGGTAGGCATTCATTCATTTTCCAAAGACTGTCCCCGCCATTTCTGTCCCCATAACCAAGGGACCAAGTGTGATGTATTTTCAAGTTCACATTTTCACTTTTTTATAGTATAAAACTACTTCTATGTAATCAAGGATCTGTTAAAGGGAAAAACAAAAACAAAAAAGACCAACCTTTTTTCTTGACTGATGACTTAGATTACAAACTTGATGAGTATGGGCCTTCCAGTTTACAATGCCTGGTTTATATTTTCCTTTGCCCCAGGACATTCAGCTAAACTCTTCTAAGGGGTGAGAATTTGCTTTACAAAGTCTCTATCATCATCAAGTTAGTAATAATATGATATTAATCTCTTTTTTATTTATTTTTTCCTTAGGGTAGAAAATGGAAATCAACAAAACAAACCTGCAAAATTTCCAAGAGAATTATTTCTCTAAATATGTTGCCTAAGCTACTGAGAATTAAGTACTACTGAGTGACAACAACAGTAACTCAGAACTTCTATTCAAGTCTAAAGGTATTCTGCTAGATCAAATCATTTAGTGATCATCTCTTAATAAGAATGGTCCAAACATACGGACAAAAACTGAATGGAAAACTGCATGAATTGTTGAATTTAAAAATAAGACTCATTTTGTTGGACATAATCCAAAAAAATAAAAAAGTTGGCAAGACTGGCAAATACTAAAGCTCCAAGCAGCATCCCTAAAATAGAACCAAGAAAACAATTGTTTAAAAAGGTAAAAATTTACCTTTTATATTGTTTTGAATTCAGTGTATTCCAAAATAATACCACAAGGAAAGAGAGACACGAGCCAGTCATACAGCTCCACTACCACTCAGAGCCATTGTATAAAGTGACCAGCCTAACACAGTCATTGAACGTGATACTTTTTAGCTACAAGTACAACTTCACACTCAATTGTACTCTTAATCTAAACTATTTGTATTCACAAAGTAACCAGAAAACACCTTACAGTGAAGGGAGATATCAACTTAGCAGGGGAGAACAGATAGGATTAACCTGGCTGCTCTAAATAGAGTTTGAAGAAATGATAATGTAAGAGCAGTGAGAGAGAGAAAAAAATATTGTTTTCTGAGATTTTATATATCTAAAGCCATCTGTACTTGGTTGTGATGGGTACGAAAGTGCATTTCCTCACTAAAGTACTAAAAAAAAATCAGCCTATTTTTCAAATTCCTTTTACATAAATCCAAGATTAAGTAGTTCTTGAGTTCACAGTAGACAGAATATTCGAATGACATTTTTTCCTACTGTATCCAAAACAACCTCTATATCCTTTAAAATCATGTGTGTTACTGTTTTTGATAAACTCATTCTCCTCTTTCTTCTAATTTGCTAAATTTTATTTAAAATTACAACGATCTATAATTCCAGTGTGAATAGAGGAAATATATTTAACTGTATTTCAGAGCAATCATTTTCTAACTTTTTAGTCCAAGACCCATCATAGGAAATAAATTATAAAAAGTGACATGTATATTAAATTACATTCATTTGTATTTGTTTCTGTTTCATTAAGAAAAGTGCTAGTTGTTACCCAGGAAAATGATTCCGTGACTCACTGTTTCACTTTTAAAAAAATTTAAAGGTTTCTGTTTTCAGAGGCATTTATCAGCAAAGCCTATTTAATTAGCTAAGTGGAAAAAAGAAATAGGACAATTTTAAAGACAGCAAGTAAAAATATAAGTGGTAAAAATATATGCCATTTATCCTAATTTTGAGAGAAAGCACATAATGCTAATTTACCACTGAAAATAAGACAATGGGAGGATAGTGACTTTCAGGTATCATTTTACAAGTCTTTCCAGGAATTTTTACACTGCTAATCACATGTAAATCTTTCAAGTCTGAGTTATATACTATCCCTAGTTTCACAATGCAGATAGAAAGCAGGAAGCTTACTGGTTTTACTTCAAAAGCCAGAGCTATCACACACCAAGACCTCTTTGCCTTCTGCTTGAAATTACTGTATATTAACATTTCCAGCCAAGAGCAAAGCGAACAAATGTATCCCAAAATCAGTAAACATTTCAAAACATTCGTAAGAATCCATCAATCTAGACTACAAACTATTAGGCTTTCTAATTTCATGAAATCATAGAAAGTTAACCTGAAGAGTTTCTTTATACTTTAATCACAAAAGATGTCATATGATCCCTTACCTCTGGCATTAAAGGAACACAGAGCACATGTTAAGGTTTTGCTTTCTGAGGGTCGGGAGTTTGGCTCAGTGGCTTAAGCGCCTGCCTGGCAGGTGCAAGGTTGACAGTTCGATCCCCTCCCCCCCACACACACACAGAAGTTTCCCATTCTGTTAAGGAACCTGCATGCACTTGGAAGATAAGTAAGAAACGGAATTTACATAATCCACACAGGTTTTCTCCTAGGTAATTTTTTCCCATTAATCCTATTTCCCAGTAAACTTAGTCATTTCAATTTACCTAGATTCACTGTTCTTTTGAGTGTCTATAACTTTGCACAAGGTTTTCTTTTTGCTCACCATATCATTCTATTCCTTCTTCAACTGGCTTATTTTGTCAAACTTTATTGAAATATCACTCAGTAAGCATCTTGATTCCTTTCCCACCCTAGTAAGTGCCCTCTTTGCTTCTTTTCCACTGTTGATTTTCATTGATGTGGTGGTAAAACTCATGAGGCAGAGATTATGTGTTGCATTTCCATACTTTCAGAACTTTGCATCAAGGTAGGTTTTCAATAAACATTGCCTGGTTCAATGAATGAACAAACCAATAAAGAATGGGGAGAAAAATATGAAAACTAGGTAAGCACATAGAACCTAAGTGGATTGGAATTACAAAAAACAATAACAAAAAACTTCTGTCCAACAAAAAATCCTAACCCCCTAACAAAATCTCCCAACAGTTATATTAACTCAGACTGGTCTGTCAATCTCCAGAATTATGAAAATATACTTACTATGGTTTGGATCTTAAATGTTCCCCAGAGGTCTATGTGCTGAAAGCCTGTTCCCTAGAGAGATGCTATGGAGAGCCTTGGGAACCATTAAGAGATGGGGCCTAGCGGGAGGCCCAGTTTAGTCACTGAGTTTTGCCCTTGATGGGAACAGTAAGTCCCTGGCCTCTCCCTGTTAGTCACTTTGCTGGTAGTGAGGTAAATGGCTTTGCTCTGCCTTGTACTCCTGCCATATTGTGGAGTCACAGGGCTGAAGCAAAAGAATCCATCAGTCATGGGCTGAAACTCCAAAACTGTGAGTCAAAATAAGCCTTTTTCTTTATAAGGTGATTTATCTCCAATATTTGTTACAGTAACAGAAGGCTGATTAACATATCAAGTTTAGCTGACCTGGTCATAAATAATGCAGAATGAAGGAACTGACAAAATACACAATAATAAAATTGACCAGAAAGGGGACTAGATTGCTGTTATGCAAATGTTACAAAGCAGAAGAAACACAAGTTTTTCAATCCGTGCTGCTCATTATTATTTCTAAGTATCTACAGATTGTCTGGATAAAAATTAAAATGAAAAGAAACAGAAATTTATGGAGAAACTTACCACTTAGTTCATAAAAAAAGCTCTCAAACATTATTTGAAATGTGTTTTGCCAGCAATATGCAGGTAGTATTCTTAAAACAATATTGGCTCTTTCTTGAACATAACACTTAGGAACAGGATCTGTGATAAGACATTCCCCATTACCAGGACTACAAATATGTTTTCTAAATCAGAATTAAACCTTCATGGTCAATGTTAAGTTATTTTTAATTGTGAAATCTCACTCAAGAATGAGTGACTAGCAGTCATGCAACTTTCACAGAAATTTCTACTGCTTTGTGACATAAACAACAAGTGGGGACCAGAATTCCCATAATCTTCATGAAGATTTCTCTTGTTTATTCCAAGAAGATGTTCATGTCTTATTATCCTCTGGGATAACTTTGATCATGCAAAATGCCTGTAAACATGAAGACAAAAAATAGTACTTGACTTCAGTAATGTTGTTGTGCAGAGAGATAAATAATATGACTTAGTGCTAAGCAGGTTCTTAACCAATTTTTAAAGAAAAATACAATCCAAGACAGAGTAAATGACAAATTTTGTCAAGATTCAGATGAGGAGAAGGAGAACATAAATCGAAGTTGGTCTGGCATAAAAGCAGACCATAATTTGGTCTCTCGTCTATTCAAGGTTGAGTTTCCTAGAGATATGTCTGGTAATAATAGGTAAAGAACCTCAAGATAATTTACCCCACACATTTATTTAAATATTTATTTATTTATTTATTTATTTTTTGCGGCAACGAGGATCAAACTCACAGCCTCATGCCTGCCAGACAGATGCTTAAGCCACTGAGCCAAACTCCCACCCCTAGTTTGTTGAGGCAGGGTCACACTATGTAGCTCAGGCGGGCCTTGCGCTCGTGTTGTAGCCCAGGCCGACCTTGAACTCACAAAGCTCCTCCTACCTCAGCCTCCTGAGTGCTGGGATTAAAGGAGTGCGCCACCACTCCCGGCTACCCCACACATTTAAAAAAAAAAATTCTTGATAGTTTTATTGAAGTGTATACGACACACAAAATTCACCAATTTTAAGTGAATGACACAATGAGTTTAGCAAATCTATAGTCATGCAACCATCGCAAAATTCAGTTATAGAACATTTCCTTCAATTTAAAAATCTCTCCTGTCCATTTCTAATTAACCTCAATTGCAGCCTCTGGGAAGCCACTATAGTCTCTTGTCTACAAATTTATTATTTGTGGACATTTTATATGACTGCAACTATTCAATTTGCAATCTTTTCCATAGGGCCAATTGTTCTTAGCACCATGTTTTTGAGGGCCACTTGTATTGCTGCATGTATGAGTAAATCTAGGTTTTACTGTCAAGCTGTATTTCATTGGATGAATATGTCACATTTTATTTACACATTTATTTCCAATGTTTGTGCCCTGCGAATAATGCTGCTGTGAACATTCTTATACAAATGTTGACTTGTGTTTTCATTCCCTTAGGACAGATTCCTTTAAAAATTGTTGAGTAATACAGAGAATTTACATCTCATGTTTTAAGAAACACCAAATTTTCTCCAAAATGACTTTACTCTCTCATAATTCCACCAGCAGCATATGCTTTTTTTCCAATCTTCTTCATAAATTTTTATTATGTCTTTTTTATTATAGCTATCCTAATCTTTATTTATGGTTTTTTTGAGACAAGTCTTGCTAGATAGCTCAGGCTAGCCTTAAACTTACAGTCTACCTGCCTTGGCCTCCTCAACACTGGAATTACAGGCGTGCACCACCATACCTAGCTTCAAATCTACATATTTTTAAAGGAGTTTCCTCTTAAATTTTTTATTATACTCTAATTTCTACAGTATATATTATAGCCCCTGTAGGATGTAATTAAAGAAATCCTCTCTCCCCTAATTAGAGAATGAAGAATAACTGATTTAGAGAATGGAGTACATAATAAAAAGATGCTTCAAAGCAAAAGAAGGCCTTATTCCGAATACATCCTCTGTGGTTAAACCAAAATATGAAATGCCTTATTCAACCCTTGGCTTCTTTAAGTGGAAGAATGACAAAGTAAAAGGGAGTTATCATTTAATGTACACCATGTAACTATATCTCACCTGGAAAATCATATACAGTTCTACACATGAGAAAGGAAGTGTGTTTGTTTGCAGAAAATTGAAAACAGTGAATAAAATAAAAACTTATTTTAATTTTGGAAATTTAATTCAGTCTTTTTTCCTCATACGTACATACATTTTATCACCACTAAAACTATGCTTTATATGCTACTGAGGATCCTGGTTTTATTTTTTATTTATTTGTTTATTTTGTGACACCAGGGATTGAACCGACAGCCTCACGTCTGCCAGACAGGCACTTAAGCCACTGAGCCAAACTCCCAGCTCTAGCTTTGTGAGGCAGGGTTGCACTGTGTAGCTCAGGCCAGTCTTGTGCTCACGTTGTAGTCCAAGCCTGCCTCGAACTCACAATGCTCCACCTACCTCAGCCTCCTGAGTGGTGGGATTAAAGGCATGTGCCACCATGCCCTGGTTGGATCCTGATTTTAATGTAGCAACATTTGAGCATTTTTTCATGCTCAGAAATTTGAAACACAAAGGTTGCATAAAAGTTTGTTGTGAGGACACACCATAATTTAACTCTGTCTCTTATTCAATATTTTATAATTATTAACCTATATCAGTCCTGCTGTAAAGAACATCTTTAGGCTCACAACTCTGCTCCAAATTCCATTTGAAAAAGACCCTGGTACACAGCGTTCTTCCAGAAAAAGGATAATAATTGGAGACCTTAAGAATGTTCTGCTAAGAAAAGACTTGAAAGATCATATCAAATAGAAAGATTTCAAGCAGCGACATGAAAGAATGGAATGCTAAGCAGCTTCAAAGATAAAGAAAACAATGGTATTCATTATAAGGAGGTGGGTTTCTGTTTATTGTGGATGCCAAGAACGGTAACAAATAAATAAATAAAATAAAAGGAAGCATCCACAAAACAGAATACTTAACTGACCTTCTTTCTTACTCTATAACTTTAATGACATTTGGCAGAAAATATAGCCTATTCTCATACCGTAAATCCTCAAAGAACGCTTACATTTGAATCACTTCAGGTGAGGGAGGTGTCTAGCAAACAGGTATACATCCATCATAACTGCTAACCTTTGGGCACACTTTATTCAGTCTTCATGGTTGTGATTCTCTCATGACAGAATAGAACCATAAGCATACAACAAATTCAAAAAGAAACTAAATTCTCTAGTATTCCAATCAGAAGCTTGGCTTGGTAAAGACAGCCCATCTACCATTCCATGTTGGAGTAGGGAAAGATATGAGTGCTTAATTGAGTTGCCACGTTACTTTTAAGAATTTCTAGATCACCAATCATCTACTGGGCCTATGGTTTGTGAAATATATCCAGGATATATTTTTTAGACAGTAAGTGAAAAAAAAACAACAGGCATAAAAGCAATATAAATTTTATGGTAACTCTTACACTGTTTTCCCAGGGAAGCAAAGCTAAACAAATCAGTGGAACCAACTGTCAGAGTGATCACCAACTTCTGAGATACAAAGATGCAGGTAAACTGCTCAGAGGGAAGATGTACAAGGTGAGGTAGCAAGTGTGCTTGTGAGTATCAGCTTAAACATAAGCAACTCTTGAAGAAATGTTTCCATTTGTGTGCTCTTTTGACCTTTCTCTGGTATACAGGATGTCATACTTCCTTAAGAATTTCATGGAGCCGAGCCGGGCGTGGTGGCGCACGCCTTTAATCCTAGCACTCGGGAGGCTGAGGTAGGCAGGCGGAGCGTTGTGAGTTTGAGGCCGGCTTGGGCTACAACGCGAGCACAAGGCCGGCCTGAGCTACATAGTGCGACCCTGCCTCAAAAAATCAGGGCTGGGAGTTTGGCTCAGTGCCTTAAGCACCTGCCCTGGCAGGCGCGAGGTTGTGAGTTCAATCCCTGGTGCCGCAAAAAAAAAAAAAAAAAAAAAAAAAAGAATTTCATGGAGCTTCTTTTTTCTAAATAGCTAGGATTCTATCATAAAAAATGAAAAGTTTTATAAACTATTTTAGTTAGGTTACCATTTCAGGTACTCAGTTACTAAAAGCTTGCTTCTAAATCTGAAATTGCTTCAGTTATACTATATTAAAAGATACTTTATTCTCCCTAGCTTCACATAGCTTTTATGTGGAACTTGTAACAGATAAATATCAATGTGATCTGTTGGATCTCTGAAATATGGAGATATGTGTAAATATTCTCACATGAAGTAGACAGTAAAACTGTTTCTGTTGATTTGCTATGGTATTTTTAAATGAGAGAAAATTGAGTAATTGTCCTTGTCATTCACAAAAGTAGTCATATGACTCAATCTTTGTCTCATGTATTAGTTAAACTTTGAAGGAAAATTTTTATTTTCTATTTTCAAGTAGAATTTCAGCTATATGAGCAAAATAGGATAATAAGTTATACTGAAATTTTGCAGTTTGGGGAAGTACAGGCCAAAGCAATAACAACCTCAAAGAGATTTGATTGGTTTTGTTGTAGAAGTTCATTTTCCTTACTGACATCCTTTGAAAATTATGATCAGTTTTTCTATATAAATCTTTAGGAGGGGATACTATATTTTCTTAGTGAAAAATCTTTAAATTGAACTAGTAGATATTACTAATAAGTTATAGTTTACTTATTTATCTCAGATACAAAACACATTTCATCCATGACCATTTTCAATTGATGATATGGATACACCAGGCAAGTAATTCTAGTACAGATTTCCTGGGCCTCTCATAGAAAGTTTAAAGTTTTAGTGATTAGTTCTGCTGAAATAATTACCAGAAACTTTCTGTAGTCTTTCATTTTTAGAAATCTAGAAGCCACAATGGGTATAATGTAATCCTGTCTTATCAGGATCCACTGCTAGCTAAAAATTCTAGGTCAAATAGTTTTTCAGGGAAGGTAAAGACTCTGTAGCAGAAAAACATATATTCCCTGACAACAAAGGAGCCAAGTCTCCAGTTTCCTCTTTGTTACTGATTCAAGTTATTGGGAAAGACCAGAATCATGAGAACAGACCATATTCTGATTTTCAAGTTGATATGATATAGTATATGACAAAGTGGGGCATGGTGTGTATGCCTTTGATATTTTAAAAATATTTTCTATGAGGATATACATTACCTGAAAGTACTAACTTATACTTTGAAATGGTCTCAGATTTATCATCTGTCAAATAGTTAAAAAATAAGCAATTCAACCAACAGAGAGTAGAGATGAGAAGGAATATCAGGGAGCAAGGCTAATCGGGTGAGTCATATTTCAAACACTTCAATCACCTTTAATTGTAGTTCTTAAAGGACTGAATCAAGAACCCAAACTGAAGAAAATCTGTGATTACTAGTGAACTTCAGTTAAAACACAATTTCATTTTTCCAACAAACAGAATGCAAAAAGGGAAATAGTATTATCAAAATCTTAAGAAGTATATAAAACTAACCATCAATGTGACTATATTTGGAGACATGGGTTCTACACGATAATTAAGGATAAATGATGTTATCACTGTAGGCCCTAATACAGTAAGACTAACTCCTTCTAGGTAAATGAGGAGAAACTGGAGAGTGCTCTGTGAGAAGGGAAAGGCCTTGGAAGGTTACAGTGAGAAGGTGGCCATCTGCAAACTGGGAAGAGACACCTCACCTAAAACCCACCTGACTGCACATTCATTTTGGACTTCAGGACTCAGGAACTGTGAGAAAATAAATTTCTGTTGTTTAAGCGACCCAGTCTGTGATATTTGGTCATAGCAGCCCAAGGTAACTAGTACAAACAACCATTTTTTTTTTTTTTAGTCTGCTGAAAGTTTTATATTTTGTTTTCAGACATGTACGGATGTTGGATTTTTATCAAATTCTTTTGTTTCCTTGATATTCTTGTATCTATTCAAATGGCAACATGATTTTCTTTTTCATTCTGTTAAGATACTGAATTACAATGACTGGTTTTTCAATGCTAAAACATCTTTCTGTTCCTGGCACAAGTCCACCTGGTTGTGATACAATATGCTTTTTATGTATCGAATTTGATCTGGTAGGATTTTTGAACACAGTGAAATTTCAGACAAAAATTTCCAAAGGTGAGAATTATTCATTGGTGTCTCTTTAGAATCAAATCAAATTGAAAAGTTAGAGAACACTCACAGCAGCAGATCAAACTGACAATATTCTAGGGCAGTTATAAAATTGATGGGATTCTAGAATAAACTCAGGCTAACAATATTCTGACTCAGTTGCCTTTTTTAGGGGAGCCTTGAATTTTCTTTCATTGCAAAGAGAGGCATATATGTCTGAAAAGGTAACAAACCAAACATATATATTTGTTTATGTTTTATATATATATATATATATATATAGAGAGAGAGAGAGAGAGAGAGAGTGTGCGTGCAAAATACTGGCACTGACACTGACACTCAGCAGTAAAAACAATATAGCTAATGTGGCTGGTATTTACAACTTTTTGGCTAAATCATTTAGCAATTTCTCAAATCTTAAACTGCCACCATGAAACTACATCAAGAAAAGGTATGTTATTGGATGAAAGTAAGATAGATAACAGACATAAATAAATGTTCTACAAAGTGAGAACCATAAGACCAAAAGATTTTGAGGTCTTCAAAAAATATTTTTTAAGTGTAAAAGTGTCTTGAGACTCAGAAGTTTAAGCATTGTTTATTTGCACTTTGAAACTTCCTGATCTTTGATCTTTCCTGACCAATGAAGACAGAGTAATTTACCTTAAGGTGCAACCAGTCTGGTAACAGGTGACTGCCCTTATGGAACAGCTAGTGAAGCATCAGAGGGCAGTGAGTCAGTGTCATGAATCACATATGGTAGACTTTCAGACAGTATCAAAGAAAAGTTAGAGGCAAATATAATGATTAAGAGAGTGGGCTTGAAAATTACAGTGAATTCCAATCTCTAATCCATAATGCTACAGATGAGGCTATCTGGGTCCTTTTCCTTATCTTACCATGACAATTAGATGAACACTGATCCAACATGTGATCTATTGTTTGCAATGTTATCATGAATGACTTATATGGTTTCCTGGTGCTTTGCCTTTTTACAGGTACAATCAGGATAATAATAGTTCCTAACTTTATAGAATCACTATGAGGATTTATATAAAGCTCTAAAGCTATGCCTGGTACGCAGTAAGTACTTAGTGAGTAATCTACAGAATGATTAAAGTCACAAATGATTGGATGTAAAGCTGGCACTAAAAATTAAGACGCTTGTAAGTGAGAGACCCATTCTACATCATCACTGTTTTTCTTTACTGTACAAAATTGCCCCAAAAGTAGGGAAGAAAGAATTCTTTCTCATGCCTCAGAGCTAAGCATAAGGAAGAGCTCTTTGATTTTTTGCCCTAGTTTCTAGATTGAACAGATAACTAAAATTCCCTAAAATTTTAAATTTTATTTTCAGTTTTATGTTCCAAGCTATTATGGATATTATTATCTGAAGACTTTCTAAAATTTTTAGTTCTGTTCTGCAGACATTTATAAAGTATTTATTGTGCCAGCTTATACTAGAATTTGGAATCCCAATTTACCTATTCTTCAAGTTATTCTCAACTGTATGATTTACTTGAATTAAATTAAATGTGGTATAGTTTGTTGAAGCTAAAAGGAAAAATAGCATCTATGCAATAATCATCCTAATAAATACTTTGCTAGTTTGCTTTTACTTATAGGAGCTATGAAGAGATTTCACCAGATAAGGAATTTGAATTTAAAGTCCATGTCAAGAGAAACTTTGAAAGAAACAACTACAGACAGATCTTACAGGAGGGAGGCAGATACAAAGAATATCTCTCTAACATTATCCGACCAGACAATTTGTTTCTTCTCTTTATTCTTCTTGGAAACCTCACAAACAAAGGCCTAGAAATTACCCATTTGCACTTATCTATCAATGTGCTTTAGGGCAGGCCTGATAGCAAACGGTAAATTACCTATTATCTCTTGAATCCTTTGAAGCTTGATTGAAGAGAATATGCAAATGCTTTTCTTTCTCCATTGCTCAGAGAGGTTTAGCTGTCCTGCCTGAGATGATAATGCAATCATCTGTAGAAAACATAAATTCCCTAATTAACATTAGAGCCCCGGGAAACTTTCTCTGTGAAAGGCAAACCAGGCTGGCCCCTACATGGGTATCAGACCAAGAGGGTTTGGCTTGATGATTTGATTGGGTCTTAGTTAAATCTTATATCCTCTCTGCTATTTAGCAGAACTCTTCAAGGCAAGGTCTCCTGATTGTCTTTCAGAGGCTTTCCCCCAGCCTGTCTTCAGTCAAATAGAATATAGCAAGACCCAATCAAGCACAAACTTCCTTCACAAGGCAGTCTGGGCACACTGATATTAGGACATTAGTCAGGGATTCATAAAACTGAGCATCTTCATGTGCCCACTCACCAAGCTGTAAATATTTAATTCATTTGGGACTCTAACCTCTTGGCTCCTCCCTCTGTCCCAAACCCAATTATCCAATTTTGTCCATTTAAGCAGATTATTTATTGAATCAGTCCTCCTTTCTCTTTCTCCTCACTACTTCCCCTGGGGTTTTT
The DNA here is from genome assembly GCA_004363535.1 of Dasyprocta punctata. NCBI lineage: Eukaryota > Metazoa > Chordata > Mammalia > Rodentia > Dasyproctidae > Dasyprocta > Dasyprocta punctata. Next base: position 70,126 of record RJWM01000809.1, on the reverse strand, counting down.
AGCACATCTAATTTTTTTTTAATCCTCTCTCATCTCCCAAATAATTTTAAAGGCCTACATGATTTGAAATGCCAATCAGACAAAGCCACTCCCTTGCTTAAAGCATACAATGGGTCTCTATGAACCGTAAAACTAAAGCTCTATTTACCCATAAATTGAAACACTTATGCTTTAGTTCCTTAATCTGTGAAGCAGGGACTCTAAGGGAACCTTTTTATAAGATAGTTTTTGATAGATTCTGCTAGCCTGTGGCTTAGCTATCTGTAACATGACATCCCCCCAACTTGGTACTAGACCCAGAGAAACAACTTAGCTCTCCAAAAATACTCCCGCTCTCTTTTTGCGCATGTGTCGAGCCCTCTCCAATCCAAAGACTCCACAACCCCCCAAACCTCCGCCCCCAGACCCCAGTAAATCTTTCTGTCTCCTGTTTTACACAGGCAGATGCTCCTTCAAATCAGCCCTTAATATGTCATTTGCCCAAATCCCTAACTCCTTCCCCCGCCAAAACTGATAAAAATAAATAGACTCCTTTGTTCTTGTTGAGAGCTTCTACACCCTCCCCCACCCCTAAAGCTCTCCCATGCCCTCTGCATTAAAGCCCTCCTCCTTTTCTCTCTTGCTGTCATTTTCTCTGCACTACTTCAGATTGAGAGCCCCAAAATACTCAGTTTTTAGTGCCAATGTAAGTTAATACTTGTAAGAATATAGATTATGTGAAAATAAGATTTGATATGATAATGATGATGACAATAATGACCATTTTTCTTGGGGCATAGCTCTAGGCTCTTAGGATGACTTTCTTTTTCCATGCTCCACATTTTTCTTTCTTTAAATCATTGTATGAATGGGCAGGATTAATATATATGACCTGCAAATATCAGTTTCTGAATCATGGCCATTCCCAGGTTTATTGAGGGCTTAGACAATAATGACTAAAACAACCAGAATGAGGGTCCTTTTCCCTGATATGTTCTGTGAAATAGTCTGTGTTTGTTGTCTCAGACTTAAATTGTTTTTTTTTTTTGTTTTTTTGCGGCACCAGGGATTGAACTCACAACCTCGCACCTGCCAGGGCAGGCGCTTAAGGCACTGAGCCAAACTCCCAGCCCGGACTTAAATTGTTTATATGAAGGTTTAGTCTTTTGCACTTTCAACTGGATTCATTCCCACTACAAAAATGTAGCCACCATTTGCAAGAGAAAAAGTGAAAATAGTCAAGATGTAAAAGAATGGGGATTTTTAAATGCTTCATGAATCTCAAAATATTTAGGACAAGTCACCCTAAGTCTGGCATTAAAATGTAAATGCAGCTAGTATTTAATGGATAGCAAAGAGGGCATAAGGTAGCTTTTAAAAAACCCAAAGTGAAAATTTGTTCTCAGGCAAGGATTTGAAAATGTTGTTTGAATATAGTTTTTCCTTTTCTCTATAAAACCATGTTTTTTTGAACAGAAGCATAATCAATGATAGTTTAACAACAGAATACTCTCAACAGAAAGAACCAATAGAGATAGTTAATAATTATATAAATGAGTTGACTCTGAAGTTATTTTTTCCTTTCCTTATGTCAGTTATTTAGACTTAGAAATTTCTACCCTCTTCCCATCCCCAATAAAAATAATGGATGAAAATACCAACAGCAGCACACACTACTAATAGTGAGGTGGGAGATGATGGTGTGGAAAACTGGCTGGGGGAGAGGCATGACTTGTCCCTGACACAGTTCCAGGACACATGCACAGGACAGTCCCAAAGCCCTAAGTTGGAACCAAAAAAGGCAGGGCTGCCTTCAACTCTTCTTGTGGGAATCTGAGCAGGTTTTCGATAGGACCAGACCTGATATTAGTGTGAGAAACAGGACATACGAAAGATAGCCACCGCTGAGCTCTTGGGCACTGTACTCTCTCTTGGGGGTCCAATCTCATCCTAGAGAGTGTACTTTTTTCCTCCTCCTTTTAATTGGCTCATACTTGCTCTGCAGAGCATGGTTCTTTTCATACCGTTAATAAACATAATACCTCACTATCTTTTATGTTTGTGTTGACCAATTCTCTGTTCAGAACAGAAACAACCTAGAAGGAATCTCTAGAAGGAGTCCCAAGACACTAGAACCTGATAATGCTTTTGGTAACAAACAATATTGCTATGGAAGTAAAATGTCCTGATTTCAGCAAGGAATATTAGACACTCAGTGCTCATTTTCCTTTTACTCATGAGCAGCGGCAGGGATCTAACTGGCTCAGTGCCCCAGATTGCAATGGGAATATTACTCACCACATGGCACACACAGAGGGTGACCAGTGGGTTGGGACAGGACAAAAGCATGAGACAGATGTGGAGCCTGTCATCAGTCTTTCTTATTTTCACTCTGCAGTGTTGTGAAAGCCACTAACTCCAGCAGGACAAGGGCAGTAGTTTTCCCGTTTCATAGATAACTACATCATATCTTCAATTTTGCAGTTTAGTTAGCAAATTCTGAAATATTTGCTATCTAGCATTTGTAGAAAAGTTTTACCAGATCTGTTTTAGATTAAAGGTCCTAAGGACAATAAAAAAATGAACAACCTCCTTTCTCATAAATCGCTGCTATTAAGTATAAGCACAAATTAGTAAAACATAAGCTCCTTCTATAACTAAGCATCTCATGAAGAGCCTACTAAAAATACTCATATTTAAAGATAATTTTCCCTATAAAGTATGTCTGTGGCAAAATTGATTTCAGATCACTTTCAGTGTTACTGAAATTTTCATCAACAAAACAAAAAGAGAAGTACGATTTCTACCATGGTTCTCATAAGGCAGTAGTACTGAGCCTCCTAGAGTAATTTAGGCCAGTTCAGTCATCAAAGCAGGGAGTAGAAACCAACAAAATTAACAGTCCACTAATGTGTGTAACTTACCACTTCCTACCAATTTGCAGTTACTGTGATTTAGTCACAGCCACAGTTTTCAGAACACTGTCTTCTGAATAGAGGATCTCATTCTAGGAATAATTATTTCTCTAGGAACATATACAGAAAGAAAGTAGATTCACTCACTGAAGAAATGATGGCAGAAGAATGTGATTTACCAAAATAAAAGCATCTCTCTCTAGCTTGTTGTTCAGACTGATTCACTATACTCTTTCTTCTATCTTAAAGAGAAAAAAGAAATAACAGAAAAATCAAAAAGCAAACATAAAAAAACAACACTAACAAAAGCAAAAAGACAACAACAACAAAGAACAATAGCTATATAGGTTTTCAAAACAAGATGATGGGAATTTAACAATGGTTGCTATACTGAGTATTGCTGTTATCTTCAAAATAGTTGCTCAGGTTACCAGATATAGGAATAAAACAAAACAGTAAAACAAAACAAAACAAGATAGAAGGAAACCCCCCACAGTTTCTATAATGGATATTGTTATCCTCCAAATAGATGCTCAGACAACCAGCTTTAGGCCTGCAAAGTCCATCATGCAATATAAGCATTAAGTTATTAGTATTATTTTTTTTACTTCAGTTGCTATTGTTACAAGCAACTGAGTTAGACAGAAATATTATAGGCAGTCAGACAGGGCTAGGCCCTCAAGGAAACCTGCACAGAGGACCAGAGGTCTTGGTGACCTTGGAAGAGACACACACCTCTTGCTGTGGGCCAGATATCAAGACAAAAAGCAAAACAAATACACCCATATCCTAAGGATTGATATTCTAAATAGTTCTATATCACCCTGAGGAAGTCAGGAGTCAGCATCCCACCCTCCTACAGGAAGAGTCACTGCTGTTAACATTTCCGCTTACTATGTGACTCACTTCCCCATTTGTCCTTGATTTAATCAATTTTACCTGAGCAATTAATCTTATTGGTTTGTCCCACCTTATGCCCATCTGTCTTGCGAATTCCCAGTTTTCCCCATCATGATTTTATTCTATAAAATTCCCTAAAATCGACAGAGTCCTGGGCAACCCACTCAGGCCCCCTTCTGTCCCTCAGACAGAAGCTTTCTTGCTCTCAATAAATACATTCTGCTCTTAACCTCCATTGTTCCTAAAATTCATTCTTTGATTTTAGACAACACGAACTCGCGCCGGATGTATAGTAGGTTGGGAGTTTCATTACCCTATTTCATTTGGAGGTCTGGGGACCTATATCACTATCATCGCCGTTTTTCCTATATCACTATCATCGCCGTTTGAGTTCCCCTAAACCAGTCCATTGCTTACTGAGGGGTGGGCTTGCTCTTGTCTCCCAGCCTGCATACTGGCTAACTCAAGGGAAGTCGTGGTTTGGCTTCTAGATTCTCTTCCCATACCTCATGGTGGCTGCCCCTGGCCCCTGAATCATTTTTCTTTTCTTTTCTTTTTCTTTCTTTTTTTTTTTTTTTTTTTGAGGCACCAGGGATCAAACTCACAGCCTCACACCTACTGGACAGGTGCTTAAGCCACTGAGCCAAACTCCCGGCCCTTGAATCATTTTTCTTTAAAGAAGATAGTAGACATACATTGATCTTTGATCCCTACATCTGATTTATCCTTTATTTGTGCTAATGTGTCACTAACGGAACACTTTAGCTAACCATATAGCAAAACATAAATGTAAAGTTATTTACAAGGCATGACTTACAATAATTACTTTCTCTTCATTTGGAATATCCACTATTGTATTGGTCAGAATTAAAAAAAAACAAAAACAAAAACAAAATATAATGAAACATGCACACACTTCTTGTGCATTTCTATTGCAAAAGACAACTAAACATATGATGTTTGTATAACAAATCTCTCAGACCAGCAATTTCTAAAAGTTTTCAGGTTACCAGTTAGATTACTGGTTCTACATTTAAAACATCCTTGGAATTCAGTCTATCTTTATGCAATTGTTACTTAACTAAGCAATCTGTAGGTGGGGAATGGCAAAGTGCAGAAAATAATTTTAAAATGAAAAGACAGGAATAGATGTGAGAAATACTGAATTAAGTCAACAATGGATGAATTTATCGTTTAGTCAAAAATCATTAAAACTTTCCCCATGAAAGGCAATCCCAGCAGGATCTTCTGGCTCGGTGATGTTTGTGAGTAAGAACCTTGTTCTGGTTTTAAATCAAACACAGTTTGGTCCATAACAGGTCATGGTCAAAGGGAAGAATTAAAAAACACATGGAGAATTATTAGGGATTTGCTGCAATACATGGGGTGAAATATTTTAAAAGATGAAAAATCAACTTTTTAAACAATTTTAAATGGTTTAAAAATGAGACAAAACAATCACCCCTCTCTGTAGGAAGGAATCAGAGAAATTTTCAGAAAGGAAGTATTGACTTAAGATATATTAATAAAAATAGGAACTTGAAATCATTCTAGGCTGAAAGAATCATAGCCCATTTAAAGGCTTGAAATAAGCCGGGCGTGGTGGCGCACGCCTTTAATCCCAGCACTCGGGAGGCTGAGGTAGGAGGAGCGTTGTGAGTTCCAGGCCGGCTTGGGCTACAACGTGAGTGCAAGGCCGGCCTGAACTAGACAGTGCAACCCTGCCTCAAAACACCAGGGCCAGAGTTTGGCTCAGTGACTTAAGCGCCTGTCTGCCAGGCACGAGGTTGTGAGTTCAATTCCCAGTGCCGCAAAAAAAAAAAAAAAAATAAATAAATAAAATAAAAAATAAAGGCTTGAAATAGCCTGAAAAATTTAAATAAGTGTGTTAGTGGAAAATAATGCACATACAAGTGATATTTGTAGCAGGAAGGAGGGTAATTGAGAGGTTGAAAATAAACAAGGAACACATCTTCTTTAATATTTACAGTTTTCATTGGACACATTAGTGCATGACTCTAAATTCAGTACTCAGGAGGATGAGGCAGGAGGATCACTGAGAATTCAAGGTCAACCTAGGCTACACAGTGAGTTCAAAGCCAGTCTGAACTACATACCAAGACCCTATCTCCACAACACAACACAACACTGACGACTTTCATTTCTCATTAGAGGAGTAGGATGGGGTTAACATACAGATTTTGAATTTCTGAATCACTGTTCTTTCTGCTTACCATCCTGACATGACAGACTTCTTACAAACTGAGGGCAGCTAACATGAAGACAGAAGAGGTACGGATGAATTCAGGCCATGTCCTCCAAAAAAACATTCTCTGACCTCAGTCCCTTCTCAGATAACTATGTGACAGCATATTACCTGGACCTAATCTGAAATTGATTCCAAATGGCATTTGCTAGTGCACTGTTTTTTACTCCTACATTGGAAATAAGGATCATGGGATTTTTCTCTGTTCACGACTGGCCCTCATGACCTCCAGTATTCTAAAGATTAGTTAGGTACTTAATGGACATTCACATATTTATTGACTGAACGAATGGAAATGATTAACACTTTTGGGGGCAGTCTGTCTGACCTTGAACAAATGCCTTAACTTCTTTGTACCTAATTTGCAAATCGATATAGTAAAAGTCGATCTGTGTCTTTTCATCGAATTATGAGTATTCCAGGGAAACTGTTGCAATCTCTCACCTTCATACTGCTCCTGTCTTGCTCAGCTTTTTAATCTGTACTTTATGTTCTGAGGTTTGGAAGTATCATTTTTTGAATAAAGATCTTCCCAGACAAAAGCTTTGAAGATAGCTCAGCTAGCTGATTTTATTTTATTTTATTTTATTTTATTTTTTATTTTAAAGAGGATAAAAGCAAGGAAGATAAAACAGAATAAAACCAATCAAAACAAACCAGTGTAAGTGATACAGGACATCAAAACATTATAAAATCAACAAAAGTTACCATAATGCCTTTCATTGTCTTCAAAATAGCTGCAGATACCTTCAAACATAGTAAAAATCAAACAGAACAGAATAGAGTAGAAACAATAAAAACAAAACAATAAAGGCAATAAAGGACTTCAAAACAAGCCAATAATAAACCTCAAATGGCTACCATAATATGTCCTGCTATCTTTTAAATAGCTGCTCATGCCATCAGATTTAACATAATCAAACAAAACAAAAGAGAATAAAACCCAACCCCCCAAAATAATGAAAATGATATTGGACTTCAAAACAAGACAATAAGGCATCAACAATGGCTACAACCCTCAGAAAGAGATGCCCCTAGATGCCACATTGCGTACCGCTATCCTCTGAACCAATGATCAGACCACTGGCCCTAGACCTGCAAGGTTAGTGAAACACCAAAGCACTACAGACATCCAACTGCATTTCGCCTCGCTAGCTATCATCACAGCCTGTGTTTCTCCGGATCAGCCGGTCACTTATGGGGTGGAGTGGGTTTGGTACCAGCTAGTTGACTTTAAATGCTGTCCAACTCTAAAATTTCATGCTGCTAGTATGCTTATAGTCTAATTATTAAACATTTGAGGACTTTAGCTGAAGGGTTAAAGGTGGTCCATCAGGCATTTTATTTTATTATTTTATTTTTGCACAAGAGGACATATGTTTTAAAAGGTATAGTTGGGGAAAAAAAAACCTATACATGATTATAAATTTAGCTACCCTATCTCAAACTTTTAAGCAAAACATCTCTAGAAAGGCTCACTCAGTTATTCTTCCCTACTTCATTTCTAAATAAATAAATAAAGACCAGAAAAAATACACACACAGTGACATAGGCCAAAAAAACAGAGTTCATATAGTCTAAGGTAAACATAGAGTTGTAGTGAACAGCCTTAAGGATTTACACACCATTTATTTTAGTTCTAACTATAGCTATGTAGTGTTTTATGTAGAAAGATTCCCTTGAGGTAAAAATGGTTCCATTTGCCAGCACAGGCAGAAATGATAGGATGATAGAAACCTAAAGTTGTTCTCATCTGTAGTATATTCTAATATTTGTGCTGAGCAAACCCCTCAGGCTAATGCAAAATGATCATTCACTGTGGAATTCTAACAGCAACAATGATCCCAAAAGTCATCTTTCATTTTATTTATTTATTTTTTTGCTAGCAGGGATTGAACTCACAACCTCACACCTGCCACGCAGGCGTTTACGCCACTGAGCTAAATCCCCAGCCCTATTCCCTGAGACAGGGTCTCACTATGTAGTTCAGACCAGCCTTGAACTCACTTTGTAGCCCAGGCTGGTCTTAACTCACAACAATCCTCCTGCCTCAGCTGGGTTTAAAGGCGTACTCCACCACACCCAGCTCACCTTTCATTTTAAACTCTGACAGTGAAATGTGTTGAATATAATTCTGATTTACAAGGGTCATAAAGACATAAAATGCTAGGCATTATGCTGTAATACTGAAAAAGTGTTTCAAAAAATCTGTGACAAATGATGGAAGCTGGGTGAAATGTTTTGTAATGTTAAGAGATGTCAGCATCAAACATTTTAATTCAGAACTCAGATTACTATCTGCCACCCAGCTGAGGAATCCACTCAAGCTGTACCACTGTTCTCTTATTTGCAAATCAGACTAGATCACTCGGATCTCTCCATTCCAGTCAAAATGATTTAGCTTAAAAAACTATCCAATAAGTCACTTTATTTCTTAAATAATGGTGATAAAAGATGACACCATAGTTAAAAAGCAAACAGAAACTTCCCTTACTGAGCTGGCTAGAGTCAGGTGGCTGCTTTTGATTTGCCTTCTTTCAAATGAGAAGAGGCAGAAAAGGGGCCAAGAAGCAGCAATGTGATAAAGGATCCGGACACACTGATGATATCCAGGAAACATCACCTGTAATGTGCAACCAAAACAATTTAAGGCCCTCAGGTGTTTCTTGCTTGCTTATAAGTAAAAATCTTCAAAGCACAAGGAAAACAACATGGAGAAAATAATAATCTCATGGATCATATTCAGTCATTTTATATTCATAGCCACTCTCCTCTCTACTTTACTGAAATATTCACATACAGTTGGATCTTTCAAAGCATTTTATTTTTTTCTCTTGACAATAGTGGTTATTTAGTCTTGGTTTAACTCACGTATTTGGGCAGGAAAGGAGATTCACTGATCCATTCAATAAATATATGCGGAGCACTAAATCATCTCAGAAATTCTCCGAGAAATTGGGAAGATAACCACGAATTAGCCACATAAAAATACCACAGAATGCCTATTTCTTCAACATTAATTATAAAAAAAAATGAGATTATGGATGATAGCAAATAATAGCTGGAAAGCACTTGAAGAAAATCTCCATAATTCTTTTTTGCTTCCTGTTTCCCTTCCTTTCCTCTCTCCCCTCAGCATTTTCCTTTCTTCCTCCCTGTGCTCTGTATTTCTCTTTCTTTTCTTCTTCCTCTTTCTCTTCCTTCAACTTCTTTGCCTTCTCTTCCTCCTTCTTTTTATTTTCCTCTCTCCTTCCTTTCCTTTCTCTCTTTTTTTTCTTAATCATATATGTATTCCTAACATGTCATAAAAGACCTGGAACCTAGTGAGTGACTATTAAATAGAAAGCTTTGTTGTCACTAAATCTTGACTGAGATCTAAAGCTCAGCATATTCAATATACTGGCCCTGGTTGCATGTGGTTATGGAGCCCTTCAAACGTGGTTCATCTGAAGTGAGATGTGCTTGTCAGCACAAAATAGCTACCAAATTTCCAAAATTTAATAAAAAGAAACATAAAAATTTTTATTAATAATTTAAAAATACTACATGTTGAACAGACAATATTTTGAGTGCACTGAGTTAGGGAGTATATTATTAAAATTAATTAAGTCTGCATCTTACTTTTTTCCCTTGGCTGGTAGAAAATTTTAAATTTTTTTTATGGTTGTATTTTATTTGTACTGAGCAGCACTTTTCTAGGGGGATTGGAGGTTGGCAGATGTTTATACAGCTAATTGTGAAAGAATTAATAATGCAGCAAAGGTGCCCTAACACCCAGCTTTGTTGTTTTTCCAAATTTGAACAAGAACAACTCTTGCCAATTGAAATCCTATTATGTATAACATAAAAGGGGCTGTGGCCAGCACTGTTGTAAAACAGACTTTATCTATAATCAATGAGCACATTAAAGACACGTAGTATTTCACAATTTCAGAGTACAAATGATCTGCTAAACGCAAATGCACCAAGGTACAAGAACCTTGGAAATAAGAACTTATAACACAGATCAACTAAATCACAAAATAAAGATGGACATCCTCTCACAGTTATATAAATTGGAGGAAGAAAAATTAGCTCTGATCTTTGTTCATCTGACATGAAAATCAATTTCAGAACAATAGTATGCATCTAAATAAATCAACTGCTATTTTTTTCTGGTAATTTCGATCTTGGTTTTCCCACATTGTACTTCTATAAGGTATGCAAGCAAAAGTAAACATATATGCACACATGTACCCATACATGTTTCAAAAATGAAAGTACAAGGGAAAAGAGCTTGCTGAAAATAAAATAGCATTTTGTTGTCATAGCAACCCTAACTTTTAAAAAAGCAACATTAAAGCAAGAAGAGCTCATCAAGAGCTGCATTGAGTTGTTATAGCAACAAAATATGTCGCCACAGAAATAAGTTTGCATTAAAATAGCCAGAGAGTTATAACAGTAACAGACTATTACAAGAGTATTTCTTTGGGGTTCAAAGGTTTAATCATTCCTTGTTTATTCAGGACTTGTGTCCTCTACATTATTAAGACATCTTGAGTGATCCTTCTGACACACAAGGACAGCAACAACCAGGAGTGACAAAGTTTTGTAATATCCCAAAAACACTGGTTAAGCAAAGATTAGTTCATAAATACTAATAATTTGATATCTCATGAGTCAGAAGAAAGGTTAAACAAAAACAGAGAGCAAAGCAGTCAAAGAGAGTTGTTCACAGACTTAGAAAGAATGGATCTAAAACAGGGTTTTCTAACTTCATCACAAGGAACATTTGGATGAATTCATTTTTGTTGTGAGGGTTTGTCCTGTGCATTGTAGGATATTTACCCACATCTCTGACCACTACTCACTAAATCTTAATAACCTTCATCCCAGGAGTAACAGATATTGCCAATCCTCCCAGGAAAGAGGGCAGACAAATTATTCATGGTTGAAAATAACTGACCTAGAAACACTTCATCCAATCATAAAATGCATGAAAATACAACAAATGTGGAAGAAATTAAGCCAATCGGCCACTCATACTCTCTTTTGAGAGCAAACCCTCCAAAACTCCTATATTCTGCGCATCTCAGACCAATCATTTTATTCTCAATTTCAACTCTCAGCAACTTTAGCACAAGATGATTTTTGTGATTTTGAAACCGTGCCCCTCCTCCTGTTTTAGTAGTATACTCTTAGAAACCCATGTGCTCCTCTGTACACATAAAACAGGAAAATCTAGAGCTGGTTCAAACCTTTTCCTCTCTTCCCTATTACTTGTCACAGTTGCTTCCCATTCATCCTAAGATTTTATTTGGAAAAAATTATATTATCCCAAATGCCCAAATTTCTTTTTAGTCAACTACCCAAATTCTCCTCGGCCATTATTATTTGCTTGTATATCACTTAAATGCCATTGAGCACTTAATACTTCACTTAGATTGTAGAGCTTGAGACCACTGAATAATTTATTGAAATGCGATAAGTTAAAATAATAATGTTTTTGGTTAAATTTTATTGAGTACCTAACCTAACAAATGTCTTGGGTAAAGTGATACAAAGAGAAGAAGAATCAGGAAACAGCTGCCTTAATCTGAAAAACTCATTTCTCTCTAGTTTCTCAATGGTCATAGGCGTGAACTCCAAATGGCAAGCCCCTTAAGAACAAGGACTACTCTTCTGCTTTCAAGGGTTACTACAGTACCTGACCCAAAGTATAAGATGATGAATGTCAGCCTCATTGATTTAAGAAGCATGAAATGTTAGCTATTTTATATGAAGTTATCATTAGCATATACAATGTGGTTATTAAGATTTTAAGGATATAGTTCTTTCCAGCTCTTTTGATCAACTTTATTTTACTTTTCATGTTCCATGTATCCAAATAATTTCACAAAGTAATTTTCAGAGGAACCTATTGTTTAAGGATTTTCATTTCTATTCTCACTGATTTTCTATGAGTCTATTCTTTTGAGGAATGTCAAATTCATTGTGATTATACAATACACACATCTTTTCTGTTGTGTTTTCTAATATAAAATTCTTATGCTTCTCTTACTTTCTGGAAGATCATACAGACTGCTGCAGGCAGGCCATGACAGAGCTGCTCACAGTCTATATAGAAAGCTTCTGCAAGGTAAACAATTAAATTTTCTTCTAGTCCTTTCACCTGGAGAAAAAGCTCATGAATGAACAATTCACTGATTGCAGCTTCATTCAGTGATATTTAAAAGCTAAATTATAAAGAAATGAGCTATACTAAGGAATTGGTCAGAATACAGTGTACTTAAATATTCCATTTGTTAATGAAAACACATTATTCCCTCACAATGTAAGCATGATTCTTGGTAGCACTCAAATAAATGGGTTCTTGAGACCCGGAGTAGTTACATAGTGTGGTCAAGGGCAACGTTAAAACCTAATGTTATTGGTAAATGTGCATGATGGAAATGAGGCAGTAAAAACATTCTAACTTTCAGACACAAAATCAGTGCTTTACTAATAATAAATTGAAGAGTAATTTTTAAAGGGTAATTCTTAAGAGAGTGTTACTGTTAAATAATTTTGATTATGCACTTACAAGTAAAATTATAATTTTTTTAACTTCAAAAGATCAGTGTCATTTTCTAGCCAATAAGAAACCATACACTTGCTAGAATAATAATGAATTTGAAAGGAAATTTGAAAATGCTTACTTTTGGTAAACCAAGGTGAGTCTCACTAAAGAAGCCTGGTTCACTTGAAGCTTGATACAGTGACAACAGACGCTATTTCTGTCACAGAAAAAGTAGTACATCCAACTGTAATGGTTGATACATTGTGTCAAATTGAGAAGTTTGGAATTTGAAGTGAGACTCAGCAAGGGGCTAGGGTCCTCATTTTGTAAATATTCTGAGCCTGTGTAAGAGGAGGGCATAAAGATGATATGAGTGCTACACTCACCCTACTGCTTACAATATAAAGAAGGAAAAGAGGCTTGCTCCCCATAACCTTTTTTACTCTTGTTGCTTTTCTTGTTTTCTGCTGCCTTGAACTGTTGCCCCTCTAGCATTGCTACCCTGCCTTGGAACCAGCTGATTACTGATTGAAACCTCCATGAACTGTGAACTGGAAGTCTTTCCTTCCTTGATTTTGGGTGTTAGGTATTTTGTCTCCACAATGAGAGAAAAGTAACTAAGACACCAACTATACAAGCAATCATTTTTTTCATATATACATCAAACAAATTCTACTTGCTAAAGATTACACTGTAATTAAAATAAGACTGACCATTGCTGATCATTCAGCTTGAATAGAACTTTACATTTTCATCTGGAAAAAGACAACTGAGAATTAAATTTAAAAATTTGCTGCTGGTGGTTAGCTGCTGTTGCTTGCTTTTATTTTATCCTTTCCCTAGCTTTAAAATCATTATAGTGTTTACTGATTTAAATAGTATTTTATTCAGCTTAAAAAAATAAAGATAATGCTGTTTAGAACTGCCAAGGGAGAGAAAAACATTTTACATTGGACAATGTTTCAAATACCTTAAAATATTCCACGAATTTTTTTTAAAAATCAAGATTTAGATAATTAAAAATAGAAAAAGATAAGTCTGAACTGTTTTAGAAAGAGAGGAAAAATGGAGGAAAGTATTCATATCCTTCTTTGCTTTCTCTACTCTCAACTGCAAGAGTATTGCATTAACATAGTTCAAAATTATATCCCATTTCCCTTCCATTTTTTCAAGGAAAAAATGGTTTCCTAGGACCAATAAAACTGCAGTTGAATTTAAGCAGAATCAAAGGGATACTAAAAAGAAGGTGACATCCCAGGGACAAGTTTCCAATTCTTTGACAATTGTGTTCATTTTATTCTTATGACATTTCACTCATTATTTTTTGAGTAAAAACTTTACATCAGATATTGTCCTTGCTACTAAGGATAAAAATGCAGTCAAACGATATATGATTTCTATCTTCTAATATCTTATAATTTGGTAAAAGGACAGAAATTATTCAAGTAATTGTGCAAATAAAGATAAATGACCTAAGTGCTGATAGAAGAATGTATTTTCATGACAGTATGAAATAAGTGAATTTGACCTGGTTTTGAAGATGAGAAAAGGCAGAAAACTGATGATTGAGATAAAATAAAATAGCGAGGTGATGCAGACCTCTCACCGAACGTCAAAATTTGGATCACCAATAAGGTGTATTCGGTTCCCTGGCATCTCATTATTACACATCCAGGAATGTTGACATTTCATGACTCCAAATTGTTTTAAGACTCAGTTACTTAAAAGAAGATCATCCAACATTTTTATTTTTTCCTAGCCCACGCCTTTTGATTGAGCATACCAAGAGACCACAACAGTCCTGGTCATCGGAGTCTAAAACACATTACCGTTTGGCCACTTAAGGGGTCAAATCACTGCCCATTTTATGGGCTGGGGAAAATCAGTAGTGTTTTCAGTAGCATAGCTCACCACCCCACTTGGTGAAGTGGTATGGGAATGATCAAATAATAATTTGCCAAACTGGACTGGATGATTTGGCATTGTGCTATGCTAATACCAGAGAATTATTTATTTATTTATTTATTTTTGCAGCACCAGGAATTGAACTCACAGCCTCACACCTGCCAGACAAGTGCTTACGCCACTGAGCCAAACTCCTGGCCCTAGTTTTCCAAGGCAGAGTCACACTACGTAGCTCAGGCTATTCGTAGCTCACGTCAGCCTTACGCTGGCATTGTAGCCCAAGCGGACCTCGAACTCACGATGCTCCTCCTACCTCAGCCTCCCGAGTGCTGGGATTAAAGTTGTGCGCTACCATGCCTGGCTCAAGAGAATAAAATTAGAGGGAACACAACATATGAGACAACAGATACATGGAAATATAATGCTAATGCTTGTGTTCATTGGCATTTTGTACATTGGTAATATTGAACTACGCATTGGTAATATTGAACATATTGAATATAATACATATTTTAATGCAATATTCACAAACCATTCATTATCTATACTGACTTGTTTCCATATTTGATAGCTCCTTGTGGATGTTTAGGAAGCTTATATTCATCAGGTCCCTAGTGTTGAAACTGCCTTCTTTTTGGTGCCATATTTTCTGGGTAACATACAATGGCACTCTGACTTCCCTTGTCTATCCCATACCTAACTAAGTCAGTATATTCTGATATTTTCACTCTCCTGAGCTCCCTATCCATTTGCATTTGAATCATTTGAGTTGTTCATTAAAAATGGAAATTCAGAGCTCTATTCCAAATCACTCTATCGGCACTTTGAGAATCATGCATAGGCTCAAAGCTATGCATTAGTCCTGGCCATGGTTGACAGCAGACTGAGGTAACCAGCTATAGTAACCCATCAGTAGACTTGTTGACATAACCTTAGTGTCCAGGCCCTCTGTATGCCCTCTGAGCTCCTTTTTGCTTCCTTGACAGAACAGAGATTCTGCTTTGATTCCTGAATCACACTCTCATCTAACCTCTGAAAGTAAGACACCAGCCTGACACTCCAAAAGAGTGCTTGCATCCCACATAATTCTAATTCTTGGCTGTCTACCTCCTAGAAGTCGCACTTTGTCCACTATGTCCCTTGCTAGTATGTGATGCTGTATAAAAATGAGAAGCACAATTCTGGTTTGAGCAGGACATATCATTTAGAACATTACAAAATTATAATCTAGTCACTTGATGGCAAAAGTGTTAACTAAAGACAAGCAATCTTGGATAGGGAACTGTTAGAAATGCAGAATTCTATACTGTACCCAAGACCCATTTTTATAGTCTGATAGTGGCTCCTAATGATTTAACCATAGCGTAATCCTGATATGATAAAGTTTTGATAGATTAAAAAAATATTTTACATTCTACTGAATTATCTGAGTAGGCCTTATATATGAGCCATCATAGTGCCTTTAAAAGAGAGGCAGGGGAGCTTATGTATCTCTAAAAAAAGGAAAAACCAAAAGGAAGACAGACACAGTGATAGAACTGATACAGTCACATGTAAAGAAATGCTGGCAATACTAGAAGTTTCTCAAAAATTCATTTAACTAATAGTTCTGGGGGTTCAAATTCTCACATCTAGTCATAGCCTTCTTGCTGGCAGAATTCCACGGTGCTGCAGGGCAAGAGACAGGGAGAACATGTGTGTGTCTTTTGGTCTCTCTCTTCTAAAGCCAGCAGGATTCAGTCATGGAGGTCTCACCCTAATGATTTTATCTAACTCTAATCATTTTTCAAAAGGCTTACCTTTATATACCATAACACTAGTCAATAATTGTGAAGATTGTTGGAGATATTCAATACGTTTCCTTCATGATGCATACTGCACAAAACAGTCAAAATAAACATTTGAGTTGGAGATTAGTCAAGGTGAAAAAGGTTCTTTTTTTTTTGCAAGAAAAACAATGACAGTGAACCCTAAGAGCCATCAGAATCACAGCTAATCAATAATTTATATTTAGGCAAAACTTCAAGGTGGGGAGGCAAAGTAGAGATAGCCTGGATGTCGTTGTGAGTATATAGCGTCTGGTATTCTAACTAGTCCTAGAAACAGATACTGGGCACAGAATCCTCACATTGGACACTGATCAATAATCATGGCAGGCAGGAGATGGGCCTTTCACTGCCTTTGCCACAGGCACATGTTCTAACTGTGGGGTATGATACAGTTGGTAGAACAGAGCAATGGAAGTTGGCACCAGGAATATGAAGCACACAATCCCTGCTCTCAAAGATTCTACCTTCTAGCATAGTAACTAGGGAAAAACAAAACAAAACAAAACAAAACAAAACACACAGCACTAAGAAGAGTACCAAAAGGTCCCATCAGTGGTGCACTGGGACAGCAGCAAACATGCTTCTATAATTGCAACTCACTCACCCAAAGGTTTAACTTCAGTTTCATCTTGTCATTCAATCTTGTCAGCAATTCTTAACAGAAAAAGATCAGTCTCTTTTGATTTCTGCAGACTTTATTTTATTTAATCTAAAAATATCTTCAATCAAAATGAGTAAATGGCTCTATTCAATTTTTCCCAATTTGAATCTTATCCCAAGAGAATGTGGTTACCAAAAAATGATTCTTTGCAGATGAGGCTCCTGATACAACTGCCCCAAACCAGCTCTCACTATACTAATTAAAATTAGCAAGGCAAATTAGGTGCTATATTGGAATGTGGTTTTTCTCCCTAATAGGGGGAATTGAGGTTGTTGGGTTGCTGTTTTTTAATTTGCTTATGATCTTAAAAGAGGCTGTTAGGTGTGAAATGAAAGCATGTACCTTACCCAAAGCAATGTAATCTAATACAATTTTCAGTGTATTTAATTACTGGGCTTCTTCATTATGAAATCAAAAGTGTTTATCTTGGGTGCCAATTGCTGGATCTCTTTCATTTTTTTTTTCCAATTGAAAATCAGACCATTGGTCCAAGTGTGCGTGTAAATAAACATTCAGTTGAGAATAAGAGATTCATCAAAAAAAAATTTTTTTTACACTGAAAGATGCTTCGAAACCACTTTTCACAGCTTTCACTCCAGTTTGGATATTATGTTGCTGCACATTCTTAATTATTGAATGAGAACCTTATCTCCTTAGTTAGACTAAGCACTTTCTGAAGAGCTAGTGACAACTTAATCTTTCCTATATTCTCCATCTCTAGGAAGTGTTCATATCAGTTACTGCTTAGTGAATATTAACTGATTGGATAGATATTTATGAAGAAAATTCTCAAAAATGAATGGTTTAATCTACTAAGTTTTTATGAAGGATTTTACTTTCTCCAATGAGAGAATTTATCTTGAATTATTTGATAAATGTTATTAGGTGCAGCAATTTGATCTGTAACAAGGAGGAACAATTCCACTGAGACCAGTTTTTAACCTACAAGTTTCACATCTGACATGAGGTTGCAGATTTCCTCTCGAAGCATCTGTTCCTAGAATTTAAATATGATAAATTTTCACACACATCTCTGCATACAGAAACACAAACACACACAATACTTTTCCTTACTAACTCTTAATCTGCTCTTCAAGCCAGTTCTGCCAGTTTTTCCTACTCTCCCTTTGACAACATCCCATCTGTGTTTACTTCCATTAAACATCTTCCATTCTCAATTTTAAAGTCATTAGTCAACACACTCTTTCAGTTATTTTAAAACTGGCAATTACATACCTCTCCATTCCTGATACCTACGGGTGTTTAACACAAGTTAAATGTTCATAATGTTTTGAAAGAATGAACAAAGGCATCTCATGTCAGTTCTCTTTCTGTAAGTCTTATTGGACCCGCCCACCCCACTCATTCCTATCTATCTGCTGGGTTACAGAAGAGGAGCAGAAGAGCAGCACAATGCCTCAAGAGCTCACAAAGTGCAAAATCAACCCTAAAATTAATACATGTGGCCAAGCTTTATAAACCTTTGTGTCTGGCGACACAGCTTTAGACTTCAGCTTCATATCCAGAGTGCTGACAGATACAATAGCTGAGCAGTCTTATAGTGAAGAGAATTGATTTTACTAATGCATGAAACAAGTACAGCATTTTTATGTTAAGCAATTAGTTTTTGGCAAGAAAATCTCTGTGTAGAAAGAGGAACTCTTTTTGCTGGGTGACAGAACAATTTTCTTCATTGGAGTAAAATATTCTTTTCACAATCTAAATGTTTGGGGAATATACAAAAGTAAAAAGAACATTAACATCTTTTTTGTATGGCTTGTGACACCATGGTAGATAGCAGACACAGAGAAATAAAAACTAGCCAGAGGGCCATGGAATTTTGAGAATACACCACCTATTCTCAAAGTGAAAATGGTGCTGGGGACACACTCCCTAAGCTTCAGTTTCCTTCAGTGTGAATGAGAAGGCAGAGATGGGAAACTCATTGGAAGTTCATGTTTTTCTGCTCTATGACCAAACATCTGTATCTACAACTTTGTGCTTCCAGATGCGCTTATTCCAGATGCTCACAATGAAATAATTTTTAAAACCAGCCTTCACTATATTGGTTTGATGTTCACTGAACACAGGCACACACACACGCAGACACACAATCACTAAAAAGAGTTCTTAAAGATCTAATGAACTTGTGTAACCCACTTGTCTCTTCAGTAAACAGGGCTTAACCTAAAGTATTCCTCAATGATTTTCATCTTATCCTACTTGCAAATAATTTTAAGTACACATATCTACAATGTTCTTACATAGAGTACATTTCTTTCTTGAATTCAAATGTGGCCAAACTGAATTCTACTTCCCTTTCCAGATAAAGGCTCCTTTTCATTTGTTTTCCTAACTCCCTTAAAAGTTTGGCAACTAAATGTACAAAGATACATTCAAAGCAAAAAGAAACAAAAACGATATACAGAGCCTGGTAAATGCCCATTTTATATTATAGAACACACCAAAAAAGAGAATTGTATCGTTCTTTTTAATTGAAAGTCACAGCACAATTTTCCCTTGGATTACCCAAACGTCTTCCTATAAAGCTGATTCACATGTTTTTCCTTAATTCATAAATACCCAGCTAGCAATTCATCAACAAAAGAGCATCCTCCTGTAGCCTGTTTTATGACAGGGGACAGTCCTGAAACATAACCACAGTTCCTTTGCATATACTCATTAAAGTTCAAACCTTATGTACCTAACTTCCCACCCCACTAAACGTTATGTGCAGTTTTGATTTGAAGTCTACTTGCTACTTCACATATACTTGAAATAGTGACAGAATCATTGAGAACAAATGGAAGTAACCATTGTTGGGCTTCTATCTAAAGCTAAAGCCAATGCTACAAATTTCTTAACCTCTTGATAGAAAGCTCAAGCTCCATTTTGGTTTAGCTGACATATAAAACACCTTGTGATTACTTCCTTAATAACCTACTTCTATAAAGTTGACCCAAATTCCAAAACTTAATGGATTTTCCAACCACAGATTAGCATATTTCAAGAAAAAAGCAATACATGCTCTCTTGGAGTTCAAGTTATAAGTAGAATTTCTGGTTTTCCCCAAGAAGAAATCGCACGAGTCTTTGTGTGTGTGTGTGTGTGTTAGGAATTGAACTCACAACTTCATGCTTGCCAGGCAGGCGCTGTGCTACTGAGCTATATACCTGGCCCATACAAGTCTTATTAGTAGTTTCTCTTGTTAAAAACAGTAAAGTTTGGATGACATTCTCATCATTTAGATGAGAATATTATGGCTATAACATCCTTAAAGTGAAACTAAGGAATATAGCTACAGAAGTACTTGTTGATCAGAATCTCTTGAGAAGATAGTTGTAAGGCCTACTCTTATTCCCAGCTACAAAATTTGAATTATTATATTCAGAGGTGGGGCTCAGGAAATTACATCTCTCTCTCTCTCTTTTTTTTTTAAATAAAGGGCCTTGCTATGTACTTCAGGCTGGCCTTGAATATAATATGTAGTCCAAGATTGCCTAGAACTCATGTGATCATCCTGCCTCAGCCTCCCAAGTGCTGAGGTCACAGGTATGTGCCACCATGCCTGGCTCAGCAAATTGCATTTTAAAGTACAGGTGATTCTTATATTTAAAAATATAAATCTCTGTTCTAGAGTGAAGGATTTAAGATGCTTTTATACAGGAGATAGATAAAACTGATAGGATTTAGTGAAAGGAATAAAAAAAGAGTGGATGACAGTGTTTTCCAAGATGCATGAAGACTAAGGTCTGATGTTAGGAATAACATACACCATAGACTCAGTGCCTATGGTATGGCTGACCCTCATGAGTACCGACAACATGCTGGCTGGTAAAATGAATTTTTGATTTCTAAATTCTGATAAATTTGTCAATAAGCATTCCCTCCAAGATGTAGTCAAGGAACTTTGCACTTACTGAAATTAACATCTATGAATCATTCTGTCTTTGATGTTCTAATGATTGCTCATCTTGGAAATAATAATAAAATAACTGCGTAAAAGGGAATGATTAAAATGAATGATTTGTGTTTGACTCCATATTTTGTATGTTATGAAAAATTACCAAACTGTTCATGAATAGAGTTGTTTGTCTATTGTCTCTCAAATGGTCCTCAGGAATCATTTTCAGAGCATATATATTATCATTCCTAATTTCAAATGAAGAGATTAAGGTCTTAGATGTTCCGAAATGTGTTCAGGTCAAAACCAAAATTTCTAGAGCCAGATTAGTTGACCCGGCTTCTTTCAAAGCCTTTGTTCCTTTACTATGCGTGAGTTGATTGGCACTTAGATAAAAAGCCAGCTATGTAAGTATAAATCTATAGTGTGACAGTCATCCTACAATCCTAAATCATACATTTAGTACTAAAACAACATTATAGAGGTATTATGCATATTTTTGAATACTAATACACTGGAACTCAATGACTGGGAAACTGTTTCAAATCTTCCATAATGTATCTTTCAATATAAAGTAAGAGTTATCTTTGAAAAATAGACTCTTGGGCTGGGTAGACAACTTGGCGGCACAGCGTGGGCCTGGCAAGCACAAGGCTGTAAGTTCAGTTCCCAGTACCAAAAAACAAACAAACAAAAAACAGACTCTTTAGGGATTCACTGTAATGTGTACTTTGCTTTGGGTAAAGAACTGAAATTCTGACACAGAATAAGAATTCAATGTTTGAAAAGGATCATTTCTTTCCCTAAAATTAAGTAAATACAGCTTATGGAAGAATCAAAGTGCTGCTATTTATTACAACTTTGCTTAGGAAAGTTCCCTTTCTGCAGGTTGATTCTTCATTTTTCCTTCTAGAAATCAAACCCATGATCTTTGTATTTGGGAGAAGTGGATTTAGATTATAGAAATTTTCCAACTAGAAGGAACCAACTCCTACATTACTCAAATAACAAAACTGAAATGTTAGCATATTGTTCCCAGAAAAGGTTTCCTAACTGAATGCTGTAGAGCACAGTCAAAGCCTTGGCTCTCATGTTCAAATTTATTAATACACATCACACTTAAATATGTCCATCTAGAGAAATACTTGGTCTGTCTTGAGTCATGAATAACGATGCAGGTCAAGAAGAGAATACAGTTGTATTTTTTCCCATGTCTAAAGCAGCTGCTAGAAATTTAAATATGTTTATTGAATTTCCCTAAGATTAGAAATATATAGCTACTATATCTCTACTTTCAGTTACTAATATTAGAATTAGCTAGGGACTATGAGCTTAGTTTGGGATTGAGTCAGTGTGATGAACGGCACAAACATTATCAGTACCAGGAAAAAAAAAATTATTTGTTGGGGACCACAAATGGACAATGGCTAAATTTGCATATTTTCCTATAGGATAAAAGGGAGGATTAGGATTACTGGTATCACCTGTCTTAGTTACTTTTTACTCGTTGCTGAGACAGAATACCTGATGCCCAAAATTAGGGAAGGAAAGGTTTATTTTTACAGTTTCTCAAAGTTTCAGTTCATACTCAGTTGGCTCCAAGGTAGCATGGCATGGCAAGGCTGCCATTCATGGCTGCCGCCAAAACAGCAATGCAAACCCACGCGAGAGAGGGTGGAAGCAAGAGAGAGGAAGACCCGCCTCCCTTACACTGTAT
Organism: Dasyprocta punctata; assembly: GCA_004363535.1. Lineage (NCBI taxonomy): Eukaryota > Metazoa > Chordata > Mammalia > Rodentia > Dasyproctidae > Dasyprocta > Dasyprocta punctata. The sequence continues at coordinate 47,512 of RJWM01000809.1, read as the reverse complement.
GTTGGCTCCATCCCTGGGCCAGTGCAGTACTCACATCATCAATCCCACCACTACACAACAAACCAATCACAAATGCCAGACTCAGCCCCATCAAAAGTATATGAGGACTTGGTGGGGCATAGTATCACTCAATACACCACCCATCTGAGATTACACATTGACTCTTCTAAGTATAAAATCATCTATGCCTTAGTAAATCATCACAGGATTATACTCCGGGTCAAGATTCTTCTAAGCAAGATTATCTACACCCTCTTGGAGTCAGAGTCTTCGGGATAAATTGTAATCCTTTGCTAGACCTACTTATCACTGTATACACCAAATAAATAGTGGCTGCTTTGGGAGTGGAGGAGACTAATCTCAGAGAGACTGACTTCTGAGCCATTGATGAAACACTATACTTGTCTGTGCAGGGAAATATCTTGCCTAGGGTATAATCCTGTGATGATTTAAGAAGGCATAGATGATCTTATGCTTAGAAGTATCTTGTCCTTGAGTATAATTCTGAGATGATTTAAGAAGGTGTAGATGATCTTATGCTTAGAAGAGTCAATGGGAAATCTCAGATGGGTGGTACCAATAATCCTAATCCTCCCTTTTATCCCATAGGAAAATACGTAAATTTAGCCATTGTGAGTTTGTGATCCCCAACAATTATTTATTGTAAATTTGTGCTCAGAAATTTTTAGACAAAATTTCCATTAACACTTTTAACTCTGATCATGTGTGGACAGATTATTTTTCTTGGGGAAACCTAGGAGAGCTAAATTATATTTTAAGAAAGTTTTCTTAATCATGAAGCAGAATAAAAAGGAAATTCTGAAATTTCAGAACATAACACATATAACTATTTATGTCGATTTCTTTCTTTTATCCTTATGCCACCATTTTATTCTACCTTTGCCTGAATAGTTACAGGATTTTGCCAGTTAGTTTCTTCCTGCCTGCCAGGCAGGTGCTTAAGCCACTGAGCCAAACTCCGGGCCCTAATTTTTTGAGGCAGGGTCGCACTATGTAGTTCAGGCCGGCCTTGTGCTCGCGTTGTAGCCCAAATTGGCCTTCAACTCACAACGCTCCGCCTACCTCAGCCTCTGGAGTGCTGGGATTAAAGGTGTGCACCACCACGCCTGCTCAGTTTCTTCCAATTCTAATCCACATTCTATCATGAGTATACTAAGTTTTAACACCTGCAGTGCTGGAATGTGATTTACATCAATAAGGCCACACAAGACAAAAGCTATCCCACCTTGGCACTGAGACTTCCACAAGTTGCATGTCACTTGTTTCCTACTTGTTTTCCATTTTTCTATTCTGGGTCAAATGTCATCCTTATTCTCATTTGAATGATGTTTCCTTTGCCCTGTTCAGCCTTTGCTGGTGTCATTTCCTCTGTAAGGACTGGTTCTCCATTTAATTCTTTCTCTTCTTCAGGGCCTATCTCAAATGCATTGTTCCCCAAATATTTTCCACTTTTTTTTGAATACATGGTACTTTACCAGTTGGGGGTTTTTTGTTACTCGTGCCTTGAATTACTGTTACATGGACATCTGTCTTACCCAGGCATCTAAATTGACAGAAGTTTCAAGTTTTGCACCTCTGAATTTCTTAACATGACAGATACACAGTAATACAGTAAGTGGACTGAGATGAATTGACCATAGACACAGCATCACTAGCTATACTTTCCATGCCCTGGGTTTAAAGGCCAAAGTTATAGGCGATTAGAATCATCATCAAAGGGTGAGAGAGGTGACCATGACAATTTTCCTCTTCATTTTGATCATTTATTTATACCTAATATAAATGTATGTAATTAAAAATTTTCCAGTAGAAAGTTTTTAAAAAATAGTTTAAATAGTTTGAAATACATATTTTCTTTAACTCAATTTATCTAAAATATTATTATTTAAATATGTAATAAACATAAAAGTTGGAAACTAACCAAATCCTCTCCAAACATCTGCGGTAATTCCATTTTGTATTGACTGCTACTGCAGATTTCCTTTTAATCTAGTAAGTTACAAGACACTGCAGAGGGCACCCAGGTAAAAGGAGCCTTCCTCTGTCACCATAATTTCTTGTCTTAGCAGTTGGATGCAAATCATTTCCTTCTCTGAGGCTCAGTTTCCTCACCTATGAAATGCATACAAGTTAATTTATTCTGCAAGATAATTATCAGCATTGACTGAAGAAACATATATACATATGTAAGTAAAATTTACTAGGCACTCATCAGAGGTTTGTTCCCTTATTCTTTCCTCTTTTCCTCTAGACATTCCATGGATATTGATGAGTCAGAGAGGATTTTAAAGGCACAAAAGTAAATACCTAGCAAGCTTCAAACTTAGTTGAATCAATGAAAGTAGAACTCTCTTGAACCTTAACATCAATCCTCTATTCTGGGAATTTTCCCATCATTTTCTATTCACAGTACATATTGTTGAATATGAATCATAGTTTTCTAATAATTTCAGATGGTTCTATAACTTTGTTTTTTATTTCCAAATAGATTTTAAAGTTTTTGAACATAGAGACTTAGTAATCTACTCATGGGAGTAACTCCAAGACCCTGGCACAAAGTGCTTTCAAGGTAGGCTTTTAAAAATCACTTTAGTTAATTGACTGGTATCACAGAAGAGTTCCATTTAAACAAAAGGCTATTGTATTGCTCTAGGCAAATGAGGTCCACACCATTACAAGGAGCTATCCGGAGGTCCAAAAGAGTTATTAAGGCAATAATGGAACAAATTAATTAATGGAAACTAATTAATTCTCCAAAAATACCTGGAAAATGTTACTTCTGAGTGGAAAAAAAAAGAGTAAATGGAAGTAATTTGATTACAAATGTCTGATTAAGTGCTAGAGTTAGGGATAAAATGTACACTGTAGAATTCTAGTTTTTACTCTAACTTATATTCATCAAGAGATTTGCAAAGCCCTAACTAAACAGGATTTTCATTTCAAATAGGTGAGAAAAATTTTCCGTAAATGTTATACAATATTCTACACCATTAAATATTGTAAATTAATACTATAAATAATGAACATTTCACTGCAAAATTTAGTTTGTCTATGCTCAATTATTCTATAGGCAAAGCTTAAGGGCACCTGAAGATTATTTATCCCATTCACATTAAAATGATTTTCCACTTCAGTTAACAATTTTTCAGCAATTATTCCAAAATATTGTTGACATTCACTCATAAAAATTTAGATCACTGAAGACTAGGGTAAATGGCATACTCTATGCAGTATCTTCCATGAAAGGAAAAAAATATTTTTATTATATACCTTTCTTCTGGCTTCTAGTTTTCAGTTTCTTTCACACACATATTTTAGCTGCTATTGTATGCCAAGAGATTGTCAGTACTACTATGAGTGTTGGATCAACTTGCATCCGCCTTTGCAACTAACACAGTTACTGGAATATACACACATAAACAGACACACAAACACATGCACAGATACACTTATGGAAATGTATGAGCATCTGGTGTGATTTCATATCTTGAATTCCTTAAATCTGTCAAGTACTGATCAAAGTGATGTAAATAATCAATACTGAAACTGATCTCATGAAATTAAAAAAATTCTTACTGAGCAGAGGATACTAACTGAAGTAGATACTAAGTTAGCAGTAATAAAAATAATTTTACTTGCGAATACGCTTTCTAAGAAAGGAGAAGGACATGTTAAATAGTGATTAGTACTAACTTGGGAATGTTTCCCATAGAACAGTTAAAGAAGATTCTTTGAAACCAAGATAATTAAACCCCAAAATGAATAATGAGAAGATGAGCACAATGTGAAGATCTCAAGAAAGTCCATTCCAGGTGGTGGAAATATTTTGTGCAAAGAACTAAGCCAGGAGACAAAAAGAAGGTTAAAGGGAAAGTAGAGAGTACCAGAAGAGAGTATTAAGTGTGGGGAGGGAGAGATAACACAAAGATTTAGAGTTCTGCCCCCAAGAATTTCAATCTAAATACAATGAAAATTTTATAAGAGTTTTAAGTGAGGATTAAAGACTAATTGATTTATTTTTTGAGACAGGATCTCATTTGTAGTTTAGACTGGCCTTTAATTCACTATGTAACCTGGGTGGGCCACAAATTCATAGCAAACCTCCTACTTTGGTGTCCTGAGGGGTGGGATTACAGGTGTGAGGCACTAAGCCCCTCCCTAATATTTTGTCAAAGTTCGCACCTACCATGGGAGGACTTAATTGAGAAAATGGTTGCTGGTCGTCTATATTTAGAAGATGGTGGTCTGGAACATGTGCCAAAGTATAAGCAGAGAAAAGTGAGTGCAGTGTGCATATGTTTGGATAGAAAAGCAGAGCAGACCTATTAATGGGTTTCAGGTTCTTAGGGTAAAAAGAGAAATGCAGGAGATCCTATGGTTTTTGTCTGAACAATAAGCCAAAACACTTTTGATGGGATGAGGAAGAGAGAAGGAAAAGTTAGTACCATTCAAGACTAAAGTGGTAAAAGTTGCTTTAAAGTATTAACATTTCCTTATACCAAAAGAAAGAAAGAAAGAAAGAAAGAAAGAAAGAAAGAAAGAAAGAAAGAATTAGTATTTCACTCATAGAGAACCGAAACTCTGAAAAGTCAAGAAGTTTGCCTGAAGTCATATTTTTTGACTAGAATTTGACTAAATATTTTTAATTTTTCTTCTGGCTCTTCATTTCTTTCTGAAAGAACATGAATCTGACTTTAGAAATAGTCAGATTGCAAAATGACTTACTGCTGTGATACCTTCTTCCTGTGCCCTCCCTTGTCCCAGTCAAGTGTAGTGGTGGAACAGAAAGAGAACTTTGTCTATAAAAATTTCACTTAGGAAAGTTAGGACAGTTAGGTACACTATTACGTGAAGTGAAAAGCAATTACATCCTCAGCTTAATGTAAATCTTCCAGCTACATTATTGTGATTTGAGTGAGGTTCAAAACAGTGAAAAAAAAGTAAAATAATAGATGTCATTCTAATTAACCCTTGAATTCAATAGCGGAGAGTATCATGCAATGAATTCTGCAGCTAAGTGGAAAAGTATTCATATTTTTGGGACTCAAAATGGTAAAAGTCCCAAGGAATTCCCAGCAACTCACCCATGAAATTTCTCTAATGACTTGCTCACACTCAAAAGTGGGTGCTTTCACCACAGAGGGTCAACAGGCAAACTTTCTTCAGAGCTCTAAGAGAGCATGGGGGTGGGGGTATGACATGTATTTCCACAAAGGAAAGGATATTGCAGAATGGAGGTTAGATTCTTCCAGACAAATCAGTTTTTTTTTCCCCATTGCATTAATTAAAGACAAATGAGTTTTTTTTGTTGTAGTTGTTTGTTTCGTTTTGTTTTTCCATTGCATTACTGAACAGTTAGTCACTACCTACTTCCTAAATTATACAGTATTATTTCCAAGAAAATATATGTCCCATATTTTTAACAAACGTGCTTTCTAGGCCACTTCAAAAGTAGGTCTAGTCTGTTCTTTTGAAAATTTCACTTCTGCTTTCATTTGTGCATTTTAAGATGGTCTCGGTATAGTACGCAGTACCAAAGGAATAGGAGCCCTGCCACTGATGTCAAGGAACTGCAGTTTGTCATTTCAACCTAAAATGTACTTGGCACAACTTTTTAAAATGTAAGAATGAAACAAAACAAAAACCTAAGTCTTTTTCCTCCATGAGACAAGTTAGAAAGGGCAAAGTTTTATAATTTCCAAAGAGAATATTATTTTGCATGTTAAAATATTTGGCTCCCCAACTTGATGTTCTTTTTCTTCTTCTTATGAAAGCCAAAAAACTGTTCTAATAAACCAGTGTAGATAAGTGTTGAATATCTTAATTTTCTTCCACAAAATTTGCATTTTTTAGAGTAGTATAAAAACCTAAAACTGTTTTTAAAATTTCTTTGCTTACAAAAAAATCATGCAAAGTTTGGTTTTTGAATGCAGAAGCATGCTAGTTAACCACACAAAATTACACCATTTTAAATTCCTCATGCAAAAATTAAATAATTAAAGCCTAACAATAATACATGCAGCCAAGAATATGGGGTAATATAAATACAGAATTATTGCAAAAATATAACTCTGATATTTTTATAACATAAAAATCTGGGAGCATAATTCCAAAGAGTTTTTTTTTTTCCATTTTATTTTGTTTTGGTATCAGGGATCAAACTCACACTTGCTGAGCAGGCACTTATGCCACTGAGGTAAATCCCCAGCCTTAACTCCAAAATTTTAACAATTAGAAAATAGATCAACAAATTGCTGTATATCTCTAAAATAGGATATGACATAGAATTTGAAATGAACAAACTATAGCTACACATATCAGCATAAATATGTATTGAAAACATAAGAATCAGTGTAAACATAACTTGCCAAAGGATTATGGCACCTATTTATACATGTCACACTCATACATACTACATATTATACATAGACATATGTGCATATAGTAAAATATGTTTTTAAAAAGTAGGTGGGCAAGCCAGGCGTGGTGGCACACGCCTTTAATCCCAGCACTCAGGAGGCTGAGGTAGGAGGAGCGTTGTGAGTTTCGAGGCCGGCTTGGGCTACAACGTGAGCGCAAGACAAGCCTGAGCTACATAGTGCGACCCTGCCTCAAAAAACCAGGGCCGGGTGTTCGGCTCAGTGGCTTAAGCACCTGCCCTGGCAGGTGCGAGGTTATGAGTTTGATTCCTGGTACCACAAAAAAAAAAAAAAAAAAAAAAAGTAGGTGCGCAAGACAGACCAACCTGAGAAGAGTTTCTACCACTACAGAGAGATTGGTTAAAAAAATATGTAAGTTAAGTAAGGATTTAAAAAAATGAAACACAGCAAAATGTTATTGCTAGCCTGTAACTTCAATGAAAATAGTTTAATTTCACATATTTATTCTGAGTATATTTTCACTTGTAATTTATGTGAAAGCCCCTGTGTATTAAATTCAAACTTTTTGCATGAAACCTGATAGGGAAGACTTTTAAAGTATGGTAGCTCTAATGCTCACAAGAAAATTTTACTGTCATAAATATGAATGTTAAATATAAAGATAAATGTACACATAAAGAAAATAAAATTATTACCCTACGATTAGTCAGTAGTGTCAAGTTGCATGACAGTCAACAGAGCAGAAATAGAGTTAGTCAAGTCTAATCAAAATCTTATGCAGATTTTTGTATCCCATTTGTGACTTCGTATTCTAGGTATAGTTGCATTATAAATAATAGCATTTATGAAAATATATTCATTTTCATTGCAGCGACATGTTACTCTTTTCAAAAATTTATTTTCCTTATGATAGCAATATCACAAAACTCAGTGAGAAAGAAAGAACTCTATGCTGACATTTTATAGACAACTGATTATGACTATATTAAGGATTTTGGTTACTAGTACCTCAACCAAATGCAATTATCAAAAGATAATAAGGATAAATAGAAAAATTATTGCTGATGATATGGCTTAATTAAAGAGTTCATTTATTTGAAAAAATCAACTTTCTATCAATTACACTAATGCTGAACATCTTGGTCCTGCAAAAAGTCGACCTGAAGTATTGGCCTCTCACTGCTGGTCAGGAAGGAGGCCTTAATTCATTCTAGATTGTTCCTCAAATATTTCTGCACTATGGAAAATCCTGTTGTATAGGACAAAATTTGGAGTTGTGAAAAGATGAAAGTCTGAGAGAACATCTTTATAATCAGAAAATAACAAAGAAAAATGACCATTATCTCTGGAAAGAATTTTGAGTATGAATTAAAACACCCAAAGAGCATGGTATCTGAAGCAAATGATTGCATTTGAAAAATTCAGGTTGTTAACTTTGCCTCTTAGAGTTAAGACTGCAGATTAAAGGAACAGAAAAGGCAATTTTTGTAAGGACTGACATTTACCAGGGCTCTAACTGAAGTGTGCTTGGCTGCATCTATCAGAACTTATCATGAAATTTGATGCAAATATCTGGAGAAGAGAATAGAGGCGTAGAGTATTATGTCATTGTTTCAACAGCTCTCTAAAGGGAAGGATTTAACAGATTGATTCATAAGCCTCTGGACTATTATTATATCTTGAAAATGAACATGATTAGAGAATCCGAAAGAACATCAAGTCTGCCCATTTCAATGTGTTCTAGCAGACACAGAAGAAACTTCCCGGTAATTTAAACACCTCCATTTATAAAATGAAGTTGAAAAATCTGCACTTGAATTGAAGGATATCCTAGGAAACATGAAATATCAAGAAACAAATGATCAAAAAAAAAATGTTGCTTAGATAAATCCAAACAACATGTGGAACCAGAAGAAACATAGGTAATTAAAACAAATGAATGAACTCCATGTTGTCAACTGTTGCAGGCTTTTGTATATTTTTGTTTAGAGGGTGATATAATTTGGAAGATATCTTGCTTCATACTGCCTGACAGTCTTACAAAAGCAGACTTTTTTTTGAGGTGTTGTAAAACTGATACAAATGAAAAAATTTAAAATGTCTCATCTATATACTCTTTTATGATGACATTTTCATAATATGCCTATTACATTTTACTAGTCAGCATTTTAATGTGGGTACCACATTTAAGATTGGCACAATACAAAAACCAAATGCACATGATTGCATGAAAACTAAATAAAACTAGCACTATTTAAAAATAGTAAAATAAAATGATACAGTTGATTTTAAAGTGTTCACATTGTGGTTTGATTTGAATACTAGTGAAGTGTTTCTTTTTATGACAAAATATCTAAATATTTTTTCACTTTTATTTAGTTGAGTCTATAAATTGACCATGATCGAACTGTATAATGGTTTCACATTTGGAATACATTATTTTAAGGGAAACAATTTATATTTATCTAACACAAACATATAAATGGCTTTTCTATGAAATTTTTACAGTGATATGAAGCCATAGTACTACAACATTTCAATGTTATCGCAGAAATGTTACAAAATTACCTTAAACATTTTATTAGCACATTTCATAGAATTCAAGCACATATGGTAATTCTATTTTCAGGAAATATGATTAGGTTTTAAGGTGAACAGCATGATGAAACAGGTAGGCATCATAAATTCTGCTAATATCACGAATTACATGTGTTTAAATTTGCAAAAATATTCATTCGAATCATAAGAGTATTTTGCAATACACATTTACTAGTTCTTCACTTGGAGTAAAAATTTGCATTGACTTTCTGTCTGATTCATTAAAAAGATATATAAAAATAGAAAATGAGTACATCTTTGACACCTATAATCCCATTATGAGAATCTAGAGGAACTCTCTCTCTCTCTCTTTCTGCTTTTTCCTTTTTGTGTACTGGAAATCAAACTCACAACCTTGAGCTTGCCAGGTAGGCATTGTGCTGCTTAGACATAATCTCGTCTCGAGGCAATCTCATGTATAAAAGGCTCTATAAAAGAATGCTCTAATTCATCTTTATTTCTCCATCAATAAACTAGGATGTAACACACATTAACAGACATTATCAGTAGATCTTGCTGTTTTTGAAATATAGACTATATATCCATTAAAATTATACATATCAATCTATTTTTATATAGGTCAAATACCATCTCACAGTGTTGAACAGAAGGTAGCTGACAGATAATGACACATAGTAAGAATTCTCATCTATAAAAATTTATATCAATAAACATGCATATGCACATAAATATTCTTAAATACTTATATATTTAGAAGGATATTAACAATGAAGTATGAATTTGGGTGAAATTTATAATATACAGTGGTTGAGACTCATACTGCTGAAATCAGGGTGCCTATGTGCAAAGTTCAGATTGACAATTTATAAAGTATATGACCGCAACCATTTTAGTTAACTTCTTGTAGTTGCCCTGTTCTTATCTGTGAAATGAAACTAATAATACCTTCCATATCATATAAATTTTAGCAAAGTTCCTGTCACATACTATGATCTAGTTAAATATTGTTAGGTATGTGTTTTTATTGTATAACATTTGCAACAATGCACATGCATTGTTTACAAGAAATCAATCTTTTTTTTTTTTACTTAAATACAAATTTAATGAAAAGTTACTGATTAATTCAAAGACCCAATCCAAAACTGGGCATCTGAGATGAATACACAATTCTCAGATGAAGAAATACAATGGCAAATAAAAATATGAAAAAATGTTCAACATCATTAGTCATTTGAGAAATGCAAATAAAAACAACACTGAGATTCCATCTTACTCCAGAAAGAATAGCTAACATCAAGAAATCAACAAGGTGCTCCAGAGGCTCTGAACTCACAGCCAGATGCAAGGTCCCAGTGGTACCACACTCTGCGGTACACTCTGCCTAGTGAACTGGTTCCTGGAGATTCTGAACACCACCAGCCAGGGTAAAGGTCCCAGTGCTACACACCAGGGGTACATCTCTGCTAGCCACCCCATTTGCTGAGGTTCTGAACTCTACACAGCCAGGTTCTAGGGACTAGCAACAAGCTCCAGGGGTGTGCCACTGTTAGCTGCAGGGAGGATACAAACTTTGCCCAGCCCAGAGTCCTGGAGCAACCCAACAAAGAACATCAGGGGAACACACTGCCAACCTCACAGGCCACAGAACACAGGGATCCAGTGCCATAGTTTGGGGGTGTGCCACAGCTAGCCACAGGGATATTGGAGGGTTGAAGCTCTACCCAGTGCAGCATTCCAGTGCAAACCATTGGGTGGCTGCCTGGCCAGCCACACAGGTCCCAGAGGAAAATGACAAAATGGAAGAGCAAGATCCAGTCTCAGTCCTCCAGCTCACTGAGAACAAACCCAAGCGACACAAAAATGGAAGACACTGGAATTCAGACAACTGAACTTTTTGAAATGATAGCAACTTAGGTATAGAAACAACTCCATGAAGCTACAGAGGAAATCAGATCAGAAATAATCTCTCAGGTAAAAAATGAAATGGTAAACATTATGAAAGAAATACTGTGTGCATCTAAAGAAGATCAAGATAAAAAAAATAAAAGCACATAAGAAAATGATGGAAACTTGGAAGGAACAATGTAAGACAGAATTAGAATGCATGAAACAGATTCAAAAGGATATTCAGGAAATTGAGAATTCTATTGAAAGTTGGCAAAACTGCTTGAGAGACGTTGAAGATAGATTCTCAGACCTTGAAGACAGCATGGAAGCTTATGATCATGAAAGAAACGATCTCCAAAAATAACAAGGAACCAGGAAATCAACAGCTGTAAGATGATGCAAAGAGAAACAATACAATATTGATAGGTATCAACGAAAAAATACAAATGACCTGTGAAGATTATTTGCAGAAACAGTAGCAAAAAACCTCTCAAACATGAGGAGAGAATTTGATATACAGACAAATGAGGCATACAGAAATCAAATACACGATAAGCAAAATAAATTTTCACCCAGATATAAAATACTTAGGGTATCAGAAATTCAGCACAAGAACAGAATATTAAAAGCTGTCAGAGAAAAAGAAACAGATCACTTACAAAGCAAAGCCTATCAGAATTATGGCAGACTTCTCAACACAAACCTTCAAGTCAAGAAGAGCTGGGAGTGAAGTACTTCAAATCCTGAAAGAAAACAACTTTCAACCCAGATTGATGTATCCTGCAAAACTATCTTTAAAAATTGATGGAGAAATAAGATATTTCCATGACAAAGAACAACTAAAGAAATTCATGACCACCAAACCAACACCACAAAGAGTACTGAAAGACACTTTGGAAAGAGACAAAGATAGCTACAATCCCAAGAACAACAGCAAAAGGAAACCACTAAGCAGGGCAAACTATTAAACAGAAAAAGTAAAAAATCATCAACAGAAAAATAACATGACAGTGATAAATCAGTTCTTACCAGTTATATGAATCAATATAAATGGTCTTAACTCACCAATAAAAAGAAACAGACTGGCAGAGTGGGTTAAGAAACAAAATCTAACAATATGCTGTGTACAAGAAACACATTTCACTCAAAAAGAAACTCACAGACCAGAAATCAAAGGATGGAAAACAATACTCCATGAAACAGGAACCCAGAAAAAAGCAGGCATAGCTATTTGGTTTGCAGATAATGTGAACTTCAAACCAAGAATGATCAAAAGAGGTAAAGAAGGTCACTACATACTTGCTAGGGAAAAACCAAACTATGCAAGGCAAATCTTAATAGACATGAAAAACCAAATAAACAACAAAGGAGTTATAACAGAGGAACTTAACACCCCATTGTCACAAAGAGACAGATCAACCAAGCAAAAAATCAGAAAAGAAATAACAGAACTGAATTAAACATGTGAACTAATGGACCTAGTAGACGTGTAACAAGTGTTCCAACCAAGAACATCAGGATACACATTCTTCTCCACTGCACATGGGTCATTCTCTAAAACAGACCATATACTAGCCCACAGAACATGCTTAAGTAAATGCAAAGGAACTGAAATAATTCCATGCATATTATCTGACCATAGTGCAATTAAATTGGAAATGAATGACAAAAACCCCCACAAGAACCCCATAAGCATATGGAAATTAAATAACACTCTCCTAAATAATCAGTGGGTCACAGAAGAAATTAAAGAAGAAGAAGTTAAACAATATCTACAATCAAACAAAAATGCAAATACAAATTACTGGAACCTGTGGGGCACAATGAAAGCATTCCTCAGAGGGAAATTTATAGCACTAAACTCCCACATTAGAAAAACAGAAAGAACACATATGAACAACCTAATGCTGCACCTCAAACTTCTAGAAGAAGAAGAGCAAGTCAAGTCCAAAGCCCCAAGGGAGGAAATTATAAAGAGCAGAGCAGAAATTAATGCAATTGAAAGTAAGAAAACAATACAAAGAATTAATGGATTGAAGAATTGGTTTTTTGAAAGAATAAATAAAATTGATAAGCCCCTAGCCAACTTTATCAAAAAGAGTAAAGAAAAAATTTAAATCCAGGCAATAAGAAATCAAAAGGGTGAAATCATTACAGACCCTGTGGAAATACAGAAGATCATCAATACCTACTTTGAAAACCTTTACACCCATAGGTTCAATAACACAGAATAAACAGAAAGATTCCTAGAAACCTATGAATTATCAAAGATGAGTCAAGAAGATGTAAAACTACTGAACAACCCGATTATAGCTAATGAAATTGAAAACGTAATTAGAACCTTATCAACAAAGAGAAGCCCAAGTCCTGATGGATTCCCTGCTGAATTCTATAAGAAATTTAGCCCAGCACTCGGGAGGCTGAGGTAGG